>JAKSZP010006662.1:0-209957 GCA_022478985.1 Massospora cicadina | reverse complement strand
AAATAATTTACTGTTTGCCTGACAGTGGAGGTGTTGACTTATTGGCGTTATCACTTGCTTGTCTTATCCCAACCCTTCTGCGTACGTATTGGTCACTATGTATTGTTGTAATACCGCGCAACTCATGTCTTGACCCCACAGCAGACCCGCTGGTTTTGAGACCCTGGCCCAATTTTTATTTTCTTATGAGTTTACAAAGGGCAAGGAGAATGGTTTGGCAGATGCATGGGCCAGAACCCAACACTAGCTCCCAATTCTAAGGAGGTAGAGGTAAAAGAAACCCACTTGATGATTCCGCCATGTAAGTTTGTGTCATAACCTCCCTCTCCCTTGGCCCATGGGCCAGCGCTTGCTCCGCTTTCGTATGCAGAGGAATATGATATCTTCAGAAAGATAGACCCTCACAGCCGTTGTCAGCTGAGTATACTATGGTCCTCGCCAAGAGCAAGTTGATCTAATAAGAAATCACCAGGTGATATCATGTTAAGGATGAAATGGTGTAATTTCAGGGATGCTTTTGGGTTTAAGCAGGCCCCTTCGCTTGGATATAATTGGGATCATCATGATGGGATCACCATTTGGGCACCCTGGAAAAGCAAAGACCCTTGAGCTTATCCGCCGCACTTATAATTGGAAGGTATTAGCCGCGGAGGTTTCCAGGCATTGTAAAGAGTTCATGGTTTGCAACTAAATGAAGCCAGATTGCCAGCTCTTTTAAGGTCGTTGGTAACAGTTCAAAAGGCCAAATGGCCTTAAAATTCCTTATCTGAGAAATTTATTGTGGAGTTATCTGCTTCTGAAGGCTGCGACGCCATCATTATAGTGGTGGACCGTTTTACAAAGTTCAACCATTTTATCCCTTGTAGAACCACATTAACTGCGGCAGAGATGGCCAGGCTCTTTGTGTCACACGGTTTCGCTCTTCATGGGGTCCCCCAAGATAATTGGTGATTGGGGACCCAGTTTACCCCTGTCTTTTGGGAAGATTTGTGTAAGACACTTCAGATTCGCCCCTGCCATTCAACTGCTATCACCCTCAATAAAATGGGCAGTATGAACTAGTGAACCAGTGCCTAGAACAGTTCCTTCAGTGTTACAATGCCCAAATCATTCAAATTGAGTTTTCCATCTCCACATGGCCCAATTCAGATATAACAACGCCCATCATGCATCAATTGGTTATTCCCCTTTTTTGCCAACTATGGCTTCAACCCCGCCTTCAACAGGGAGCCCAGTTGTGGATCCAAGGCGGAAGATGTGGTGGACTTTGTGAGGAAAATCAAGAAAGTACACCAGGGGGTGAACACCAGTTTGGATGCGGCTATGCAAGTTTAAAAGGAGAACGCTGATGGTAAGAGACGATTTGGTCCAACGTATAAGAAAGTAATTTCGTGATGCTGGATGATAGAAATATCATAATTAAGCAACCATGCAAAAAACTGGGACCAAAGAGGATTGGGCCATACCATGTCATCAGAAAAGTGGGCCACGCCTCATACCAGTTGGATTCTCCCTTCATTTTGCATTTTCAATCTTCAATGAAATTAAGCTTACATTGTTTAAGGACATCCCACCAGAGACTCCTGATGCTTATCTCGTGGATGGGGCGCCAGAATGGGAAGTGGAGGATATAGTAGCCTCCCGACTGTTAAGAAGAAGACTTGAGTATCTTGTATCCTGGAAGGTATTTGACTCAGCGGAGAACAGTTGGGTCCCAGCGCGTGATTGCGCCCTTGCCCTAGACCTAAATGGAGTATTCCACAAGCGTTTCCCTGAGTCTGCAGGATCTAAGTCCAAGCAAGCCATTGTGGCCATGAAGTTGGCCCCTACCCACAAGAACATTTCCTTGGTGAATGCCCCTGGAGAGGGGGTGGAGACCAAAGAAAAGAGGAGAGGGATTAGTCATGTTTACATGACATTATTGAGGGGACTAACTGCCAAGACAAAGCTGGACGTAAGTAGTGCAAAAAGGTCAAGCTTCAGTACATCCCTGACTTAAAGCACACCTTGGACCAACGCTGGGTGCAGGCCAGATATACCCAGGTTGGTCATGAGAAGTGCATGATGCCCAGCCCTTTGTTATGGCAGTGGCATTAAAATGGACGATTTATATTCTTAACAACGATTGTTCAGTTAGGTTGCTCAGAGAACGGGGGTTTGAAACCCATTCAATTTTTAATATTTCCAAAATAGGACAGCTCAGCTTACAATCAACCACTCAAGTTTGTTCGATCTTGAGCTACAGTACCCTGGCCAATGCTGGGGTGCGCCGATTGGTTTGTTTAGGCTTGGAGTCACTTTACCCAATTGATGACTCGCCTCCCCTTGCTTAAAAAATGGTTCTCAAGACCAACTTTCTCGTTGGTCATCTTCCTTATAACTAGAATCATGTAGTTTACGTTTTTTATGTTAACTTGGGAGAACCTGTGCGCAGACCTCTTTGAGGAGGTCTCAAACAATATCTGCCGCTTTAATTGCAAAAGATCAACTATCAAATCTGGTGCACCGGTGGGCTGCCCTGGTCCCCTCTAGACCGAGGCACCCCTGCACTCCAGCCCAGATCTCCGCTTGGATATGGGCTTCCCTTTGGGGTCCAACCAAGTCTTGTTGTTTGTTTGATATCTATTAATTACTATCGCATTGTACACCATTGCCATAAGTTACTTTAGCTCCAGCACCATCTGCGGGGCTTTTCTCACCATAATACTAACTACTATTTCCCTTACGCTGTAGTTCTGCACCGCGCACCACCTTGCTGGGTATGGGAAAGTTATGGATACTTTCTTAACAATTGTGGATGCAACTGAAGCAAGAAAGAGTATTAAAAATAGGAATAGAGGCTGGAAAGGGAATCGCTTTTTTTGTTAATAAGCTAAAGTGGACTCTGTAGCACAAAATGAATATTGGAGTTGACCTCGTTGGTCTCAATAGTCCAAAGCTACTTATAATAAAGATTGTGTTGTCCAAAAGTGCCCTGCCTCTATTTAATATATACTACCATCTTTGCTCAGGAACCGACAATCTTCATATTGTTCTCACATTGTATCAGTGGGTTCAACCTCCTTGCAACCATCCACCAGATCTTATCAAGTCCACTGGAGAATTGACAGTGGTGCTCACTACAGGGGGCCCACTGATTTAACTTTAAATCTCATAACCCTCTAACCATGGCAGATTCTAAAATTTTTTTCCAAAACCCCATGGGTTTCTGTGACAAAAATTAATGACAACCCTATTTAATCTCAGATGTGGAACCTCACTGTTCACATTGACTGAGCCAGCTACATCAGTGACTCCCCATTGGGATTGCAGCTATCTGCTTGTCTGGCTCTCGATTCAGTCCAAATTGGATGCTCCATGGATGTCAACGCTGTTCATCTTCATAGTATACTTGAACGTCTCCTTTAGGGTGCTGTCTTTATGGTGGGACCCCATAGAAAATTTTATGAGTATGTTCTTTAACCAGCGTGATCTGGCCAATGACACAAATTGTTTATGTCAGAAAATTAACCAGATGGATTCCTCCCCCTAATATCAGCTTTAGGGGTGTCATTTAGTCAGCCGTGATTGGTGGCTAAACGCCTAGTTCAATATTATTTTAATGGTATAATTATTGATTGGTGTTCTCTATTCAAGTGGGTTGAGCCCTTTTGAAGTATTGAGGATAGTCCCCAACAGTAAAGTTATTCAAAGGTCAACACCAGCAACTAATGCTTAGGATGTTGATCAATTAATTTCTAGTTGTTTGGGCTTGGCGAAATTCTAGTTTGACGCTGCTGCCAAATCAAGGGCCATTGTGGATTTAATGGTAGAAACATATGTATTCGTTATTGAACGTCTAATGATCTTGCTGCTAGAAATATGAGTACCAGCGACATAAGCCAAGGATGCTCAATATCATTTATAATAGAAGTTCATAAATGACTGAAGGCAAATTGTGCAGAAGATGGGTCAAAAATATAAGGTGTTCATGATGAATGGATTGGGAGGGCATTGGTATTGCGGATTACTGACACTTGAATGAGGTTCTGGATAAGATGGCCAATGTATTTTGAAAAGGCGTAGTAGCCTAAATAGAAAAATGTCATCATTCCCTACTAAGATAAGATCTTTCTTTCGCCCACCTTTATTTATTTGAAGTAGCAAGAGCCACTAAGATGGGTAGGGGTGGGACAGGAGATCCCCAAGGCAGGCGCGGGGTGATGTGCCTGGAGTGGCCAATGCTACTAGCTCCCATACCTCAGCCCTACAAGGAACCTCCAATGGGAACCTGGCCAATCGGCCACCAACAACTATGGGCTGATGGCCGTCATCCATGAGGATGGTGCAGAGCAGGAGTTCCATAGCCGCCCAAGATGAGGGATGGACTTGCTGGGGCACACCCAAGAGGGGCTTGCAATTGGTCATGAGGGAGAAGGAACAAGGGGTTGGGCCACCCTAGAAGGGGGCTGTGGGCCACTAGTGCACTCCCAAGAAGGACCATGGGGCTATGGCAAAGTTGTTAGTCTGCTGGGTTAATAGGCTGGATGTGGACTTGTAGTGGGTTGGTACGCCTATGAATGCAAAACAGCAAGAGCCAGCAAGTCTCCATAATGGTTGGCCTGGCACACTAGCAGAGCCTAATGTCATAGGAAAAGCGATTTTCTGACAGGATATGTCTTACCTGGACGTGACTACCACCAGCCTGACTCCTATATTATCTTCAACGGGGTGGTAGAATATCCTGTTGCTTATGTAAAGGTGTATGTTATAAAATCAGCGGTATTGGAGAGATACGCTGACGGATTTTTGCACAGGGTTTGACCCACTGAGAAATTAGGACCAACGATATGATGATCGTTGTCCATAACACAACAGAATAAACTTATAAATAAATAAATAAGTATGGAGCACTCACTCCTTAAATTCTCTTTTATTTAATATATTCAATACAGAGAATTCTCGCTGTTCCACTCACTCTAAAACTACTAACTACTTATCTTCCTCAATCATCTCATCCCGCTTGTATGGTAACAACTTTGGATGGTACCTCTTTCATGACTTAGTAATTCACTTCGCCATATCTCATTGGTTTCACCAATTATTCATTCATCAATTCACAATCACCTAATTCAGCCAATTTCCCAACAACCCAATATCGCCTCATTTTGAGGCGCTCAATTAATTGTACTCATAACAACTCAGCGGATTCCATCCATTCCACCATATCAAAATTAGGGCTTATCATCAAGTCATATCAGAATCGTGACATTACCCGCTCCTTGACTGGACAATAAGGCTCGTATTGCTTATACACCTGGAGGAACTTTTCATGCACTCAGTTGATGATTTGACTGCTAGCAGGGTCCTTGATAGTATATGCGTTGATCCCAGTTTTCTCAATGACTTTAAATGTACCAATCCAAGTACTGGCCAGATTGGGTTTCCACCCAAACCCATGCTGGTATTGGAAGAGAACCAGGTACCCTTCTTTGAACTATGCTAATCCGCTTTGACATACCTGATCAGCGGCCTGTTTCCCGATCTTCTTGGCTAAGCTGAAGGAATAGGCTTCAGTTTACAATTTGATCAGAATGTTTGCAAGGTTAGTCAAATAGCGGTGGGGTTCCATTCCGCTGGTGTCTTCCACACATGAATAAAGTAATGCCGGAAGAACTGGGTGTCACCGTATAGTAGCTGGAAGGGACTCTTCCTTGTGGCAGAATAGGTAACTGATGTTATAGGCAAACATGGCAGTGGAAAGAAGGGAGGCAAATCAGATGGTCGATCCATTAATAATTTTTGCAGGATATTCACCAGAGTCCCATTCACTTATTTGACAATTCCATTAGAGGTGGGGTGGTATGGGGTCATTAGAACCCTGTGGATACCCATAAGCTCGTTCAGTTTGGGAAGGATGTGCAAGACGAAATTGGTTCCGTTATCAGTGAGAATAAACTGAGGGCATCCATGTCGCTGAATAATTCACTCCATCACAAACTTAGCCACTGTAACTGCCCCCAAATCACATATTGCCCTTGCTTCAACCTACTGGGTCAGGTGGTCGATAGCCACAAGAGTGTACTTACACCTGTTAGCTCCTGTTGACAAGGGAACAACAACATCCAGGGAAACAGTACATAAGCAAAATGGGGCTTCACTACCTAATAAGAAGTCTTATGGCGGAATGGCTTCTCCACTTGGCACTGATGGCAACAAGAAATGGTTTTGAGCACATCAAAGTTCATACTTTCCCAATAGTACCAAGTGAGAAACAACTCCATTGTCTTGCACACTTCACCATGTCTGAATGCCTTGTGGGTGCTCATATTAATTTCCAGCTGGGCTGAGGGTCACAGAAAATTCACTGTAAAATCACCGATCCACTTGTAAAGTTCCACATTCCTTGGAAAGTATTCATTAGCATCTCATTTAATGCTTTGATCACTTGGGGTGGTTTGTCATCATACTATCCACTGAGAATCTTGTCGTACATCACATTGCTGAGGTCTGCCATCACCGCAACAGTTGGCAATCAAGATAAACAGTTGGCGTTCTGATGCTTTGCTCCTGGCCGATGAAGGATCTCAAAATCATAAGTCTGCAGCTTAAGAGCCCATTGAGCCAAATGGTCTTCAGGTTCTTTGAGGTTCTTCAACCAGCGTAATGATGCATGGTCTATTATGACTTTGAACTTTACCCCATGCAGGTAGACTCTGAATTGCTTATAAGCATAGATCACTGCTAAGCACTCTTGCTCGGTCACAGTATAGCTACATACATGGCTATTCAGACTTTGGCTGCAGTACGCCACTGGGTGCTCCTCCTCTTCATCAACTTTTTGTGACAAAACTGCCCCCACAGCGGAAAGAGATGCATCCATCTGTATAATAAATTCATTTTTGAAATTGGGTAGCGTAACATGGATGCACTAATTAGTGCCATTTGAAGTGTATTAAAGGCGCTTTGGCGCCTTTCCGTCCATCCAAAAATGGCATCCTTCTTTAACAGCTCAAACATTGGCCCTCCAATCAACTGAAATTGGGTATGAAGCGTCAGTAATAACCCACCATCCCCAAAAACACCTGAATGTCCCGTTTACTGGATGGCTTATCATCTTCTGAATAGCTTCCACCTTGGCCAGTTGGGGTCTCATCCCAGTTGCATCCACCACAAAACCGAGGTACTCTAACTGATCCTTGAAGAAAGTGACATTTCCTGGGCTTGATCTTGATATTGGACCTAGATAGTCGTCAAAATACCTCTTCCAGATGGGTAAGGTGCTCAGTGAATGTGTGAGAGAGAACATTAATGTCATCAAGGTACACAAGAACACATGACAGCTTCGAATCCCCTATAATGGTGTCCATTGCTCATTGGAATGTAGCTGGGGAATTACATAGCCCTTGTGGCATACTTGTTGGTTGGAAAAGCCCTTTGGATGTGATTATGGCGCATTTATCTTGTTTTGCTGGGGGCAACTCAATTTACCAATAAACAGAGATCAAATCCATTGCTGAGAAATAGCGAGCTCCACCTAACTGATCCAGCGCGTCATCAATCTGCGGAAGAGGGTATTAGTCCTTCTTGGTGATAAAATTAAGCTTCCAGTAGTTGATTACTACGCGGTTAGTACCATCCTTCTTCTTAACAATTAAGACCGTTGAAGCCCACGGACTCTTAGACGGTTTGAGCATTTCCTGCACTAACAGCTGGTCAATCTCCGCATTGAAGACTTCTTCAGATGCTCTTGATTGGCTGAATGGCTGAGAGCTAATGGGGGGATGATCCCCAGTGTCCAGCTGATGGACAACCCCCCGAGCGCACCCTAAATTGTGATCATCAATGGCAAAGATCTCTTCAAATTTTTGATATAAGGATTCTGCTTGATCTCTTTGGTCTTCCGTTAGCCCCATTTAATTTTCATGCTGTACAACTGCCATTATGCTGGGCTGTGTTTTAATGGGCAGGCCAAATTCATCCAATGAACCAAACTCATGAACCTGGAGGACCTCTTCGACTAGAATGAAATGTAAGTATGCCACTATATGGTGTCAGCGAATTTGCATTGGTTTATTCTGAAGATTTGCTACTAAGACCTTGATCTCCCCATGTCCCAGAAGTATAATGCCTGGGGCCACATGGGGCTCGATCCGTGATTGCTGATAAGGCCCAATAACTATCCCCATAAAGCCCAGCAGGCACTTCCAAATCTAACTCAGTGTTTATGATTACTTGGTGTCCAGAGGGAATAAATATAGAGCCCGCAGCTCTAAGCAGTAGCCCTTGATATTCATAAATTTGATTGGGAAGGGCCATGTCTTGCGCTTAAGTCGATGAAGGCAAACTGAAACCACCCCATCACCATATGCAAGGTTAATATGACTCATGTGTACCGAATCTTTTGGCATTCCGCTGGAGGTAAAGTAGATTGGGATCCGCTGCCCCAGTATATTCAAATGTCTCTACGGTCATATCAACAACAACCCCAAAGTGGCGCATAAAAGCAGTTTCCGATTGAAAGGTTATAGTTATTGTTTGGTAGCACTATGGCTGGGGCTACAATGACAATTGACCCAAATTGCAAAGGTAGTGCGCTGTACGCTCCTTCAGAGACCATGTTTTCAGCGCCTGCAGTCTCATAAATCATATGATGTCCCACTTCAGGCTTTAACGCCAGCCTTGCCACCAACTTTTTGGACACTATGTTGATTGGGGCACCTGTATCAATTATTGCACAAAATCAGGTTTTCCCTACAACAGTGTCACAGTAGTACACTCAGAATAAGATGCATCCTGATTTTTTATAACATGGACATTTAATGCATCACTTTTTCCATGGAAGCTCATAAAACCCTCCACAACTTTAGGGTATTCTTTAACAATAGCTTTCACAGGGAGAGCCACATTACCCCTTTTAAGAGAAGCGCATCATCATATGGATCTGGTTCGTCAGTAGAAAGTTGATTAAACATTTGGCAGGCATAAGGCTTTGGTTGCTCCTGGGGCCTGCTTCTACTGTATCCATGAATTGCGTTTGTGTTAGCACATTTACCCCACCAACTGGCTGCTGGTATAGAAAAGCATCATCATACCAGAAAACATCCGCTGGCTGTGTAGGAATAAGTTTAGCTAGGACGTTTTGAGTCAGAATAGCGGAGGTAGAGAGTCCCATCTCTACTCCACTCTGACTTTTCCCTGATTATACTGCTCCCACGATAGGTACTGAACCCAACAATTATGACAACTTCTAGCCAGGTGCCCCAGCTGACCGCACGAAAAGCAATTAACCCTATGAGACCTGCGTCCTTGAGTGTTGTAAAATGGGCCACCAAAAAAGATGGACTGGTATTGAACAGTGTAACCAGGCCCATAATGGGAGGTGAACTGCTGGTGGCAACTTGGTTGAAAACGAGGCTGGTGATGATAATAAGTTAGGTTCTGCCAACTGGGCGCTGAACATGGAGGGATGATACCTCCATGTAAACAAGGCTAGCAGCGGAGGCAATATGGTTCCGCTCTATACTGGGTGGAGGGAAGGTAGCAGATAGCCGTAGTAAAATTTGAACAAGTTTAAGAAAAGGTACACCAACCTCTAAATATGATAACCAAAGCAATAAAAAGCTCATGGTATGGTTTCACAGCAGAGGTCAACGCTATACTTATGTCACATTCATTTAAAACTCCTGCCCCAATTAACACATGGGCTTCTTCTGAAAATTGATCAGCAAACGCAGTGAGGGTCTCATTATGTTGAAACCCAATGGTTAGAAACTCAGCTTTTCACTGTGACATTTTTGCAGTTCCACAGAACAACCGCAGCACCATCTCCTTAACTTCATGGTATGAAACGGAACTAGTTGAGAGGTAACAAATGACTTAATTAGCACTCCCAACATCTAAAGAGGAGAGAAATAGTTTCGCCATCCATCAATTTTTAGTACCTTAGTTGCAAACTCAAATCAGCAAAAGAACCCATGAATATGTCCTTTGCAATAAAATGGTGCCAAATTATCACTGTTAACCTTCTAAAGCAACTCATCTTGCCTTTTGAGCACAGTATATAACTTGAGTCTCAACTCCTCTTATGCAACAGGCCAAGCATTTCGTGCAGAATCCTTATCAAAACAACCTGGATGCAACATAGCCAGCAGCTGAGTTTTCCTTGTATTGTTATTGGTCAATGGGCCCCCTGTAGTGAGCACCACTGTTAGAAAATTGGCGGTATTGGAGAGATACGTTGATGGATTTTTGCACAGGGTACAACCAAACTGAGCAATTAGGACCAACAATATGATGATTGTTGTCCTCAACACAACAGAATAAACTTATAAATAAATAAATAAATATGGAGCACTCGCTCCCTCAACTCTCTTTTTTTAGTACTAAATGGTAGCTCCCTCAACTCTCTTTTATTCAATATATTCAATACAGAGAATTCTCTCTGTTCCACTCACTCTAAAACTACTATTTATCTTCCTCAATCAACTCATCATGCTTGTATGGTAACAACTTTGGATAATACTTCTTTCATGGCTTAGTAATTCACTTCGCCATATCTCATTGGTTCACCAATTATTCATTGATCAATTTACAATCGCCCAATTCAGCCGATTTCTCAACAACCCAATAATGTCTCATTTTGAGGCACTCAATTAATCGTACTTATAACAACTCAGCAGATTCCATCCATTCCACTATATCAACTTAGGGCTTATCATCCAGTCATATTAAAATTTCGACAGTGTATATTTAGCAGATCCTGTGAGCCCAGGAGAGACATAATATTGAAATTAAAGACATAATGAAGTTTGAGCAAGCACAATAAAATAATAATTGGTTGTTGCTAGAATGCCCTTGAACAGACACTCACTGAGATAAGGGGCTCTTGTTCAAATACACTCTTAGGTTCTGACGCTCTAGGTCATATGGACCAACTCATACTCCAGTTAGATCAAGAGTTACCCCATTTTATGAGAGCTGTTTAACTGGAGAGGACATACAATTGAATAAAATTAGGGACATAACTACCTTGGGAGGGAACACCAAATGATTCATGCAAGAAATGACAAATTAGGTGTCAGGTATTGAATCTTCTGTGGCCTGCAGCAGGGGTAGTAATGAAAATCTTTAACAGTCAAGTAGATTTTCCTGAGAGCGAGCTGCCTTGGTAAGTCAAATAGCCAATGCCTCTCTTCAAGCTCAAAAAACGATTGGCAAAGTTCTAGATTGCAAGGAACTCTCAAAGATATGGTTGAGCATCTTCATACTTTCAAATGGAAACTGGTGTGGAGAAGGAAATATGCCACACTTTACAAAGAGAAATCAACGAGCTTAGACAGGGTGCCAGGGAAAAGTGCTGTCAGTGTGGAGCATCTAAGGCGGAGCGCATTGTTGAAGAGTTGTTTTAAGAACAGGGGGTGAAGGAAGTTGTGCCGGGGATAGTTTTAATTTGTGGGACATCTTTTTTATTTGTCAGCAAGTGAGCTACTTTCAGTCATCAACGTCATCCTGGCCAAAGGGGGCACCACTTCACAAAATCTATTTAGCCACATTTCTGTTCCACGGCCCGCCTATGAGTTCATGTGGAAGGTCCATTTTCTCAGATGGATACGGCCCAGTTTTCTTTGAGGAACTGCAGCCCAGATCATGAAGAATATGTGTGGGTCAAAAAATTGCCCCTAATAACTGGGGAGGTAATATGCACGAGTTCTTCAAGCAGTTTGAGTTTGTTATCAAAGGTTTTACAGATCACTGTAAGGCAAAGTTCCATATCTCTACCCTGGATGTCAAAAGTGCCAACCAGGTCACATGTTACCTGGAAAATAGCTTTGTGACCTACAATGAGATCAAGGATACGGTGCTCCATTTGTTAGTGGGGTAGAAATGATGGCGCAAAAGTAAACAGACTTCCTGACTATCAGATTTCTTCAGAATGAAACCCTTTTGACATTTGTTGAACATTTTAATGTGGAAGCACATGTACTCTTTGGGGGTGGGAATACTGTCAGAGTAGAAAGTTAGTATCATTATGACCGCCGCTGTAAAACCCCATTAGGAGCTTTTAAATGCAATGGATCCAGTTCTCAAGGGGATATCCCCTACTGCAGATTGTCACCTACCTGCGGCAATTTTTCCGCCACCTTTAATCCACCAAATGGGGACTGGAGGCTGACCTTGGCTGCCGGTGGAGGTCCAGCTGCAAGTGGCCAGCATTGTCCAAGTTATGTCCTCTGGCAAACCCTCAGACTGGGGTTACACTGGCCAAAAACAGAAATCTTTCCATAATAACTTGCTTCTGGTGCAGTCAGCAAGGGCATTAAGCGGTGAATTTCCCTACAAAGGAAAACGTTTATGCAGTTCTGCTGAATCTGGATGAGCATGGAAAAAAAGCAGAGTAGGAGGGTATGCTTTACTTCTGAATTGAATTTATTTGTCCCATCTGATCATACTGAGTAGTCTGCGTCAGTAGCATGAGTCCAACATCTTTCTTTACTGACAAACCACCAAATATTTGACCGTGGTAACCCGCTCTCAAGTCAAAAAGCATCATGGAGGAAATCCGCCACGAGATTTAGAGTTAATATGGCTGCTAGGTCCTGGAGCATAACTTAACCAACAAACCCAACCTTTCTCAAATAAATCTTTTTTAGAGAGCATGAAAGTCACCATCCCAGTAGCGCGGATCATAAATGAGCACCCATAAGTAGGGTCTACTATATTCACTTTCTCAATAAAAAGAGTTCCTTTGACGTAATGTTAAATGGTCATGGTGCTTATTATTCTGAGTGTACTTATTGCGACATTTTTGTAGAAAAAAATCAAAAATACATGCTATCATTAGCACTAGTACACAGGTTAACATAGTATTGATAAGATTGGTAGCTAAGTCTCCATTGAAACCTGACGTGGAGCACCAGGTGGTTTACTGAACAGTGGGGTCAGAAAGTACCAAATCAGAGGGAGCATATAGTGCATTGCCTCTTCAGCTTGGGTCAATTACTGCCTGCACACCACCAATTGTATTGCAAAATCAAAATTATGACATGTTAACTGGTGCTGCTTTCAATTGTCAGGTTGAGGTTGTGGTTGACATGGCGGAAGAAACCTTTGAGATACTGGTTCAGTAAAACCCTGACTACTTTACTTTAAAGGGGGTACTGCAGGAGTCTCCCCAAGTTGGTCAAATCATCCTTGCATACTGTGATGGGGTAGTACTCCTCCACTACTGACAGTTGAAGCGGCGGACTAGGGTTCTTCCCAATCAAATATATGAGTACCAGGGAATTCTGCTACGATTAGGTAGCGCTTTAATGATACCAGATGGACACCAAGCCATTCTGGAATTGGAGCTCGTTGTGGAGATACTAGAAGGATTGGTCAGGAAGATCCTTGGCCCCTATAATCTATCACATTCTCAAGCCTCATGTGGCTCTGTAAATCTTAGTAGCAGCCCCGGGACACTAAAGTGCATTTTGAAAACTCTGAATAAGTAGCCTCTTATGGTACAAAGGCATCATGTGGTGGCTTATCTACACCTTAATCCTGTTAACAAGTTCCATCAGATTCATGATTCTGGCTCATTGGACGAGCTTGGCCTCCCCTCCCAAAATTAACTGGCATAATGGTGGTGGTTCTGCACAATGCTTTGGTGGGGCTATCAGAGGAGCAGCAAGATAGGTCGATGAAATTATAATAAAAATATTGGGAAATTATTGCGTCACATGATTATGATCTGGGTTGTGCTCGTGGCGTGGTTCATTGAGTAAACATTGAGGACTATACCCCCTATTTGGTCTCAGCCAATACGTCGCTTGAGTGCTGAGAAGGTAGTGTTTGACGAAATATGGAAATTTCAGGAGTAGGGTATGCTCAAGTCATAAAAAAACCCTTGGTCAGTGCTGGTGCTGATTGTTAAAAAGACGGATGGCACCAACAGGGTAGTGATAGACTATTGGAGACAATAGCATCACTAGAAAGGATTTGTACCCACTACCCATAATTGATGATTTAGATCACTTGGGTGGGGCTCGCTATTTATCCACTATGGACCTGATTTTGGGCTACTGGGAAGGATAGAGTTTCCCACAGCAGAAAGGTAAATATGTGCCATGATCACCACTAAAGGGTTATTCCAGCCTACCAAATGCTGCATGGGCTCTGTAACGCCCCAGATACCTTTCAAATGGCCGTGGACATTATTCTTAGGGTTCTAAGGCTGTTGTGTGTCTTTGTCTACATTAAAGACATAAATGTATTTTCCCAGAAGTTTTCAGAGCACCTCAATCACCTGGATGATGTGTTCCACCAACTCATGGAGGCTAACATTAAGATCAAGCCTCGCAAATGTCACTTTTTCAAGGAGCATTTCAAATATCTTGGATTCATGGTAGACGCCAGTTGTCTCTGCCCACAACAAGCTAAGGTAGAAGCCATTCGGGAGATGCCCTGACCTCAGGCCAATTAAGATATCCAAGTCTTTTTAGTAGGTTGGGTACTATCATAGGTTCAATCCCAATTATAGCTGTATTGAGACCCCTTTCTTTGAGCTTTTGTAAAAGAACGACACTTTTGAGTGGATGGAACGATGCTTGCTCACTTTTGATACTTTTCAAATTGTGTTGATTATTGCTCAGGTGCTACAATATTTGAACTTTAAGAAAGAGTTTATTGTGCAGATTAATAATTCTCTGTCCGCTGTAAGAGTGGTTTTTTCACAGCAGGACAAAGATGGGTGAAGCATCCTGTCACTTATTGCGGCTGAAGCATGAAATGTCATTAGCTAATTATGTACTGTGACAGAATGGGAGTGCCAAGTGGTAATCTACGCCTACAAACAATTTTAGGTGTACTCCACGGAGTAAGGTTCAAAGATATAACTGATCACGCCACACAATGCCAGTTAAAAAATCTTTAGAAGCTCAAGGGCCGTCTTGCAAGCTGCAAGCATATGATTTCTGATTATACACCATCCAGGCGCTAAACACCAGAACGCTGACTGTCTATCACGCTTGGCAACCGTCGCTATTATAGTAGATCTAGCTGACCTAATATATGAGAAAACTATTATTGTGAAATACTCTAACAAATCACCTAATAATTTGGGAACTGATGGAATGAAAGAGGATACCTTCTTAAGGGACGATGAGTTGTATAAAAAGGTTGGTGAGGTCATGATGAGTTTCCTGAAGCCCTCTTATAGACTGGTCAACGATTTTGACCCCTAAGGCAGTGGGGCATGGAGCACTATTGAAAACTTTGTATTTTTTGAAGCCACAATACTAAGGGGAAAGTATGCACATCAATGTGCTGAAACTAGACCCGTTGTCATCGATGCCAAGTGGAGAACTTTTCCATAAGAGAACCACTTATCTTCTGGTTAAACCACCTTCGCTTGGCATAAAGTTTCCATTGACGTTGTAGGGCTCTTGCTGATGTAAACGAAATGCTCCAAGTACATTAAGGTAGTAATAGATCACCTAACCAGGTGGGTGGAAGCATGAGCCATTTGTGACATGGACCATAACCACTGCTAAGTTCATAATGAATTGTGTCATTCTGCGGTGTAGCAGACCCCAGTTCATACTCAAGGACAACAGAACTACACTTCACGTCCCATGTCCTTCTGAAGCTGAATAAATTGATGGCGATCTTCAGGGTGCTAACTACCCCCTATCATCCAGAATCTAATGGAACCATTAAATGGGTTAATGGTACCTTAGTAGATATCCTTTGGAAGCTTTTTAGGGATTGTGCCTCTGACTGAGTACCCTTCTCTCCACTGCAGTTTTTTTTGCAAATAACATCAGTTATATCTCAGTGATAGAAAAAACGTTTCAACTTCTTTATGGTAAACAACCAGCTCTTCCTCAACTCCTTTACTCTTTTGTGGAGGATACAGGTGGAATGGACCCCCAATGCCATCTGATGAATCTGACATCTACGCTCATTAAACTTAATACAAAGCATACTCAACCAGATTAGACCAAAAATTAGAGATTATGGTTCCAAACAATGATGACTCAGTGGACTGCTGCAGTTCACAATAGGGGAAAATGTCATATTCCATTATCAGCATAGGATTGGATGGTGGAATAAGATGTCTAGCATATGGATCACACCCTTTAAGATAATTAAAAAGATGGGTGCTGATGCCTACCCAATCAAGGACCCAGAAAGTGGTCAGCTCATCAACCAAGTGTACGCTAAGTTCCTCCAACCCTACAAACAGCAAGTGAACCAATGGGACAGGCCATACACCATCGGAGGAAACCATCTGGTTAATAGGGGAATTGTCAGGAAATTAACCAGATGGTTTCCTCTCGCTAGGCTGAATACTAGGATTATTTAATGTCAGCATTGACAATCATATTTTTAGGAATCTGCTGGATCTGGTTGCCTCAGAGAGCCGTTTGGGTGCACTTGGCATAATTCAATTATTGGCAACTGAAAGCTGAGGATAATCAAAAGTAGTTATATTATTAAGCTCTTGATGGTTGTTGGTGGACCAAATCCCAAAGGTCAATAATGAGAAATGCAACAATAGGGTTCTGATTTTAACAAGATTGCGTTGAGAGAATTGTGAGTCTACCTGCTTTGTAGAGGTTTTGGATGCGACTGCAGCAAGAAAGAAGATTTCCAGAAGCAATGGAGATTGGAAAGGGGAACAATTCAAGGGTGATAAGCTACAGTGGACTCTGTAGCACAAAATAGATATTGTTGTTGACCCTGTTGGATTTGGCAGTACAAAGATGCTTTAATAAAGGTTATGTTATCTGGAAGTGACATGCTTCTATTCAATATATTACCATATTTGCTCTGAGAACGACAATCTTCATATCATCCTTCCATTGTATCAGTGGGTTAGACTTCTGTGCAACCATCCACAAGATCTTATTAAGTCCGCTGGAGAATCAACATATGTCAATAATACATAACCACCTTATGACCTAATCCTTTTCCAAACAAGAAGTAAAAGGGAAGCCCGTGGGCTCTGTAAAAGAGTTAAGAACCCAGTTTATAGTAATCGCTTAATTTCACAGAGACTTAATACTCCTTGACCTTTGATTTTTGAAAGATTCAGGCTTGAATAGGGGGAGAAACCTCAATTTTACTTGCTGTTTTACATTTTTCTCTAATATAAACTCTCTGGAACGTTTTGCAAATATATCTGCATATTATTCAAAGATAGCCGCAGCTACTTATTGCTGTTCAGGTGAAAATGTATATCCATATTCAGCCTCACCCTAGCAATAATAGGTGGGTCATCCAGTATACAGGCACATAACCCCCCAAAATCAGTGACAGATAATAAATCATCTAAAGAAGTAGGTCGCACATAAGCTATATATTATTTCAACTTTATTTCATAGGTTGAGAGGTAAGATTAACTAATAAAACTAGGATAGTTTTATTGTATACATGATTAAGAATCCTAGGTTAAGCTAAAACTCTAAATGAGAAGGGTTAGCGTTATCAAATATTTTTAATACACAATCTGCTAGCACTAATACTTGCACTCCCATATCAGTTATAACTTGATTTTAGGAGGAATGATAATCGGGTTGGTGGGATATAAAGGCATTCCTTCTGATGCACAGACTATAGGAGGAAGAAAAATGGTTTTAGACTCTTATATTTGGTATTTGTGTCTAAGGATGGAAGTAGGGTATTCTAATAAACATTACATCATTTAATTTTAAGCTTGTCATTTGGGACATTCTTTTAAAATCAATGGTACTTAATAACAAAATAAAGAAAGTTAATTGTCCTTATGTTTAATTTTTGCATTTAAATAAATTGTGAATAGTTCCCTAAAGAAGATCATAACAATAATAATCCAACACCACAGCTGAGCCAAAATGACTAATTTTTTCAAAATGCATTAGGAGAGACGTATAAGCTTCTCTGGATTTAGCATAGTAAGTGCCAGCAGTTTCATATTCTTAGGAGTGATTTAGATCTGACTCATTCTTATTTTTTATAAACCAGGACAAAATCACATTGATGGATGATCACATATTGATAATAGTAAACCTACTTTGGGAACAAATACTTCAACTCAAGTCACATCAATGCCAAGATGTGGAATTGATAATATAAAAATACCAATTATCCAAATTGGATTAGAAGATAAAACAGAAGAATAATAATGTAATAATATCTTAATAACTAACCCATCAGGGATATTGAGGTCACCTGGAACAGAAAATAAAATAGCACTTATTGGAAGGACTAGAAACAGAGGGTAAGGCAAAAAATGTTGGTCAGAACAGTGAGCCTCGTTTCCTATTTTTGCTCATCTTTTTGACTCATTGGCTTGTTTTTAAACATTTTTTATACGCCCACTTGATCCATAATAAACACAGGGTTCTTTCTTAATCTAGATTTGCTTTTAGGTAGTACCACATGAACATAGATTTGAGGGGTTTAGCTGAATATGGGTGTACTGCACCATTGGTATCTCCATTAAAGCCTCTTTTTATATTGAGAATAAACCAAAAATTACCTTTGAACGACCTAAAATGGAGCAATTATTGAGTATACAAGGATATGGCAGTCATTACAGCTGAGATAGCATCATCCAAGGTAATGCAATCACAGGGGGTATAATTAGAGAATCATGATAAAAGTGCTTTGCAAAATCTTGAACTGAATTCCTTGCTTAAAAAGATAATCATAAATGGCTATTTCTGGTTAATAGAATTTGTTCACTTCCAAATTCATTGATTTGAGCAGTTTTTACTTGATCAAGGTTTAAAAATTTTAAGTCTAGGAAGAATAAATTCTTTTACATTCACGCTTTAGACAGGAATCAATGTGTTGAACCTTTTGTAAATTGATGTCTCCTCAATAGATTATTTATAAACTTAACTAAATATGAATTAATTCTGCCTTCACCTGAATTATACTTAATTTTAAATGTATGCAAAATGTCTACAATTCACTTGTCAATACATGATATTTAGTACAATACAGGATCAGTTGCATAGTGTTCAGAGTCAGGAATATGGACTTAAATAGGAATCCGGTTAATTTGTAGATGTAAATTGTTAAAATCTTCCTGTAGATTTTAAACCCATTGAGTAAGGTGATCACTGAAGAAGAAAGATTTGTTTTTGAAATTGACGTGAGCATCTAATTGTGCTTTATTTCAAGCACTAAATACTTAGCAGTTAACTGGCCAACAAAAGCTGATATCATTGCAAATTGAGTTTTTTAAAGACTGATTATTCTCACATGGCGATATGCAATGTCAATGCCCTCCAACATATTAGTTAGGGCATTATTTGGACCATCCAAGCATCATTCTAAAGATAAGAAACATTCCTGAGTGATGGCTCATATTTGCTTTTCTAAAGCTTAATCTCATATCCTCAACTGATCATGAATTCCATAATCAGAGATCTAACAGTAGAACCTGGGGGCCCAAATAGCCCTTGGGAACCCTCAGAACCAGCAAGTCCAGTAGGACCATGTTTACCAGTAGTTAATGGTAACACAGAATTGGAACTAGGGGGCTAAGTGGTTAAAAGGACCTCCATTTACAGATGAAACTTCACAATTAGCACCCACAACTTAAACAAACTGGTTGTTTTCCTATTCAGTTCATAAATTTGGGTATTATTTTGTTCTCTCAGTTGATCCAAACGAACTGAAAAGTCCTTCTAAATGTTATTAACTTGTTGATGAATAGGAATAGCAGCTTCAGTAATCTGCTGGTCTACTTTGTGGTGTAAATAAACTGCAACACCATTATCAATTCTACTAAGTTGGTTACGCAATTCATTAATGTGCCTCCTATTATCAAGTACGGATTCACAATTGTCATGACTTAAATTGAAAGTAGTTTTATAGAAATTGACTAACTTCAAATGAAATGGTTGATCCATATTTAAATGGAGTTAAATCTATAGGTGATGTAACCCAAAAATATGTAATAAGTGATGGATGGCATGATGCACGTAATGCCTTAAATACTGCTCCATGTGAGCCAACCCAACATCAGTACTTTGTGAAAAGCTGATCATATAAGTGAATCATAGTAGTGAAAAACCTAGATGCTCAGGATTGGTTTAGTTTTACGTTCAGTTGAATAATCCCCACAAATAAACTATTATTGTAGCACTATCATCTGAGGGTTGCGTTTGGTAAACTGAATTTTCATTGCCCTCTAAGGCTAAAACATGTTTGCATTGAATTAAAGTTCATAATTTTAGATGATGGTATCTCCTGACAGGTTGTATGTATCCATTGGGTGATACTCATCGATTCTTCTGACAAGGGACTAGCGTTTCTAGAATTATTTGTAATTTATAAACTATATGTTTCACCAAGAAGCCTTAGAAAACCTGGCAGAAAGCACCAGTATCTTAATTTCTCTATAAGATTGAATGAGAAGGTTCTTTAAAGCTATGGAGTCATTAATTTATGGCACTAGAGAATTCTTGGAGGTAAATTTTCTACACATTTATTTTATAAATTACTAACAAGTAATAATCAAAAATGAGTTGCAATATTTGATTTAGAATATTTTTTGATTTTATTAATATAAAAATTTAGATAAATTTATAGGGAGGATTTAATATGGTGTTGATTTAATAGATGTGTCTCAGAGGGATGATCTTTCTATTCAAAGACCAATAAGGTTGAGCAAAGTTTAATTTATATTGTTGATCATATCTGATAAAATCCTTTTCATATAGAATCAACTTCTTTATGAATCATTATCATCATCTTTGTAGGAGCGCTACTATGGTAGGCATTATTCACAATCTCAATTGGATTAAGGCGCCTCATAAGGCTTCCTGTCATGCTTAAGGATGGGAGGATGCAAGAAAATGGAGAAATTTGGAATGATGCCCTTCAATTAGTTGGTATTGGTTAGACGTCTATACAACCATGGAAGAGAGGGGAAAGGTGACTCCTTGATGGCTGCAATCTTTCAAAATACATGTTTCATATTTGAAAGCACTAGAGTGGGGGCGTTGATAAGATGAATTTAGCTCATTGTTTATGGGTTATCAAGCTGAGAAAAACAAATCATCTCATATCTAAAAGTTTGGCAAAATTAGGTTCCTTATGGATGTGTACATCAGGGAGGGAAGCTAAGTCAGTAAGACTTTAACGCGTTAATTTATATTTTGGGTCAAATTTATTCCACTGTAGCAACATTACGGACTACCATGGAGCTTTTCTGTTGAGCGTGATTATTTTGCACTTAAAAATAATGGGGAAGTCAGGTGAGAATGTTGGGAAGGACATACTGTTTGTCAGTCATGCCGCATATTTTATAACTGCCTTAAAGAGTGGATGGCATTAGGAGAGGCCACCGCATTAATTAGGAGCTGATGGTCACTTTGCTATGAGGCAGCACCTGGATTTTGCGCATGATGGCAATAAGGGGATTTTGTGTCATAATCTACTAATGAATGTTCTCTAAAGCTTAATTTGGGCAGCCAAATTGGATTTAAGTCTATCTTTTTAGTAGCCTCATTTAAATAGCCCATGGGTTTCATTTGAGGGAATTGGAGCATCCACGTATGGCTGAGATTGGGCAGGTGATTATTCCTGTATATTGTATTTAAAAATGTTTATCCTGGCGCCATCTTGATTGGCTGGGGCGTTGATTGTTATGGGGTGATGAAAACCGGTTAGTTTATTTTTATGGGGTGTGCCTGATTGTCTGGCATTTGCGCAGGCACATCCACGATTTTGAGGAGAAGGCGGAGTAATGAACTCCACACAGCAATATTTGTTGCATTAGCAATAGATTTTTCACTGGACTGATGTCCTAGCACAGCTGAGGAAGCAGAGTGAGAGGGACACTTGCACTTTGAGTGGTCTAACCCACGCATTTTGGGTATAGAACACCAGTTTCTTACATGCGGGCCCTGAAGGGATGTTCAGGTGCAGATAGTATAGCAGCTTGAGGGGGAAGCTTGATGGGAGGGTTATGATTATGTGGGAATATAATTGGGAAAGTTTAAGGTCCTGATAGGCGACTTCCCCCATTTGGGACCACAAATAAAAAAGGGTTTAAGCTATAGGCGCTCAGGCCTACAAGGAGATACTAGAAAATTATGCCAGGGTGAGGTGATTGGGTAAGCCCATGAACTAGAACATGAGGGAAGAGTTTGCACATCCAAGTGTGGTTATTTATGTAAGGCTTTAAAATGCCATCAACCCTCTTCCATGTATGACTTCTTCTGTTCCCACCTTGCCTAGCGGTTTTTACCTTGAGGGATTTTCAACTTATGCACAGAAATCCCTCATCAGAACCACCAATATAGCTTTTTTAACTAAAAGTCTCTTCTCCTATACCACTGCCGCTTTTCTTAAATTTTTCACCATTATCAGATCCAATAAATTATTTTATTTAACTTCAATTTAAAATTGGAGTTTGTCCTGAATTTTACTTCCATGTCTACCAATTCTAGCTCTCCACTTTATTATTTTTGCTAATATTACTCTTTCAATCTTTTTATCCAACCAAGAACTAGGCTGTCATGGGAAGAGTGCGTTTTTATTTTGGATATTTTGATAAGTATTTGTGGCTTAGTTAAGGAGCTGCCAAACATGGTTGCCCCATTACCTCTTCTAACCATAATATCAAACACTTTTTGTGACCTGTTATTCCCTAAAAAGTGCAAACCTAGTAGACTGAACCCTGAAAAGAATATGAAGCACCTAAGAAGACTACTGGTAAATCTCCAACCAACATTCCAAATATATAGGCCAGTGCTTTCACTTGTGGAGGTACTGGCCTACTTTTTTGCTTTCACCACGTTTCTTATTAAATCGATTGCCACAATGTTTTTTTAGTTTTGTAATTTCCAAAAAGCATTTAGTGCATCAGAGGAACGCATTACAGACAAGATGTAGCCACTGAGATGTCTGACCCTTTGTCAAATAGAGGGTTGTGAAGCCATAAGCTCCTAGTTCCTTAATTCCTCAGGTAGTTCCATGGGATCTGCGAGGTCCTTTCCAAAGAGAATTTGAGCTCCTTTGGTCCTCACAAGTATTGGGATATTTTTTAAAACCAAAAACACTATCACTTCTATCATGGCGTTGGCTAAACAGGAGAAGCTGAGGTCAAAGTAACCCGTGAAGAATCAGAAGTTGATGAAGCTGGTAGGCATCATTATCTCCTGGGTTAGTACTAGTGATAGTCACACTATTGCAGGAGTTAATGACCTATATCAAACCTAAAGACCAAGTTTCATGAGCTCTGGGGAAGCTTTAGGGCTGGAGAAAGGCAAATTCTGGGCGTGTGCAAGATGGTGGGCTAGGTCCCAATGAGTGATAAGCGACTGGATGAGTTGGGTTGTCTATAATAGCCAACCTGGGAATGATTTTAGGGTGGCCAAAAACTATTAGGAGGCGGTTCACCACCACCTCACGCAAGGGCAGCAGGCCTTGAACTCATCAACATTTATTTTGGGTGGAGCGTCATTATTACATTTGTTGGTGTATAAAATTTACACAATAAAACTGACCAAAAAGTTAGTCAAGGAAAAAAGAGATAATCTAAATGTTTTACTTTACAACTTTTATATTACTATAATATGATAAACTTCAATTCAAAAACCATCTTTATTCTTTAATATGTCTAAAAGAGATATACCTCTTTAGTTAGTACTAGTGGCCTTTTATACTACAGAAATGTATTGACAATTAGTCTAATAATTTCAAACTTTTGTATACATAATATAATAATGTTTTTAAAGATTTAGTATTTAGTGATTTGTAAAATTCATAGGATTATCCAATTGTTCAATTCAATCTTTATTCTGAAAAACGTATTCAGCTTCTATCTTTGAATTGTAATCTTATTATGACTAGAAATATATTTCAAGTGCTATCTGTAAAGTTTTGATTTGCTTGATTATTCTACAAAATTATTGTTTGCTGCACAGGTAGTATCAATCATAAAAAAAGAATTTATACAAATTCTAGAAACTTAAAATGTTGTTCAATCTAAAAACTAAAAATTAAAGTCTTTTACAGATAAGTCTAAACTGCAATATCCATGCTTCAGAAACTCTTAGATTCTTTATTGAATCAGATAACTATAGCTTGTGGTGCTAATAAAAAGTCCTCAATATGTAAGAAACATATAAATATTTTTTAAATCTAAAGTTTTAGGCACCCACTTTGGAACCTCTACTAAACAATTATTATATCACCTGAGAGGTCTTATGCACATACTCTGTTGATACCAGTGCTTCTACTTAAGATCTCACTGCACAGGGAAATTTTCACTCAACAAAATTTTTCAAGAGTATAAAAACTTGGAAAAAGACTATATGTACCATATTTTCATGACAGGTTTTTATTAGGCATAATAAACGTTGCACACCATATTTTTCAATACAGATAGCGTTTTTAGGGCTTGCAATAATTGTCTAATGGTTGTTTCTAGGCTTAGGAAATCAACTTGTAACAAAAACCAGATCCACTTACTAAATGACAGTGTTATTATCGCCACTAAAACCCTATTTCTTATAGGCAAGAATTATCTGATAACTTAATTGGATTTATGAATTTTGGGAAAGCTGTATATTAACCTAAAAGTTACCAAACCTCTAGCCTAGGCCTCAAAATTGCACCTTCATAGAAATTTGACTATTAAATAAGATGCTAGAAATTGGCAAAAATATTAAAAAATACTATTATTTACAAGTTAATGGTGGCGCTGAGGCAATGGAAAAATGGATAATTAGTGATCTGATTGTACATGGCCACTGGGGCGATTTGTTGATTTAATTTTATTTTATGGTTCTAGCAATGAAGGAATGACAAGGAATCAATTGTTGGTAAGAACTGTGATACACTTTACTTTGGCAAAGCGCTTACTAATATCACAGTAATTAATACCAATATTTGACATGGCCATGAAGGCAATTAATAGATTAAAGCCATAGCTGTTTTATTGGGGATGAACTTAACATGATCTATCAATTTATACTCCAAGTTAATATGGCCGCAATTGCAAGAATAAAAAAAGTATTAAGCAGACGTAGCAGATGCAACAAAAAAATTAATATCATATACATGTATTAAATAACTAAGGAATGAGGGAACATATTCAATTATAGGCCTCTGTTTAATTACTGGCTAATAAAAATAGTATGTTAATTTATAGTTTTAATATGGTTTTCATACCTTGTCTCAACAGACTCACTTTAAAGTACTCTTTCTAGGCGCATTCTTAAAGAAAATCAGAACAAAATAAAACAAAATGATGTAAAGTTAGCGTGGAGATGTAAACTTTAAACAATAAATGACATGTACAAATTTAATTTCTATACTGCTTACTGTATTGTCACCTGCTTAAAGAAGAGTAAAATAAATAATGGCTATATCTTCTTGCTTTAAGATTGGCTTTCAAGGTAAAGATATAGAAACCCCAAAAGATCTAGTGTAATTTCTTAACTTGTATTATGCCTTAGATACCATAAACACTTTACACAATGTCCCAATTAGCAGCATATACTTATATTGCTTGTATGCCCGTTATGCAAATTAAGATAATGTGTTTATCAATATGAGTTATTATTTTAATATACTATTATTAACTTCATATTAACTGTTCTTTAAACACCTTTATTTTAAAAAGATATCTTCAGAAGATGTTACAATTTAAAAACAACAATTTAAGGATGTTTTGATTCTTTTTTTTAGTACTAGATGGAAGGATGTTTTGATTCTTAAATAATCAGATTTGACAAAAGCTTCTATAAAAAAACTTAGTTTCTTTGATATTAGTTACATAAAAGGCTTTAAAAACTCATAGATATAATAAAAAGAAATTTAAGCAAAATTATATAATTATGATTTAGAACTACAATCTTACTTTATTAAAGCCGAAATAAAGCTAATCAAGGTCAATTTTATATAGCTTGTAAGTCTAAGCTGTGGTCTATAAAAGTAATAGAACTGCATAAGCCTTGCTGTTAGATACCATATATAAAACAAATAGCTAATGCATAGCTTATAAGATCAGTGTCCTAAGATTTTTTATATATAAAAACTTCTTAAAGTATAGAAGCATAACAATAATCCAAAAAAAGAGAAATTAGAAACTTCTGCAGGGTCAAAATCTTTATCTTAAAGTCTGACTGAGCTCATGGTTCATGTTCATGCAAAATAGTTGGTACTTTTAGAGTCAAGATTGATCCTTATAGAAACAATAATGTTTTAATAAAGTCATAAAATCTTTAGAGGTTAAAATGCTTAAAAATAATTGAATTCAACCTTGATAAACATATTAAGATATTATCATTTAGTCTTACAGTGTTATTAAACTACACTTATTAAAAGCCTCAATCCTTATAATCATCTTAACTATAAATTAACTAATGGACCTTTAGTTCTCATAAGATGAAAATAGGTTTCATGCAGGGAACCAACTTTTAATGCTTTTAAACCATTTTTTAACCTTAAACATGTTAGCATTCCTGAGTAATTAGGACTTAAGCATCAACGCTGGTGGGTTATATTATCCTGATGATTTGGATAATATTTTAAATTTTTAAATATAGCCTATTAAATTTCACAGATTACTTGAAAAATAAAATAAATTTTAAACTATATTCTAATAACTTCTATAGTCTTACTTAAATAGGAAAATTATTTTTTGAACTAGATTTAGACCAGATTGGATATCCTAAGTAAATATTATCTGGGAAATCTCGTAATAAGTGATTAATTACCTATAAAATTTATAAGAACTACTAGAGTTCCTTTACATATCCGACTCTAATATCTATCTACAAAGGTAAAATCAACTACTAATATGAGGGAAAGGTATTAAAAGGTGACTGTTACAGGAGAAATATAAAACTAATAATGTAAAATCAGATTTTTTGCAATATTATTGTGCTAAAGTAATAGTCAAGTTAATAACCTCTAATAGGAAATTGATTATTAAATAATGAAGTAGTAGATAACAGTATAGGGTATGTCCATTTGAGCCTAATAACTTATTTTGGACAATCATAAGTCTACATTGTTAATTCTTGACCAGCCTAATTATTAAATTAAATTAAATGGTATCCATATAAAACCCTATGTTTGACAATTACTTGACAGAATGTACCAACCTGGAAAGATATAGCCTATCAAGAACCTCTATAGCTTCATCTACTATGCGGAATTTTTTCTATTTGATATAAAAACAGATACAAGGCCCTTGTTACCTTTGTTACTTTGTTGATTCATTTATCTAACGCCTAAATCAGATAGGTGACTTGCATCATTAGATTAAATTGTAAAATGTAACAATGCTTTAGAAAATCTTTTTATGTCAGGATTGCTACAATAAAACTTCATGGAATGATATGATAATATGTTGTCAAAATAGCCTTTAGCGGTTTCTCAATAGGTAATATCATGTAATAATTTAGTTTGATGGCAAGGTATAATGCTTTAAGCAATTACTAGAACTAAATATATGTAGATCCCTCAAGTCAAATATAACAAGAAGGCATCAATGGTCTTAGTAATAACTGACGTTGAAGTCTCACTTTAAAGATATAATTAATCCTGAAATTTTATACCAAAAATTGCAAAAGCGATCTTACTATCTACATAACTTTCTAAAGGTTATTTAAGACCCTCTAATCCTTCTTGTTAGTAATCTTCTGGGTCAAGAAGACTATCTTTACAGGCCATGTTTCAAGCCTCTTGAGCCTCTCAGTACTGACAAGTTCTGTACATACCACTTCTGTGAAAATGACAATAACTATAAGAATTAGGTAGATACTGTAAATTTTGAATATAAGGAATTCTACATATATATATAAGGGTTTTAAGGCTTTTTGTTCAAAGGCTTATCAGCTCAGCGTTTATATTAAAAGCCTTAATAAAGAAGCTAAATAAATTAATTTTTGTTGCCAAATTTAGAGCTATAAATTAGCCAAAATGAAGGGAGGTTATATGACCCTATAAAACAAGTTCAAAAACTAACTTTATAGAAAAAATTCTTTTGTAAATTTTAACAAAAAATCAAGAGCTTTGATGTTTTAAGAAATTGACTCCCAGATTACTGTCAATACCGTTTACTCTCAACTAATTAGAGATGTAAGATATTATATATAATTTTTAATGACAGGTTGAGAAATATAAGCTTGCTGATTATATTAGGATGGAGTAAGTTAACTATGTCAGTAAGTTCCACCCTATAAACGTCTTTCTAATCCCTTAAGATACTAATGTAAAGGAACAATAAAGTAAAGATATAGTCTGAACAAGATATTTTTGCTTGTTTTTTTTTTTTTTGCTTGTTTTTTTTATTATAATATGCTAGGAAGCTTCCTTCCTTTACACTTAAAATATCAACAGTTGGATATTTCATCATTCAGAACTTTAAGAATATCTTAAATTGGTGAAAATGAATATATCAATATTATAGACCATCTAGTACTAAAAAATATATCAATATTATATAATCCCAAACTTAATGACTTACTAATCCTATGAGCAAGTTGAGGCTGCATTATATTAAATTGCAGTGACAACTTTTTTGTAATTAAAAGTAGGAATCAAAATCTTATAGATTTAAAGAAGGAAACAGCATCTGGACCTTTATTTTTCTCAACTCAGACATTATACTCTATTAATCAAAACAAAATTAATTTATTTGATAAAAGCACTGAAGTTGATTTCCCAACTTGATACTTTACAAAACTCTTATTCCATAGAGAGGAGTCAGATGAGGTTTCACATGTATTTTGCACCTTACAAAACAAATTCAGATAACACAAAAACTAATAACATACTCAAAATTTTATTTAGTACTATGCATTAACCTCATGCTTTAGAGTTAGTAAGTAGAAACCCTTTAAAGGAGCCAAGATGCACTTAAACTAGTGCCAGGCATTATAAAGAATATCTATAAAAGACTTTAGTAATGGCGAAGAAAGGCGTAACCAAATTTTAAAGGGATCATATTCTAATATATTAAATATGACTTTGACCAATCTAATACTTGAAACTTTCCAGCTAAACATGATACCTCAGAAGACGCCTCTTATACCAAGGTTACTTCTTTGAAAAATCTTGTAAATTGTAAATATTACTCTGCCTTGTAAAAAAATATATTCATTCTTAATCTTACCATTTCAGTTTAGTAGCGATGTGCCCATTTAAAAGTTTAGGTCAAAGGCAATAACTATTTTTATTATTAAATAAGATGCTAACTTATTTTTCTTAAACCTTAACTGGTAAATGGATTAAATTTGCTCCTATTCTCACTCATTATTCACTACATCTCACCACATAGCCCAAAATGGAATTGGCTGGTGTGTTACTCATATTTATAATCAATCTTAAAAACTTAACTATTGCACTTTCTTTCCACTCAGCATAACTTTACGAGCAAAATTATATGTATTAAAAGTAAAAACTTAATTGCCCGCCATAGTTTCGCTCCAATGTCCTCAGATTCCCTGTCAGCTGCCACAGTGTGGGGCAGCAGCGAATCTCCCCCCACCATTTTCTGTCTGACAGGAAAATGTGCTCAGATTGGCTCACCCAGTTATACCAAACCCCTGGGATGATTTGTTCCTTCCAAGGATCTCAACGCCCACCTTGCTTGAACCCAAGCGGTACCCTGCTGCCCCCTGGTGTTCCCTGGGAGCAACATGCATTTCAGCCTTAGGGTTGACTATGGGAAATTTTTCCCCTACCACAACTAAGCCATTAACAAAATGGCTTAAGTGGTGATGCATTCTGTCAGTTTTATTGACTTTCGCCCCTATAAGGGGTATTTTGATCTCAGCTTGACTTGTGAGGCTGATGCCGCCACTGCAGCAACTGTGCCCCTGGTTTTCCATGGTACCCCTCTCCCCACAATTTGGACCTGGCTCCCTGTGGATACCACTTTTGTGGTTCAGTTTGCTGGTTTGCCCACCCACCTTCCCCCTGAAGTGCTCCACCAGGAGCTGATGGAAGGTTTGGAAGCCTATGGGTGCAACCCCATCTTGCAATTTGTGGTTCCAAATGGGGCCACACGCCTCGCTGGGCCTTGGCTAGTGCCACAATCAGCCCCAACTCAAATAAAATTGTACTGTCAATTCCCCTTGCGCAGTTACCCTCTCTGCCCCTAACCATCCATTCTGGGCCTGTGTTGAGGGGAATGGACGATCTGTCCAACAAGTTTTGAGTTGGAACACTTGAAATGCAAGTGCCCATCCTTAGCCGCTTCTGACAGCACTGTTTTCTCAACTGCCAGCCTCCATGCCGCCGCCCACCCTGCGCCACCTTTGGTATGGGGTGTGATCCTACCTCCCCCTCCCCAAAGCCTGTTGCTGCAGCTGCAGCCAACAATCAGCCTCCTCCTCGCCCCAGTGCCAAAAATGCTCCATCCAATCAAGCACAAGATTGGACCCCAGTTCAATCCCATGCATCCTCCAACAAACCAACCAAACCACAGGAATATTCCAACTCCCCAATTCAAGTCAACCAAAATCCTTGGGATTTATTGGCCAAAATCAATGAGTCTGGGAATATAGTTGAGAACTTCAAATATACAAATTGAACAGTTTGTGTATATTGATGATAATGAGGAACTACCCCCTCGCTTATACACCCCCCAGAAAAATGCCAAAATTTTCCGCGGTGACCACCAGCTGGCTGTTGAAGCAATGACTAAGCCAGATTGTCACCCTCTCCGCAAAGCTGCTGCCAAATCAGTAATGATGTTTGCAGGAGGAATCCCTCCTCCCAATATTCCCTTCAAAGCCAATAAGGTACAAAAATATGCTGATCAAAGCCCACAAGGAAGCCAACGACGCCATCCAGATGTGGCAGAGGTAGTGCAGAATCCCAAATCAAAGACTACCCTCAACACCGTCTAGTGCTAAAAAAAGACTACCCTCACCAATATCACAACGTTCAAAAGACTACCCAATGCACGCATGAAAGCTGAACTAGCTTTGACAAACTACGTCAGAACCCTATATATATAGTGGTTGTATTAATACCACCCTGATCATCAAAAAATTTATCTCCACATCCCGCTGACGCCCTAATGCCCCTGCTCTCCGCCATAGCTTGTGCCATGCTTTGGGATGAAGACGTTGCCAAAGATGAGCCCCAAGACCCCCTCCCCTTCCGCCATGATGGGATAAGAGGTTCCCACTGTCCCACCTAATTGGTTGAGTTTGCGTTATGTGTGTCATCCGCTCATTTTGAGCGATTCTTTCAAATTTCTTCAGTGAGGATTTATTTTTAGGCTTTAAGTTTCAGTAGAGTCCGTCTCCTGGTCAGCTTACCTCAGGTAAACTAAACTTAACTATTGTTATATAATATTTTCGCAACTTTAATTAACTAGTTTCCTGAAAGAAACTATGGTAATAATCTATATCAAAGAGTTCCTATTTAGATCATTGATATTGCTTTTCATTTAAAAATATAACTCATGTTATTGATGTACAACCTTGTACTATTCTATGATAGTGTTGAATATCTGTCATACACCTAAATTTACCTAGAATTAGTTTATTGAAGTGTGTTTCATCAATAGTAGAAACCAGGTAATAATTTCATTTTATGCCTGAGTCCTGTTCAAAACCCTCTAAGTCACCAGTCTCTATATATACATAAGGTCATGTAACTGTTCTTTAAAACCTGATTGAGAATCATAGATATGTGGTTTTCAAGTAAGTATGTTTTGACCTTCTTTGTACTTTTTCTCACTTTCTATTTTTATCACTCTTTTTTATTTTATAAACTTATTTACTGCAGATTGCTATAAAAAAACCTCTAGTAGCTTCTGTTCTCATGTTTTATATCTATTATATCTGAACATCAGTGATATTTATATTGATTTTTTTATGAAGCTTTATCTCCCAGTTTAAATTGATTAAGACTTTGTTATTACCTAATCAAAGTCTAAGTAAGAAGGTCAAAAGTTAATGGCTGAGTATGTCTATATTTCCATTAACATCTATGATTTAGGAAAAACTAAGGTGTCTACAACCAGGCTGACACTTGAACTGTTGACCTTATCAGGGTCAGAGATAAGAATAATATGTAAGTATACTAAAGTATTGGTTAAAATAAAACAACTACCTAGCCTAAGTGTTACAAACATTTATAAATCCATGGCACTACCCTTAACTTTATTTAGATATGTATTGTAGCAACTGGCTCAATAAAGATTGCAGAGATTTTTGATTATTATTTGATATTTAGTTACTCTCATCTTATTCTGAATTTTTTTGGGTAATTAGCCGGTGATCACTATACTAGCAATAATCCTTGAAAGCGCTCTTAAAAAATCAGCCTTAGAAATTAAAGTTTAGACAAGTGTGTCCTAATCTTCAAAGGAGTTCTTTAACTTATGAGCATGCTCCTAGGCTTATGTGATACATCAACTACTTTCTTAAAAATAATTGGAGAGTTTTGCTCTTTAGAATGACATGTATTATTTTATACCTGGATTCTTAAGTACTTTTTTTCAGACTTTTTTGACGCATATCTATTATTCATTAAAAAGAATTTGACTGACTTCAAAAACATGAGATTAATGACATTAGGATCTCAGTTTAATAAGCATCAATTTAAATTCTAAAGGCAAATGCTATAAAGCAAGGAAATAAATACTAATAGTCTAAATTATGCTATTAAGAGATATTTTCCCTGTTATTTCTATGGAATATACAAGAAATCCCTAGTTTGATAGATATAATCGCCTAACTATCCTCAACTTCATGACAACACAACCACCAATATACCTCCTACAGTTAGGGTTTATTTTAGGGGGCCTTAAACATAGCATTTTACTTAACACAAAGAACACAATAGTTTGTGTTTTACAAAAACACCAAATTTTTTATCCATTCCTACTGTAATCAGTAAACATCAATGCTGCTATATAAAGAAAAGTTTGACTTGCCAAATTAAATTAGAAAGACAATGATATGGGCTACATCAAAGTAACTCCACCTGGATCAGAATAAAAATATAGCATAATTTGATGATAGGCTGTCTTTTTAAAAACCATAAATTTTTCCATACTGTTTAGATCACTTCACCACGTACAGATCTAGGTATAATGTAATGTATCCACGAAATTAAAATTTAGATGGCAGGCTAGCTCTGAAATCCCTACATCAAAAATATGTCTTCCTGAATGATAAAAGACTGAAAGTTAAGTAAACAACCTATTGGGCACTCAAGGATGCTAGTTCTCACTTCTATTATCCTGAAAAAGCTTCCTTTACGACTATTATAAATTTGGAGCTCTGTGAACTAAAATCTCTTACTCTCAAGTGGAGCAGCAAGGCTTAATATATATTTAGTTAAATAAGTAAAAGTTATATACATTAGTTAATGAAAGATGGCGTATATAAATATTATGTATAATATTGTTATTTAAATTTTATATCATTCAAATTGCAACTAAAAGGAGGGCATTCTACATAGAATTCTAAGGAGATATTGATATATTTTAAAAATTATTCAGGACGTCCATAGTTCTTTTTGAAAATTTAAAAAAGGAGCAACTAATCTTAAAAATTTAGATATAGTTGTTAACTTCTAAGACTTTGCACTTTTTCTTTGGTATTTATATAGGGACCATACCACAAGACAAACAGATCTTTTTTTAGTACTAGATGGTCCCAACCCAAGACAAACAGATCTTGAGACATCATTATTAAAATTGACTCGCTTTATAATTTGGATAAAAGTCAGCTCTGTTCTCATGAAGTAGTCGAGGTTGATGCTAAAAAACTATGGTTTTAAAAAATTAAAAGCCCATTTATTTTGGAATGCTTATATTTACCTGAAAAAGTTTAGTCACTGACTATTCAATAGCAGAATTTATTGCCTTGTATAGTCCTTCATAAATAAAGTGATAATTTATCAACCTGACATGCCAAGGAAAAAACTTACTTCCTTTGTTGGCGTTTAAGCACCAAGGACAACAGCTTCAGTTCACAAGGCATCACCATTACAATTAAAAGGGGTCAAGGATAAGTGGTACTGTCAGATGGGGAAGAATTTTTGGAGGTTGAAAATTTGGTAGAAATTAATTAATTACTAATCTACTTGCTTATTCTTGCTGACCAAAATTCTAGCAACAACCAAAATCAACATCACAAACTAGTGCAAATATGAGGGAGTTTTTGTTCCACAAAGAACTTAATAGATTGTGGTAGGTGAAATTTTTTATTCAAAAAATAAATGGTGATTTTGGGGTTTTAATTTTTATTAAAACTAGTTTAAAGAAAGCCCCATAAGTCAAATTTAGAAAGGCTGTTGGTTATTATCCCTAAGGATTGGCGGTGAGGCTTAGTATTTCAAATGCCATGATATGGCAAATGCTAATCTTAAACACTTTAATCTAGTTTTGAGTTTCTTCTTATGGTTCAATTATATTAAAATTAAACTTTGATCTGCCAATTAAACTTTGCCACACCCAGAATTTGTTGGACCATTTAAATCCTGTTGATGACCATTTTTGTTAAAACTCTTGCTATTGCAAACTTCTATAGTAAATTATTATTATTGGTGTTAAACAGATGTTAAAATTTTACAACGGAAGGTGTTCTGGGTGAATTTGTCTGTTGGGTAGAAAATAATTGCTTTGGTAGCAGTAACACTAGATAAACTTTTAAATCTGAACAGAGCTGCTTAATTTTCAGCAATTATAACTTAATGATGTAGTGATAATGTCATTCTTGACTTTTCAGTATAGGTTTTAGGTGGCATTAATCATTAGAGAGAAGCTGCCACATCTTAACTTCATCTAAGGTGTACCCTATGTCATGGATATTAGTAAGGGGAAAAGCCTATGAGATAGTGTTCCTCTTTGTTTTAAAGGGGTTTAAGGTTAGGGTCCAACTTGATATTTGGACCCTAACCTTTTACAATATAATGTATTTTTGTCATGCTAGTATCTAACCACTAAAACATTATGCAATAAATTGAAATAGAACTTCAACTTATAAATTTATCTATGTATTAGTAAACTATCACTAAGTTATCAAAATGTCTCTTAACAGTTATAAACACAAGAACTCAGTTGCTCACCAACATGCAACCTCAAATTAAAGAATACATTTCTCAAAAAATAAAAAATACCAATATATACTTTTGCTATAGAGAATTTTGAATAATGCTCTTTTCAATTACAATTTCTCCATCTTAATATTAATACAAATAGAAAGCACGCAGGTATATATGTAATCTTATTCAATGCATGAAGACCAGGGAAACCTTATTACTGGCATTTAATAACAATATTAAAAGGATAAAAAAGATCGCCTAAGCAAAAAACCCAACTTCCAACTAGGCCAATGTGGCTTCAGCCTTACTTTTTCATATCAAAGGGAGGCTTCTGACTGAGTTTTCTCATTCCAAAAACCCCTTTTATAACTGTTCTAAAGCAGAGAGGAAAGGAGTGGGATGACATTGGGAATGATGTTTAAGATGGTGAGATAATGTTATCATGCATGAGATCAACGTAAATAAGCGCTTTGATGTAGTTGGCTAGCTTTTTTTCAGCATCAATATGTAGTGTAGGCAACTTTGCCGGTATACATCTAGACTAAATATTTGAATATTTGTTTTGGGCTATAATTACAAGCTGCTGCTACCTCCACAATAGCCTTAGCTGCACTGGTAGTGAGCTATGATATCTGATTTCTATTTCTTTCATAGTCTGCAGGGAAGTTAGGGGTGGGATACCATCGCTAAGCTCATCTGCAATGTATTGAATTGCTGCACGTACAGGGATGTTTTGCTGGTGCTCAGCTGCCTTCATTTATAAATTAAGAAAATATTTATAGGTGGGCTTACTCTGTTTCTGTTTGAGTGATGCATTGTGGAACATCAAAATCCTTGACAAAGCAATCAAGAAGGAATTTTTTTGACACCACAGGCTTAATCTCCCCATTTACTTCCTCCAAACCCCGCCATGGGTTAGAAATTGAAGTGGAGAGTCCTCCTGGGGACATAAACCTGCCACAGGCGCTGATTTACTATTTATTGTTTATTAAGGTGCATTATGATTGGTATTTATATAACTAATATTATTGGAATTTTGATAGAAATTGCGATATTAAGGCACTAAAAGGCTATGAAATTATTAGTTTAGTGGCTCTAGCAAAGATAGAAACAAGGCAACTAAGTTATTAGTTCCGTTGCAATAATTGATTCCAATCAGAAATACAGAACTCTGTTATGACTAGACCAAAATTGAGCTATGCAAGACAAAAATAGTGGTACTTTATTAGTTAAAAATGATTGTTATTTATAGGGGTAGATTTGGTATTTCTTTGTGAGGATTTTCGTGCTTCAACTGAGATAAGATCTTTCCTTTTAGATGTCTGATATTGCTGATTATAATTCCTATACTTGTGATGGTCAGATCTGATAATGTTTTTATTAGATGAGATCAACCTTCTTGTGGTGGGCTTGGCCCCCTCAGATTTCTTAGCCTCATCCTTCAGAGGAGGCTGATAACTCAAAAGGGTCAATCGTCAGGCTATCCAAGAATTGAATATCTTTGACGGAGTTTTTATGATCTTATTAGACAAGACGCCTAATCTCAATCTTGATTATACTTGGTCATCGCAGTTGTATCTCTAACAATGACCCCCTCAAGGTCTTGCCTAGGGGGCACACACTTATGAAGAAACCTACAATAAACTCTACTGGTAACAGTACCAGTATCAATAGTGGAAATGGAGTATTCAATACCCTGACAATAAACAATTAAATAAGGACCAGCCCATAAGGTATCAAGTTTGTGAATCCGTCCTCCAGGTCTATGATGATAAATGAGTACAAGATCCCCAATTTGATATTCATGAAATGTAGGTCGACTAGCATTGGTTCTAGTTCCCTCTTTTATGGATTTATCAGCAAGAGAACTCGAGGCTAAAGCTTGTACTCAGATGATTTCATCAGCTAGTCTTCTCATAGCTAAATCAGTAGTCTGCAGGTTACAGCATCAAGTATAGGCTATACACTTGAGGGTAAAATAATCCCGACCATAATGAGCCTTGAAGGGAGACATTCCAATAATATGATGATAGATAACCCTATAGGCTAACATCGCACTAGGTAAGTAGCATTCCATCTACTAGGATCGTTGGAAGCTATCTTTCGAAGAATAGCTACAAGGGTACCATTTTCCCGTTCAACCACACCATTAGAGGAAGGATTGTAAGGGGTTGTATATGACTGATAGGTACCCATTAATTTAGTAAGTTCAGATACCACCTGTGAAACAAAGTTGGTCCCATTACAGATAATAGAACTTTTGGGCTACCATGCCAGGTGAAAACTTGCTTAAAAAGGAAGGACGCAGTAGCCTTAGCGGTAACAGTGGAAAGTGAGACAACTTTAATCCATTTGGTACTATGGTCAATAGCTAATATAATATAACGATGTCCATAGGTAGCAGCAGGTAGAGGGCCCCCACATCAATACTCACAGTGGAAAAGGTTCTTAAGGTCTCACAATTTTGTGCTGTTAAATCGGATTTCCACCATGCTGTTGTTGTAAAGTGAGACAAGTCATTAACACCGTGCACAGTTTCCAGCATGTTATCCCAGTAACAATGATTTTGCAACCAATGTAAAGTCTTAGAGACAGCTCCATGACTTACAGTTTGATGAGCCTCCATAATAGTATCAGTCCTCGCAGAAGGCCAAATAAAAAGCAGCCATTTAGATCCCAACTTCTTATATAAAGAACCTTCTTTAACTTGAGTATTCTTGGTTAAGGATTGTAGCTTCGCTATAACATCCTTAGATTCACAATACCAGAGTTCAAGTCTGCCAATAAAATCATAGATACTTTCTTCCTCAGCAGTGAATAAAGTTAGTATAGGTAATTGAGAAAGTCCATCAGCATTTTGGTGTATAGCTCCAGCGTGGTGTTAAATAGTAAAGTCATAATTCTGGAGCATTAACGCCCATCTAGCTAAGCGTCCATCAGGATCCTTCATTTGTTGTAACCATTTCAAGAAAGCATTTTCCGTGATGATAGTGAAATGTTTGTCTTATAGATAAGGGCTAAAATGCTTGATGGCGGATAGGACTTTGAGGTATTCCCTCTCAGTAAAACTATAATTGCGTTCTGCCTTGGAAAGGGTTTTACTATAATAAGCGATGGGATGATCAACCAGGTTGGAATCATGCTGAGCCAGAATAGCCCCAATAGCTACATCACTGGCATTGGTAAATAAGATAAATAGTTTTGAATTCAGGATGGGCTAAAATTGGAGCACTAACTAAAGCTTAGCACAAAAGATCGAAAGCTTGCTGCTGCAATTCTTCCCATAAGAAAAGAACTTCCTTGTGCAATGAATAAACTAAAGGTTCAGCAATCTCAGAAAATGGGGGTTGAATTGTCAGTAGTTATTAACCATTTTAAAAACACTTATATATCATGCAAGCCTTTAGGAACAGGCATATCCAAAATAGCTTGTATCTTATTAGATAAGGGTAAAATCCCATCTCAATTAACTTTATGACCTAAGAATTCCACCTCAGTTTTGAAAAAGCACACTTAGATGGTTTTTAGCTTAAGTGAAGCGTGGCTCATTCATCCAAATACTTCATTTAAATGAGCCAATGCTCATTTAAAGTGTGAGAGAAAACAGTAACATCGTCTAAAAAAACAAAAATGCAGGAAAGTTTCAAATCATATAATAAGCCATCCATAGCTCTTTGAAAAGTACAGGGGCATTACATGGCCCCTGCGGCATATGAGTAGGTTCAAATAACCCCTCACTAGAAATTAAGGCGCACTATTGATGGTCTTCCAGAGCCAAGTCAATTTGCCAGTAGCCAATAGCCAGGTCCATGGCTGAGAAGAACTGTAATTCAGACAATAGTCTCAATGATTTATAATACAGGTAGAGGATAAGAATCCTTTTAAGTAACAGCATTAAGCCGACAATAGTCCATAACCACTCTATGACCTCCATCTTTTTTTGGATGAGAAGTAGAGTGGAAGCTCATGGACTTTGAGAAGGTGTTAGTAGCCCTGCATCGAGTTGTTTCAATTCCACTGAGACCTGAGTCTCCTCAACTTTAGATTTGCAATAAGGCCAGGCTTGCATAGGAGGAGTATAACCCAGTTTTAATCTAATTGTAAAGATTTATTAGTTTGTTTTTATTGGCTAACAACACTAGTGATCTTTTTACTGCTCAGGTTCAATTTCCTCATGCACCTCACGTTGTAAAGAATATATTATCTGATAATAGTATGGAGACTATTATCTGTAGTTGAGTTAGAACTATTATCAGGCACAACTCTTCAGCCGGTATTTCCAATTAAATACTTGATAGTTGTACTCATAGGGATTCATTCCCTGCAACATTGTCCACCCAATCTTTGTCAGGATATCCTGATGACAGTTTCTTTCAGCCTAACACACAGTCAGCAGCAATCCCTTAGTTTTGGTTCCCTTCATCTCTAGATCCCCATTCAGATCTCTACTCTTCTCTCTGAGAGTCTACCAATTATTGCCTTCTGCAATATTATCTTTGAGATGGAACTTTACACTGGATGCTGATAGTCTAACTATAACCAAATCTACAATAAAACTAATAATGTTTCTCATAGTACTAGTTGTTTTTGTAGGAATACTTGCTTCTTTTCTTCTCTCTTTATTATAGTGAATCCTAGGAAATTTATAGAGGATTTGGCTGTTTAACCCTCAGTTGACACCTCATCGATGAAATGGCAGCCATTGCCATTGAATCACCCTTCCTCATCTTGGCAGCGATGGTCTTCCCCATCCTGGCTAGGATTCCATCATTGGACATCCTCAAGACCTCAAATGGAAAGAGTTGGAAACATGTCCCTAACGTTTTCCTCTAGATCCAAGTGAACCAACCATAATTGGTTAGTGACCTGCTTAGGTAATAGGACTTTATACCCATTTATGGCAGGTCACTTCACCAACCGATTGATTTACTAGTTGCAGGCGGCATCACTTGCCTCACAACTCACTACTCATTCCCAATAAGTTGGTGATGAAATCTGACCGATCCCAATTGGTACACCTGATAGTTAATCACTATCAGATGCCCCTATTTTGTCAGCTGCTCCACCCAGTGAGATATTAGGTATCCATCTGGATTAATACCTGATGGATACAACCAGGCGAATATCCCAAAATCCCCCAAACGTAGTTCCTCCAAAAATTTGGGCCAACTGATTTTTGATTCACTTCGCTTTAGGGAATTTTCCCCTAGCAGGCTAGGAATATGGGCAAAAATCATAACACATCCCCCTTTTGCCCATATACCAGTGCTAAAAGGACTGTGGCATGGGAACACCGCTTATGACACCTAGTTAAATACTTCATTGGTTCAAGCGGAGTATACTCATAAATACTCAACGCTGCTCCAGATGACCTTTAGCATATGGCATTCCTCCTCTTCCTCCTCGCTACCGCCTACTCAGAGCGCAGTCCCCACAACCTCTTGTCATGTCAGGCTGATCAATTTACTCATGACAATGTATCCCAGGATCCAGTTTTCCCCCCATCAGGGTATATGACCCTCTGTCATATCCAGGATTCTTGGTCCGGCATCCTTGAATTCCTGATTCTCTCTTCATCCTAGACATGAGACTATTGCCATCGATGTTCATTTCATGGCTTGATTAAAAATACTTAATTCTATTCGCCCTCATTTTTAGCTCATAACCTCTTGGCTATAAGTCATTTCAAATTCTTCCCTTGAAAAAGCTTATTTCATAAATTTTGGAAATTAATTTCCCAAAATTTGAGCCTAATGGATTATAGAGTGCATAATGTCAACTTCTATATAAGTCCAACATCCCCCTCTAGTCCTGCTCATATGTCAAACTTGGAATCCCGCTACCAACAGCTTCTTAACAGCTTGTCAGATTTGGACCTCCGCCTCTTCCAGCAAATGAGTCAGGATGCATAACGGAACCTCTTCTATGGTCCCTCCAGGACTCATATGCCTAGTCTAGCACAAGCAGCTAGACCTTTGTTAAATTGCCAGAAACGGTAAGCAATCCCTCTGAAACCAGGCATGCCATCATTTTGAACAACTCTCAGCTGACTCTTCCATTGCAGTTGATTCCTGAGTTGGACTTCAAAACCCTACTGGATTTGGCTCCTTTCGCTGATGCTTCAAACATCATCATTAATTCTCCAGAGATCATGCCAGTCACTTTGGATCATTTGTTCTTGGCCAGGTTGGAATTGATCCCTGAGTTCCTCTTCTGACTTGTCAATTCTACAAACCCGCTGTGCTGGTTTCTGAGCTTTCAATCAGGAACAGCATACATTTCAAGCTCCCCGCTGAACTTCAGGTGCAAGTCACTGAGGCGTTGACATTAGCACTGAATCCCTCTGATCTGGACAATCTTCTGGATTGGGATACTGCTGCTTATGCTCTCCGCTTTGCTGGCCAAGTTCTTCGAAGTTGGTCAATAAAACTTCCAGCCTCACCCAGCTTCCATTAGTCGTTCAGCTTCAGCTTCTGCAAAGCCTGTAGTCATTGTTTACAAGATGCAATCCGCTCTTTACATAACTACCTCTTCTCTGGAGCTTCTCATAGCTATCTTCCGTTGATGGTGTTAATTGGGGGCATGATTCAACAATCCCCATCAAGTATTCCTTCTTCGCTGCCAGCTCAAATGTCCAGTGTTCTTGATGAGGCCCATTGGCAGGCACTCAAGACAAATCTTATGGAGCCAGTGCCTTATTGGGATTACTTGTGGTTATTCACCGATTGCCTCTTCCTGTATTGCTGTTTTCCTCACTGCTCCAGGGTTTCGCGATTGGCTTCTTCCAACATATCAATTTCCCTTCCCCTAGTCTCGTTCTCTCAGGGCTTGGCATCCGCTCAGCAAATGTGGTTTCGTGTAGGTCTCGCCCTTGCAAGTGCCCAATTGCATATCAATTTTGATGGGCTATTTCTTCCTACTGCGACCATCCTCCCTCCCCCAAGAGGCGACATAGGCGGAATCATCCCCATACTGAGGATGATCAAAAAAATAAAATTATAAAAAATATATCGGCTTTTTACTATGCATTTTAAAATCTTTTTTCCCACAATATCTTTTAGTGATTCTTTTATTTTTATCCTCTCTCTTTTTTTCCATGGGACTTGACTTGTTTTGGTTTTGAGGTCCATCTTTTCACCCAAACTGGATCCTGGGCACTTAAACCTACCAGTTTTCTATGGTTCAGAGGTCCTTTTTTTGGACTTAACCATCTAGATTGGTTCAGAGGTCCTTTTTTTGGACTTGACCTAATCATCAGGACGTGACCAAATTAATGGTTCATCGGTCCTTTGAAAACTTTTATTTTTCTCTTTGATCCAATGCTTTAGATACTTAGCGTGGACTCAATTTACAACTCTTCCATCCAAAAGCTTCTTGACGGAATAAGCATCAGTCACCATCTTGCCGATTACTTTGAACAGACCTGACCATAATTTAATTTGTTTCTTCATCTGAAACCATGCATATTGCAATAGGCGACCTTTTTCTCCTATTCATATTCTCTTCTAATGCCGGTCAGTTCTTGTCATCTGTCAATTTTGCTCATATCCTTTTCTTTAAGGTTGTATCAAATGCTTGCAATTGCATATTGATCAGGATACTCATCAGTCATTTCAAGTATTGTATGGTACTCATCCCTAACATAGGTTCTACTACCAAATATAATATTGGTGGCAACGCGGCCTTCCTCCTGTATAGTAATTCAAACAGCATCTTTCCCATCACCATATGATGACTGATGTTGTAGGCGAATGTCACCAAACTCAGGTATGTTCCCCACGCAGAAGTTCTCCCTGTGACTAGCTTCCTCAGCGTCATGGCCAGCGTCCCATTGACCCGTTCTACCAGTCCATTCATCTCCAGCTGGTATGGTACTGACATGACTCCCCGGATCCCCATTATTTCATTTAGCCTTGGGATCACATGAGATGTGAAGTTGGTCCCATTGTCGCTCAGTAGGACATGTGGACATCCATGCCGGCATACTACTTGATCCAGGATGAATCTCGCAGTACTGGTAGCGTCAACTCTGGTTAGGGCTTTTGTTTCAACCCATCTCATCAGATGGTCAATAGCTACTATGATGTATTTGACTCCTCCTATGCTCATCACCAGCGGTCCCATCACATCTATGGACACCGTGTGCCATGCATATCCAGGTCAGACTAGTTGGTATCCAATTGTATTCTTATGTGGTTTATGCAGTTGAAATTCCACGCAACAACCCAGATGATCCGCTACATCATAGTTAATTAATTCCCAGTAATAATACTGGCAGTTATGGTCAGTTGTTTTTCTCAGGCCTCCATTCCTGACAACCTTATGAGCTTCTTGAACTATTGCTGCTCTTTCTGACAGTTTTGGAAATAATAATCATTCCCAATTATCATCTTGAATACTTGTCCATCCATGATCTTGGTGTTTTCCATCACTTTTTGAAGTGCATCTTGGATTTCTCGAGGCTCATCCTCATTTCTTCCTTTGACCATTCTTTGGAATAACTCATCCGCTGTCAGGTATACCAACTGGACCATTGGTAACCGCAATAAGCCATCTGCGTTCTGGTGAGAAGCCCCCGCTTGGTGGACTATCTCATAATTGTAAGCCTGAAGCTTAAGTGCCCATCAGGCCAGTCATCCTTAAGGTTCCTATAAATTGTGCAGTCAATGCAGTGAAGAGTGGTCCATCACCACCTTAATGTGCGTTCCATGGACATACACCCAAAACTGTTTGCAGGCGTAAATGACTGCAAGGCATTCGCGCTCAGTCACAGTGTAATTCCTCTCAGCGGCTGAGAGTGTCCAGCTCACATATGCCAATGGAAGTTCGTCCCCAAGTTCATCTACTTGGCTCAGTATGGCACCAATCGCTGTCAATGAAGCATCAGTTTATATGATAAACTCCCTTTTGAAATTCGGATATTTTAGGATTGGTGAATTTATCAGATACTGGCGTAATTCATTGAAGGAGTCCTGGGCCTCTTCATTCCATACAAATAATTTGAACACCTCCTCCTTCTGCCCTTCCAGCAGATCTGCAAACTGCTCCTGATCACCAATAGATTGATGCTTTCAGCCACTCTGGCTGATAATCCTGATTCATTGAGAGACCCTAAATCATGGAATCATCTCAATTTGGCCTGATCGGCAGATTTCCCCACTATTGACCTTGCAATTCACTTCATGTGTATCCCATTTTCCTGGTCATTTTTGGGTGAATTTTCTCCAATACGTTTCAATCATTTGAGCATCTCCTTGCTGGCCTTCTGACAGATCAGCGAGCTGCTCTTAATCAACCAATAGTTAATATTTTTGTCTACCTCAGCTAATAAATTCATCTCATTGAGGATGGAAATTCCTCCATTCAGCCGTCAAGATTTCTTGTTGCTTCTTAGGTCTGAACTCATAGACCATAAAATTGATATTTTATTTTTTATATATTCTTTTGAATTTTTCTTTTGCAATGGGACTTTCAACCTACAAAAAGGCTCAGAGGTCCAAACTTTCCCTTCATCTTAACTGGGTTCTGGGTACTTAAACCTACCAGTTATCATGGTTCAAAATCTTATCCTCTTAAAATTTAACCAAAATTTGGTTCAGTGGTCCCCTTCTGAGACTAGACCAAAATCTCGGGACATAACCATTTAATGGTTCAGAGGTCTGCTGGGAACATTGCAATTTTTTTCTTAGGATCAATACTACCGATTAGTATTGACCTTTCTCCCTATATGACCAGCAGCGCTGTCTTACTATGTATAGGCCATAATTGCCAACTTCAGGCAGTTCTCCTGAATTAGGCCTTTAATCCTGACTGGAAATTCGTCCAACAGGCCCTAATTTCATCTCTTATTCGGCAACTGATGCTTTCAGATTTTTATATCTCATCAGCCAACAGTATTGTCCAAATGTTCAGCTCGTTTTTTCCTCTAAAAAGATTTTCAGCCTTCATGGCTATCCTTAATTACACAGGTCGTTCTGGCCTAGTTAGCTTCATCCAATTTCTCCAGAATTAGTGAACTCGTCTTCAGCAACTTCTGACCAGTGATTGAGTGTTATTAAATCAAAATGATTTCCTCCACTATATTGGATCAATCATTTCCTATTTTGATTTCATATCTTCATTGGTATGGCAATCTAATTCTCCGGATTGATTGCTTCTTATTTTGTCCAATGCCTCATCTAAACACTCTCTCCTCAGGACTATTTAAAGCGGATTCAATTTCAAACTGAGTTAATTCTGCTGCTCCTTGGGACTATTTACAGCTGGCTAATTCCAACCCAAGTTGGCCCTGCTGATACTTTTCATCCCAAGTAGATGTCTGGTGGAATTGGTTTCCTTGCAGCACTAGATAGTTCCATAACTAGGTTGCAAGTTCTTTCCCTAAACTGGAGTATCTTCATTTTGCTTCACTCAGAGCTCCACTGCTGAGCTGGGTGAATGCCATTGAACGTGATCCTCTTTACGTTCTATCTTCATTACTTCCTTCAGTAACTTATTTCCAAAATTGGAAACATATTCTTTGTATGATATAATTGATAAATTCTTCTACTCAACTACCCCATGTAGCGAGAACCAACTTGTAAAAAAATACTAGTTTGTTCTTATTGGCAAACATTCCTAGTGATCTTTTTACTGCACAGGTTCAATTTCTTCATGCAACTCGCGTTGTAAAGAATATTTTATCTGATAATAGTATGGAGAATATTATCTGTAGTTGAGTTAGAACTATTATCAGGCACAACTCTTCGGTCAGTATTTATGAATAAATACTTGATAGTTGTACTCATAGGGATTTGTTACCTGCAATATTGTCCACCTGATCTTTGTCAGGATCTCCTGATGACAGTTTACTTCAGCTTAACACACAGTCAGCAGCGATCCCTTAGTTGTGGTTCCCTTCATCTCTAGATACCTGCTCAGATCTCTACTATTCTCTCTGAGAGTCTACCTTTTATTTCCTTCTGCAATAATATCCTTGAAATGGAACTTCACACTGGATGCTGATAGTCTAACTATAACCAAATCTACAATAAAACTCATAATATTTCTCATAGTACTTGTTGTTTTTGTAGTAATACTTGCTTCTTTTCTTCTCTCTTTATTATATTTGAATCCTAGGGAATTTATAGGGGATTCGGCCATCTAACACTTGATTGACACCTCTTCAATGAAATGGAAGCCGTTGCCATTGAATCATTCTTCCTCATCTTGGCAGCGATGGTCTTCCCCATCCTGGCTATGATTCCATCATTGGACATCCTTGAGACCTCAGACGGAAAGAGTCAGAAATGTGTCCCTAACGTTTTCCTCTCGATCCAAGTAAACCAACCATAATTGGTTAGCGACCTGCTTAGGTAATGGGACTTTTTAGCCATTATGGCAGGTCACTTCATCAATTAATCGATTTGCTAGTTGCAGATGGCATCACTTGCCTCACAACTCACTACTCATTCCCAATAGGTTGGTGATGAAATCCAACCGATCCCAAACAGTACACCTGATAGTTGATCACTATCAGATGCCCCTACTTTGTCAGCCGCTCAACCCAATGAGATATTAGGTATTCACCCGGATTGATCCCCATTGGATATGACCAGAAAAAAATCCCAAAATCCTTCAAATGTAGTTCCTCCAAATTTTGGGCCAACTGATTTCCAATTCACTTTACTTTAGGGTTTTTCCCCTAGCGACACCAGGTAATCTAGCAGGCTTGGAATATGGGAAAAAATCCCAACACTGATGCTGAACATCTTTCACTAGCCCAAAATCTCTGGGACCCTTGGCAAATATGTCAGCATACTCCTTAATTAGAGCATCAGATTTATGCTGTTGTTCTGCAGTAAGTGAATCTCCAAACTCGACGTCAACTCTAGCAAGGATAGGTGGTTCTTCCAACCCAAAAATAACGTAAATCCCCACATCTTGAGATGGATAAAGTTTCATTCACAGGAGTAGGCCGTACATAAGCTATAGGGTTACTTTGTTTAATCAAATAGCTTAAGAGTTGAGATTAGCTAGTAAGACTAAAAAAGTCTCATTATAAGCGGGATCAAGGATACCAGGGCAGTTTAAGGCCTCCAAATGAGAGGGATTTCGGTTACCAGAGATCTATAATACATTATCAGCCAGCACAAATACTTGTACTCCAGTATCAATTATAACTTGACCTTTTGGAGGAATATTAATCGAATTGTTAGAGTATAAAGGCATTTCTTCAGAGGCACAAGATGATGAAAGTGGAAGAATAGTCCTAGGTCCCAGGTTGGTATTCAAGATGAGAGATAGACGTAGGATATTCCAATAAGCAAACGCGTCATTTGAGTTTGCCTTTGCTATTGGGGACATCTTTCAAAATTAAGGGTACTCAGTATCCAATTAAAGAGAGATAATTGTCCTTAAGACTAATTATTGCATAAAAATCAATGAGAAATTTGGTTCCCAAAAGCAAGTCATTACAGTTATTGTCCAACACTACTGCAGGGGCTGAAATAACCAACTTTCCAAAACGCATTGGAAGGGAAGAATAAACTCCTATGGATTTAGTATATGAAGGACCAGCAGTTCTATAGTCTTGAGAATGATTTAAGTCCGGCGCCAATTTGATTTTTTTCATAAGCCTGATAGAGATCACATTTATGGGCGATCCCATATTTAAATTTAAATTTATTGCAGGGAAGGCCGACCATGGGATGGACACTTCCGAATATGACTCAGACGAGACAAAACTTAGTACCAGGGGAGGCACCCCAGAGAAGCGATGCTATCTCTTGTTGCCAGCGGGAACGCCACTTATGGGGAGGGGGAGGGAACGTGTGAAGGGGCCGTAGCCACTATTGAGCACGTGTGGAGGAAGGGGTCTGATTTGATGAACCAGACTGGGAACCAGGAGGAGACCAGCTGTCAGCGACGCGGTGGGAGATATCCAAATATACGCTTGAAAGAGGTCCACCAGATGAGACCGGAATCTGTGGACAGCTTCAGGGAGGGTGGGGATGGAGCCAGCGATGGCATCCAAGACAATCGTGTGGATAGTCCACATGGCGATTGCAACCACCAGAGCTCGGAGGGAGGGTGGGAGGGGGAGGCCATTGATGAAGCAAACATATCTCTTGACAGACTGAAGGGATGCGTTTGATCCTGGCCTAGCAGACGTTGGACTTCGCGCCATATCACTTTAGAGTTGGGGCACTTCTCCAGGCGGTGGAACAGCGTTCCATACTGGCCACACACGACACAGGATGAGTGTAAAGCGTTAGAGCGCTCAGCTGTACAATACACCCGCCTCAGGCAGCGCCACACATGGGAGCGGACTTGAGGCTGCAACAGAGGATGGTGTGCGTATTTCCAGATAGTCTTTCGGGTTTCAATGGAATAAGGGATGTCCATCATGTCCAGGTAGTCCACCCTGGATAGGACATGGGGTCGAATGGGGATCACGCCATCATGGATGGGTAGCCCCTGTACTTCTTGTGTGAACTGAGGAGAGGGGCGGCCTCTTCGGGTTGTATGTCCACTAATACAAATTCTCCACTCTGCGCTTCGCATGGAGAGTAGGATTCGTTTGTAGTGGGTTTTTGTCCCGTGAGGACCTGTGGCCGATGTGTGTGATGCGATGTATTTCATCAGGGAGTGGGGGTTTGATGGATTATTGAGGCCCAAGGCTCGGGAAAAGTTGGAGCGGGCTGCGCGGGACCAGTGTTGGGATGGGAGTGTAGGAGCAGTGATGGCCGCGATCCAGGTGCCCAGGATTTTGGCGGCATGGGCTTTGAAGTCAAGCAGGCCCATGCCACCATGATGATGAGGGCCAAACATGAACTCTAGCCGTACTGGTGGAGGGTGGCCTGACCAAAGCCATCCTTGCAGCAAAGCATACAGGGATTTGAAGAAGCTTGGGGAGAAGGGGATGGCGTGGGCTCCAAACCAGACTTTGGATAGGAGCATAGAGTTGGCAAGAACAACCCTGCCAGTGAGGGTAGTAGGGTGGGCTCTGAGAGAGGCTATTCGCTTCGTCACGTTGTCCAGTATACAGCCCTCCATTACTGCTGACGCGTATCCACCTGCCTCCATCCACACGCCCAGATGGCGTACCGGTCCTATGGTAGGACGTGGCACAAAGGGGAGCACCAGTGGAGCGGTGTGTGTTGAGTTAGTAAGGCGTGGACATGGGCGAGCAGATGGTCCAGGTTGGGAACTACTTTCTGGGGCCCAGCAGTTCTGAAACCGACCAAGGAGGATGATTTTGGTTTTGGAGGCGTTCAGTGCCGCGTTGCTTACCCGGGAATATTCCTGGATGAGGGCTTCAAGCGTACATGCATCTTTGTTATTAGACACCCCCATTACGCAATCATCTGCAAATGCCAACATCTTGACTGGGGTTTGGCCTGGCACATGGACCCCAGTGAGGTGGGCATTCACATTTCGCAGTAGTGGGTCAAGGCTGAATTTGTATAAGAGTGGGCTGAGGGGGTCCCCTTGTTGCAGGCCCCTTTGGGGGCGGACTACTTCCGTTAGGAAGCCTGGGCCACGCACTGCCATTGTTGCAGATTCCGTGAGCAGCATCACCCAGTTAATGAAGCGGGGGTAGGCGAGATTGATGGAGGCAGGCCCTAAGGTATTCCCAGTTTACTCTATCATAGGCCTTTTGTTGGTCCAAGAATACAAGTGCCCCAGAGGCTGTGGACTGACACACATTAGCCACTGAGTGCACGTTATCCCAAATCGACCTTCTGGGGATGAAACCGAATTGTTCTGGGGAGATGGTGGCAGATGCTACAGTCCCTAAACGGTTGGCCATAATTTTGGTTAAAATTTTGGTGTCTGTGTTTGTTAGAGAAATGGGGTGCCAGTTGGCTAAGTCAAGCCTATCCCCTTTCTTGAAGAGTGTGACAGTAAAGGCCTCATGTCCTCCTGGTAGGAGGCGCATTTCCAACAGGCTTTGGTTGAGTGAGGCTAGCAGCAATGGGGATATATATCTAAAATATTTTTTGTAGAACTCATATGGAATGCTATCTGGGCCTGGGCATTTTCAGTTTGGCACACCACAAATGGCTGTCCCTAATTCGTTTGGAGTAATTAATTTTATTATTTCCGGGTATTGGAAAATGGTGCAGATATGAGCTCAGTTGAGAAATTCCACCATTTCGGCCAGCTGAATTGGTTCAGCTCGGTATAACTCAGAGTAATATCTTTGCATTTTGATTGCCACTTCAGCCGGTGTGTCCACAATGGAATTATCCAATCTTCGCACCTGTGTGCAGGCCACGTTCTGGCATGGTGCGAAAATTTTTTTGAAGAAGTATGCGGTGCACTTGTCACCTTTAGTGATGCATGTGGCCCTATATTGGACACAAACCTGATGTTTGTGTTATCTTTCGAGTGCGTTGAGGTGGGCGGCTGCCTCTGCCCACTTCTGGCCCCATGCAGGGCTATATCCTGTGGCTGTAATGTTGGACTCCAAGTGGGCCAATTCTGCCAGCGCGCGCGATATAACTGCCGATGTGGCTCATGAGCATCTGGAGGAGAGATGTCAATAGTGGTGGATGGTGTCTTCTTTGAAAGTTGCCCATGTGGAAATGGGGTCCGCACAAAATGGTGCAACAAATGATTCCACCAAAGTTGCCTCTTCCACCCAAGTGGATAATCTCGGCGACGCGAGCTCAGGGGGCCAGATTTTGCACCAATGTGGGGCCTTTGCAACTGTGACGGGTAAGTGGTATGTTATTGAGACCAGTCAATGGTCGGAGAATTCCGTTTTCATTGTTTTGAAGTGGGAGATGTGGGGTTGGAATTTTGCCGGTGCTAGAATAAGGTCGATGTGGGTCATGGACCTTAATTGGCCATTATGGACGTGGGGACGCATCATGTTTTTGAGCAGTGGGGCATGTCACAGCAGCACATCCCTTAACCCAAGGGTGGATTTTAGAACGCGTAGTTCTACATGACCCTGTGGGGCATGGGGTGAGGGGTTGCCACCAGTCTGTTGGTGAGGTTAGCCAACAGTGCATGTCACCAACTAGGAAGGAATTGGGGGATAGCGGAAGGGATTTGACCGATGAGAAAAATTCCTGACGCACATGTGCACTATTTGGGGCATAAATGTTGACGATTGTGTGCGCAACATCAGCCCATGAGAAGGTGACAATGAGCACTCGGCCATTTAGGAATGTTTCTGAAGATGTAAATTTGAAAAAATTGTTTTTCTGAATTAGCACCCCACAGTGCTTTGACCAAAAGGATAGGGATGGTAGGAGCATTGTTTTCCAAGCTTCCTCGGAACCTCATGGACAGTGGGACTCCTGGATGGCCAGGATATCCACAGGTAAATTGTTTTGTAAAAAACTCAGTTTCCTAGCCCAGGATGGGGAGGCCTTGAGTCCAGTGATATTCAGCATCCCTAGAGTGAAGGTTTCCCCCATCGCACCTTAGGTGCGAGGGGATGCCCCCAGGCCCACCAGCCTCTTCCAGGTCCCCATGGGCTTTCACAGCAGTGCGGGTATTAGCAGCAATGCTACGGGGGTTTTTGTTAATTTTTGCGGAAAGAGTCGCGTTGGCTTTGGCCTTCGCTTTTTGTTTTCCTGACGTTGGACGAATTTTTTGCAGTGTGGGTGAGTTCGGTGCACCGTTGAGTGGGTCAAAAATTTTTTTCAGTTGGGATAGGTCCCAAGTCAGTTTTGACTGGAGCTTGGGTGCAGCAATTGGGTGAGATCAAATCTCCCATCAGATCCTCAGATTGAGTGGCCCACTCGGCATAGGCCTCCCAATCTGAGTGTGGGATGGTGGTGTTGGCCTTGGCCGTTTCCTTGGCCACAGCCCTATGGGCCTGCTTGGCCTTCTTCCGCTCCTGCAGGGAGATGGGCTTTACCAATAGGTAGCAGCCTTGTGCTCCCCACGGGAAAGCCTCCTTGGTGCTTGCGGTTGGTTTGTAGTGCACTTCTCCGCTGGTCATGGCCGCTGAGGGGTGCTCTTGGAATGTGACGCCCTCTTTGATGGGGCATGCATGTGCCTTATGGCTGAACGCATCACAGTGGGTGCAAATGGGGGGCGCGCTGTCCACGGTTACCCAGAATGGGTGGGTGGTATGCCCTGCGATGTCAATAAAGGTGGAGTGTGGGATTTGGGTTAGGTCCTTCGCGATCTCCTCAGTTGGGGTCAGAACTGCGATGGCTTTGCTAATGCACAGGTGTGGCATCAGCATGAAACGTTGCATTTCAAAAGATTGTATTTCACCATATATGGCGAGACCATCTTTCAGGTGTTGCTCCAAAATGTCACATTTTACCGTAGTAGGCAAAAAGTCAAACGTGAGGAAAATTTGGTTTGATTTTGTCCATCTGGTGCATTTAGTTTCGACGACCTGTTGCCCTTCGGGGAGGTTGACCACTATGCGCACCGCTGCAGCCTCATCTGCTGCAATTTTGCTTTTGAAGCCTAGGTCCAGCCAACTGCACAACATGGAGTGAGGTGCAACGTACACCACAGTCAGGAAAATTTTGTGTATATCTTCACAAAATTTTTCCCATAGGGCTGTTTTTTGGATGTCCAGATACACACGGACTCCGAATTCCACCGACGAAAATGGCTGGGAATGTGGCGTGTTGATGTACTGGTTGCATCGTGCTTGCCACCCGAGTATCTCTGGGGAAATTGTAACTGCCAGTTTTTTTAGATTTTTTTCTATTCCGCCGGATTCTCTGGGGCGTTTTTGAACGTTAGAGGCCACGGCCTTCTGCCTGCTCCTCTTGCCTTGCTTGCCCAACTGCTCCCAGACATGGGCGCAGACTAATCCCCTCTATGAGATTATCAAACTAGATTTAGTCTTGAATTGAATAGGTTGCAAAAGTGTTTGCAACGAGAAAGAAAAGTTTTTGGGCGATCCCATATTGGTGATAGCTAAATCTTTCACTTTGTGTACAATGATTTCCACCTGGGTCACATCAGTGCCAAAGTGCAGGATTGAAAATTCTGAGGGAATATATATTAAAATTGAATTAGAAGATGAAATGGAAATCTAGGAAAAAATAGTATCTAGATTGGCTATATCATCAAAGATATCAAGTTTACCAGGAGCAGATACCACATAACAGTCTTTAGGAGTTTAAAGATTGCGATTGAGGCACAGGATGTAGGTCAGCACAGGGAGCCTCATGCCCTATGCTGACTCGTCTTTTTTGACTCTTCTGCTTGTTTCATCCAACATTGAGTTTCCATATGACCCACTAAACTGCAATAGCTTCATGGCTCCTTCTTCGGTTTAGGTTTAGGTCTAGGTGGCATTTCATGAATATAGGATTGAGGGTTACTAGCAGAGGTCTGGTGCACCACACCATTAAGAATCTCCATCAACGCCTCTTTGATGGTGAGAATAGATCTAAAATTTCTTTCTAAGATATTTTAAATGTAGTAACAACTGAGTTTGAGAAGCAAATGCACTCATCAAAGCCAAAATGGCATTTTCTATGTTAATACAATTGCAAGTAGTGAGAGTCTGGGCCTCATAATAAAATCTCTTATCACAATTCTTGGATTGAGTCTCCTCGCTTGATTTGGATGCTCATAAAGTCTTACTTTTTGATTTGATAGGATTTGATCACTCTCAAAAACCTTAATAAGGGCAGTTTTTCACTTGAGCCCATGTATTGCAAACCTTAAGGTGAGAAACCATCGTTTCTTGAGCGAACCAGCTTAGACAAGAAGTAATATGCTGAACTTTCTGTTGATCCATCTCCCGTCCATTGCTCGCTCATATACAAATAGAAAAGAATGCATGCTACCTACACCCAGCTCAAACTTATCATTAAAGGTAGGTTTGAAAGTGGCGGGTTCAATGCTCAAGACATGTACGCCTGATACCATGACCTGATCAGCTTCAGAGGGTACAGACTCGGGTATACGACTTGAGTGGGAATTGGGTCAACTTGTTATCTTAAATGGTTGAGGTCATCCTGTAAATTTTAAGCCATTGTGTAAGATGGTCATTTGCAGGCGATTGATTTAAGTTAATAATCGCAGCGAGCATCTCTTCTTGCTTATTCTTGAGTACTCCATATTTAGCAGTTAACCAATCAATGGAAGCTGTTAACACTGCAAACTGGGTTTCTTGCATAGTTTGGTTAGCATCGCATAGATGATGAGAATTATCAACGCTCCACTAAGTTGGTTAGAGAATAATCCATGTCAGTCGGAATGCCTTCTAGAGATAAGAAACATCCTTGAGCTATGGCTCAGATTTGGGTTTCTATGCCTGCACTCTTGATACTAGTAGACTTGAAGGTTCAGAATAGTGAACTGAAAGTGTTAATATGGGGGGACCAGGAGGTCTGGGGGGTCCTTACAAACCGTCGCGAACTGAAGGCCCAGGTGGCCCTTGTTGAACCACAGGGCCTTGAGGACCTCGTTCACCAGGGGGTCCCAGGGTCACCAAAGGAGAACCAGGTGGTCCCAGAGGTCCAGGGAGACCAACAGGACTGGGTCCACCATCTTGAATAGTATCCACAATTTGGACAAGTTGTTGAAGTAGCACGTCAAGTTCAACAAAGCGTTCATCATGTTGGGCTCACAATTGTCCCAGTTGTTTAGTAATTTCATCTTCAAGGGTCATAATTTGGTGTTGAATAGGATTAGCGACATCAATAACCTGTTGAAATACTTTTTGGCCGATGTAACCCACAGCTCCATTGTCAATTCTCACCAGATGTTTTGTATATAATTGATTTCCCTTCTATTATTGAGTATGGCTTCCTGATTATCCCAACCAAAGTTAGAAGCCATCTCATAGAAACAGGATAGCTGTGAATGAAATTGTTGCGCCAGGGTCAACAGGCGTTGGATTTTAAGATGATGTAACCCCAAAGATCTGGAGTGCGTGATTAATGGCGGGATGTATGTACTGAGGGAGGTACTGCTCTGTTCTAGCCAAACGGACTTTGGTATGTTCTAAAACCACTCTGTTGTATAAGTCCATCATATTAGCTGCCACCTTAGATGCTCGGTCTTGGTTAGAATGGGCACCAGGCTGAATAGCCCCACTTATTAAGCCCTTGACCGTTTCTTCCACATCTGCATATTGAGATTGATAATTATCTTGGTCAGGGCCCTCAATGGCCAAGTCCATAGAAGCTTGGAATTGAATATTACTGATATTAGCGGAAGGCATCTCCTGTCTATTGGAGTGTACCCATAAGGTGATACTCATTGATTCCCCAGAATAGGTGCTTTCTTCGCTAGACGTATTCATCATTGGGAAAGTATGTTTTCACCAGGTAGCCTCAGAAGCAGACCTGACAGAAAGCACCAGTATTGGAATTTTGATATAAATTGCAATATTCAGGCACTATGAAGGCTAAGAAATTCTTAGTTTTGTGGCTCTAGTGAAGATAGAAACAAGGCAATGAAGTCATTATTCCATTGCAATAATGGTTTCCAATTGGATGTACAGAACTATGTTATGACTAGACCAAAATTGAGCTACGCAAGACAGAAATATTTGTACTTTTTTAGTTAAAAATGAGGGATATTTATAGGGGTAGATTTGGTAGTTCTTTGTGAAGATTTTATTGCTTCAACCGAGTTAAGATCTTTCCTAATAGATGACTGATATTGCTGATTATTATTACTATATTTGTGATGGTCAGAACTGATAAGTTTCTTATTAGATGAAATCAACCTTCTTGTGGAGGGCTTAGATCCTTCAGCTTGCTTAGCCCCTTCAGATTATTTAGTTTATCCTTCAGAGGAGGATAATAACTACAAAGTGTCAATTGTCAGCCTATCTTAGAACTGGATATTTCCAACGGAGTTTGTATGATCTTATTAGACTGAGACACCGAATCTCAATCTTGATTATACTTGGTCATTGCGGTTGTATCTCCAACAAACATCTGATTCAGAATTGATTAAATTGAAATTATTTAAGTGCATTTGAACTTGACTGAATACTTACATTCAAATATAAATCATGAATAATGAGTTGAAATTAAGCTTTGAGTCTCTTTTCTAAACTTGCCTTACTCAATTTATAAGACTTTGGTGGTAATAGTGAGCCCTAATGTGGACTGACCCTCACCCACCATCTCAGCTTTGTCTGAAATTCAGCTTCCTCCAATGCATCATGTGCATGTGAGCAAGGGAATTTTACCCTTGAGTGATCCAATCTAAGTCAATTTGGACACACAATCCATCCATAATATGGCTTGAGCCCAAAAAGGTGAGTTGGCACCAAGTAAATAATGGTGCGGGAAGGAAAAGGTGGGCAATGTCCACATTGTTTGGAGAAGAGATGACAATTGCCTAGGCCCCGTACAGCACTTAGCGCCTTGCAGGACTTCAAAATCTAATTTAAAATTCCCCCATACTGGCTAAACCAGGCAGCAGCCCATTTTAGAGCTGCTGGAGGTAATCTGTTTATGTATGTATGCAAAAGACACATATCTCATGAACAAATAAATCAAAAATCACCAAACTTTGCACAGATACTTTGTAAATTTTAAGAATGGTAATAGGTCTTTTTCAAATATATCTATCATAATTTTACTATAAGACATACAATAATTAAAATATATAAGTTTTATTAGTAATTATATATCCTTTCAGATGAGCGTCTTGATATTACATATTAGCTTAATAGATCCATATGTTTTAATATGTTATTGATCATTTTTGGTTGTTTACCTATTCAACAATTGTTTTGGATAAAAATTGATGTTATGGTCGATCTGATGGGCTCAATGGTCTCAGGTAAGTGGTTTATAGTTTAGTTTATTCAATACATCCTAGTTGTTTTTTAGAGTAATTGGTTATATATTGATTCAAAAGCTTAGATGGTTTCTAACTTATTGATGGTCATCCACTAATATAAAAACCTAACAATATTTAACTTCTGGTATGTTCTAAAACCGCAGCAATGAGGAGTAAAGTGGGCTATTAACATATAAGACTAGAAGCTCTAAATTTAAAGATAGTTTTTTTATATGTATCCCTGTAACCCAGATTATAGTGGAGTAAAAATGTCACAACAGGTTTTAAATCTGTTCTAGCTAGGACAATTGTAATTTCTTCCATCCTCTCTTATCATTATTGAATTAAAATGAGTTAAAATAGAAAATCTTGGTAGTTATCATGTGGGGTGGTTTCTGATACTTTTAATCTTTTATAAGAGTTTGTTTTATAATTATAAAACATACATCTCATGAAGACGTAAACCAAAAGTTACCAAGCTTGACACAAATACTCTATAAGCCTTGGTAATGGTAATAGGCTGTTTTTAAAAAAGATATTTTACAAAGTTAAATATATGTAAAAAAGAAAGATTTTAATGATAATCATATATCATTCTGGCTGAGCGCTTTGTTATTATGTGTTAATTTAAGAGAATTAAAGTTTTTAAATAAGCGGTGAGTAGTTTATATTAATTTATAACTTCAAAGATTGGTTTTGGCTGACTAATTTTCTGGTATTTGAATGATTTTATAGCCTCAATGGTCAATATATTTGGTTGATGATTTAGTTTTCAATAAGTTCAATTGATTTGCTAAGTGGTTAGTGGTTCTTTGCTGACTGATGCGTTGGATAATTTTGTCAATTGGTTGCTTGGTAATATTGGGTTTAATGATTACTTAAACTTATAGATCTTCACTACCAATATAAAATAAATTATTTATTATAATTATCTTAGTAAATTATAAGACTATTAAAATCTGGGAAAAATGGCTAGTCTTTATTAAAACAATTAAATGATTTTTGTGTAAATTCTATTATCATTAAGCTTCTGTAATAGCATAAATTTACTACCATCATCTTGAGGGATGGCCAATCAAGATTTATACTTCATAATTTAAACCATATATATAGCTATATAAGCTTGATCAGAATATGGTGTCACTGATGTAGCCAAATACCATAATGAATCCTTTTAAAGATTATTATAACTGACATAGATTCCATTGCTTCAAAATCTGAAGTTGCATTTTGGAATTCTAACATTCATAACATCTAACCCTATTGTCTAATTTGAGCCTACAGAATCTAGACATAGAACATTGGTTTTGTTAAACTTTTTGATGTCTATAAATTTTATTACTTTAGTCCTACCATTTTGGCCTTCAGGTCAAGTACATTAGATTGTTCCCATATGAGGAACGTGCAATTATTGACCTGTACCAGGTGGTGATGCAGCTGGCTGGTTTCATCGACTTCCGCCCCTTTAAGGGGTATTTTGACCTTGGCTTCACCTGCAAAGCTGACACCACCACTGCGGCTACTGTGCCCTTGGTCTTCAAGGGCACCCCTATACCAACAACATGCACCCAGCTCCCCACTGACACCACTATGGTGGTTCAGTTTGCGGGGTTGACCACTCACCTCCCCCTGCAGTGCACCATCAGGAGTTAATGAATGGATTAGCCGCGTAAAGCTCTAACTCAATCCTTCAGTTCGTGGTCCCCAATGGGCCTCTTGACTAGCTGGGCCTTGGGCATTTGCCATGATCAGCCCCATAAATTTTAAAATTGCTTTGGTGATTCCACCCCACGCCGTTATACCCTCAGCCACTGACCACACATTCTGGGCCCGTGTAGAGGGTGGAAGGACAATCTGTCCCTCCTGCTTTGAGTTAGATCACTCAAAGTGCAAATGCCCCTCCCTTGTAACTTCCTTGGACCAAGCGCGGTCATTGCAAGGCCCCAATTTTCCTCACACCCCACTACTTTTTCCAACATGGGGTACAATCCTACCCCCTCCCCCAATGCCTGCTGCTGCCTCAGTGCCTGCTGCAGCCAATCAGCCCCTCCCTCAGGCCAGTGCCACATGCACCTCGCCCAGTGCCACTTGTGCCTCATCCAATCAGGGATTGGCTTAAACTAATGTGGGTTCCCACGTTATTCTGCAATTGCCAGCCACACCACTTCAATTTGCTGACCCAAATTTTGAGTTTGATTTGAACCCATAGTCATCATTGGCTGAAACTGATGAGATGGGTAATTTTATAGAGGCATCGCAACCCACATTCCACGAATTTGCCCAGAGTCAAACTCCCAAACTGGTCACCCAATGATATTATGCCCCCCAACTGGACGCCATGGAGTTCCGCTTGGACCACCACCTTACTGTCGCAGCAGCCACCCACCCTGATGTAACCTCTATCCATGAAATGGCAGAGTCATCAGTAGTAGCGCTAGCCACAGAAATACCGCCCCCCATCCTCAGGACATCCATACCTGTAAACCACAAAATGTCCATTGAAATTTCCCATAGACGCGCTAAGGATGCCATCCAGAGAGTGGTTTCTGCATTGCAGGCCAACTCTTGAGTTACCCATGCATCCGTGGCTTCACTGTCCCAGCTCCCTGCCCTCTGCATTAAGGCGAAGGCCATCCTTGCCAAATACATTGGCGACTTACTGATGTACAATCAATTCCTCAAGCAGCCACTTGTTTCTGACCTTGCTCCCCATGTCCCTGATCACCCCACCCCTTTGCTCTCCTCCTTGGCTTATGCTCTCGCTGATGAGGTGAATGAGACTGAGAATGAGCCCCCTGATCCCCCTCCCCTTCCATCATGGTAGGATGAGCGCTTCAGCGCTGTCCCTCTTGGCAGGTTGGTATCTCAATTGTTCTGTTTCACCTGCTCTTTGAATGGTCATTATATTTTGGTCTGAGAATTTAGTTAGTTCAGTTTTTTCTTTGTTTTGTCACTTTCTGCACTTTGGCAATGTCTTTCCCCTGGTTGGCGTGCCTCATAATAAATTATACTTTGAGTCCTAATAAAATGACAGCTTCTTGGGTTGGGACCATCTAGTACTAAAAAAATAAAATGACAGCTTCTTGGGTTGGGACCATCTAGTACTAAAAAAAAATAAAATGACAGCTTCTCATAAATGCGCCATAGTAAAAATGTTACAACAAGGAAATCAAACCAAAGTACAAACTCTGTATGATATAAAAATTAATCTAGTAGTCTGACTATTGCCAAAAATAGTATGAGCCAAGCATAAACCCCTAGTAATTTTAATAGATGATTAAGTTTAAGTATCACTTAAAAAGAATAAATATCAAGCACCTTCAATTTCCCGATATTATTGATAGTTTTATATTATATAGTAACTTTTTATTTCTCTGATTTATTATAAAACCTTATCTAAATTGTTTATTAATATAATATTAGACCAAAATTTAAGCCCATGAAACTTATTGAAGTAGCCAATTATTTAGTAAAGCTATATCCTGCATACTTATCATTGAAATTATTATAGCTTTTTTATCTTACCAATGAAAATATCTACCTAAGAATTACTTCAGCTACTTATAATCTGGCAGGTTTATAAAAGCACTTAATAAAATTTTCAGAAACTCCTTTTAGAAAATTTCAAATTTTGTAGTAATATTCTTGAAGACAAGTGGACTAAGAGTGCCTTAGCAAATTTTAATAAGACTATATGAGTGTAGCAGTTTTACCTTTGCCTTTATAGATAAGATCTCTTAATGTTTCAATTTAATATAAGTTTTTACTCAAAATTAAAGTTAGTTTGATTATATAAGCTCCTGGATAAGATTTAGGTTTGATGCTTCACTTCCCTTCCTAGCCATTCCATAGGTTTGCTTATTACTGAAGAATATCCCTGAACAATTCTCATTTAAGGAGCATTAAGAGAAAAAACATTTTACAGCTCAAGTTGTTATCTTAATTGTGGTTCTGCTACTTTGCCGCGGTTCTTTTTCTTTAAATAGAGTAACTTTTAAGACAAATTTTCTAAGCTAATTTTGATGTTTTTTAAATTTTCTCTGTAATTAATTTCAGCTCTTACTGGTATTCTTTAAACAAGGTTTAGGTTTACAAAAAATCAACTTACATTAATCATTCAGGATTCAACTATAAATTGATTATTGTTAATCATTGGTAGCACCTAAATATAGCTTCATAAGGATTGGGAAACCCCTGTACACTTAAATAATACTAAGTTTATCATAATTCTTGTGCTCCATAATAACCTTATAGTTTAACCAAACCTCAGTGCTATAAGGGGTCCTGGTTGTCAATTAATAGCACCAGTGGGAATTTATTGGACTAATTATAAAACAACATATATTAAGTTGCATGCTTATAATTCCTAAGAGGATCTTCACCTCTAAAGATATTAATTGCTATGAGGGAACTTGGCTCAGCAAGATTCCCTAACCCCTAAACAGCCCATCATATGAGAGGATAGTATCTATCTTGAAATGAAATTTATACCTGATAATGTCAACATGGTTAAGAGCCTTCCTGGTTTGGTGGAAATCTGTTTAAAAACAGTTATTAGCTGAAAAGTGATAGAGAAATGCATCACTTAATTGTTGGCATACTTTTTATTGTCAGGTGAGCTAGTTACAACAGTTCATATTTCTGTTTGACCTCATAGTTTTCTCCCTTCAAGAGAGGTCTGGATTTACTCCAGGCTAATTTGTGGGATAAGAAATTTCTTTCCTGATAAGCCCTTTTTTGGCAATCTTCTCCAATGTCCATCTTTTATTTAACCGAGGCAAGCTGACCAGGGGACAGGCATTACCAAAAGAAAGAAATGACATTAAACCTGAGCAGGGTCAACTCTGTCATAGAAAGTTTTTCTACCTCCGGATTGGGATTCAAATTTTTCTGGTTACGTCATGGGTAAGGTTTTCGTGTTATTAGACCTACTAACCGCCAATAGCTTCCTTTGGCTGGCACCCCAATTGATGTGCGAAGGGCGGGAATCAAACCTGCAACCTTCAGGTTGGTAGCCATACGCCCTTACCAACTCGCCTTCCACCCCCTCCAATGTCCATCTTAATTAAAGATGATTTAGATGCTAGTGCCTTATTATTCTGACTATCCATATTGTTTATATTCCAAGTGAGATTATTATGAATCATATAATCTTCTAATAATGAAACTTAAGTAAGTTTTAAGGTCAGTAGATGGAAGTTGTATTTGGTAATCTGTGTCTCAAAAACTCTTCTTTAAATTTGATTGATCTCAAAGAATGGTGCACGGCTTAAAAAGGCTAACAAGAATCTGAGTTCACACAAATTCATAACCTCAGTTAAAAAGTTTTTAGTTTGTAATCAATTGACAACCTAGTATAAATTTATTAAAACTAAATTGTTTTTATAGCTTACCATTTTACATTAAAATGATTCTTTTTGTCACATAATTGTAACAACCTTTTCTGTAAAAATTGTATATAAATATCGCTTATACTAATTTATACATTAACTTACCATAATTATCTGTCCAAATGCTGGTTCTTATTTGGAGCTGACAATTATTGAGAGTGAAACTATGTCTAGTGTGTACTAAAAACTCTATAGATCTCATATAGTATTTTGATACCTTCATAGTTGCTTTGTGAATTCATAATTAAAAGTATGATGCTTTTAATGTAAACTATATTTGATTCCATGGTCAATTAGTCACTTTTATTATTATAGCACCTTATATAGTTACTCAAAATTTTCTCAATTTTGGTCATTTTTATAACCATGATTACTAATTTTAGGTTTAAGGGAACTATAGTGATTTTATGGTATTGTAACAGGCCAAAACCCACTACAATTGCCCAAAGCATTAGGGATTGAAAATCTGAAAACTGAAATTTAAAGTTGGACTAAACTTAGGCGGCTTTTCTTTCTTGTAACAATCACTTTAGTTACTACAATTTGATTCGAACAGCAAATTTGGATAATCACCTACAGGAAAGATGGGCGACTTTAATGACAAAAATAATACAACGTGGGTGTGCATCATGGCAAGCGGTGCACTTAATGGTGCAACTAAGGGCAAGAAACGCCCTGGAGGGGGACCAGGAACCCAAGCTGTAAAAAAATTGCAAACTCAGACACCATCTGGGCTTATGGTATTTACTGTAAAGCATGCGCAATACATGTACATTCAATTTAACCAACCTTTGTCAAAGGTGGAACACGGGATCAGACTCTTCCTTGAGGATGAGTCACCAACCCTGTGGGAGAAAACATGTGAGGCACAGCCCTCACTTTTCCCTCATGCAGAGTACGTAGCCACCAACAACATGGTCTGCAGCTGGATTGATATTGGTTTTGAAACAGATGATGAAGCTGATGCCGCAGCAAAAGTCTGTGTGGAAACTGCCTTCCCCGAGGGCAAAAAAATTGTGTGCACTATGCGCACCAGATGTAACAAAGCAAAAACTTTGTTCATCTCCTTTGACTCACTCCCCACCAACCTTCCTTGTAAGGTAATTGAGGAGGAGCTCCGCAAAGGTCTTGTGGCCTACGGATAAATCCAACAACTCAAATTACAGCAATTTTGCTTAATGCTCGACCTGTGCACGGGCAAAGCTATTGCTGTAATCAACCCCTTCCCAGAAGTGGAAGAGGATTTATCCAGAATTCCCCATGCAGCAAGATTTCACTTTGCAGATAGAAGCCAGTCAGCTGCATTCCAAGTTACACTGAAACGCACACCACCCATTTGCAACCACTGTGGCTCACTGGGACACAAGGAACATGCATGCCCTGTAAAAGAGGGCTTAATGGAAAGTTATTTTTGTGAAGAAGCTATGGATGATTATAATGAGGAACTTCGCCAAAATGACTGATGGCCACCACCCATTCCGCTGGGGTAAAGATGGACTATACTCCATCGTGGACCCAGTTACAAGTAAACAGCGTAAAGCAGCACAAAAAGCCCGCAAGAAAGCAGCAGCTGAAGCAGCAGCACACGCGGAATCCGCCATTAACCACGGATAAATTCAGGAGGATATTTTAATATTCACTGAACCAACCAATCAGAATAATATGCCCAGGTCAAAAATTTTCACAGTAACCAGACTGAGACACAAAGCGACATTAGTCATGCACATATTAAGGAACAATGCAACCGCAATTTGGGTGAAAATGCGGTGCACAATGCAACAAAGTTGAACCTCAAAAATATAAAATCCAATCAACAACCCGCATCAAATCAACATGAGACCCGTGCAGGAAAAGTTGATGCAAATGCAAAAAACCGCAATTCCCTTGAATCATTGGGTCAGATCAAGGAAACCAACAACGGCAGTGAAAGAGTTGGAGTACAGACGTGGAGCATGGCCAAAATGAGCCGCGGTGGGATAGGACCAGAGGGTCCTCCCAACCACTCCTGAGGCGCCGCGGGCACCTCAGTATCAATAGGGACATTAAATATCGCGGGAGCCAGGGCTCATATGTCCCAAGCCAAAAATCTGGCATTCCTGCAAAAACCTCTTGTAGACATCTTGGCCATCCAAGAAACCCACTTCCTACAAGGGGAAGAAGAATCCTGGTCAACCAGGGTCGCACCATCACAATCAGTATGGACGTCTCACTGTGGGGTGATAGTCAAAAACAACAAAAAATTTTAAATTACAAATTCATCATCACACTTGCACGGTCAAGTCCTGGTAGTAACAATCACATGCTAAGATGAAATAATTTCGTTAGCATGTATCTACGCACTGTGCACTGCAACTGAGAGAAAAAAAATTTTGAAAAATTTCTACCCTCACCCTCCCACCAGATATCATCATGTTAGGCGATTTCAACTGCTGGGATAACCCTAATACAGATTGATGGCCTAATACCAGGGGATACCCACCTGGACACATTGAATATCGCACAATGAAGGCATCTTTTGGCTTACAGGATGCTCTTCCCCCCAATTCAACAATCCTTCCCCATATGACAAGACCCAACATACAAGAGGGACTACTCATATTTATGAGTCGTATTGACTACATCCTCATCCCATAATCCCACCACTCAAGAATCTCCAAATTTACAACAAAAAAGATCAATTTTCTCTGATCACCAATTAGTTACGGTGCAGTTAGCGCCAACCCAATCCCACACACAGGTGTCGCCTTGGAGAAAGCTTCACCCAGAAAATATAAGATTGCCTGAGATATCTGACTGGGTTGAAAACAAGGCTACAAACCCAGAATTCACAGCCCTATTCACTTCAGATCCCATCAGAACATGGGAAAATTTCAAAAAATTTAATCAACAAAACCTGACATATTTAATCACGTAAGTACACCGTGGACACAGTCACAATCAAGCGTACCTTGGCAGAACTAGACCGCCTGGAAATAAATACTCTGAGATCTGGCTATAGCCCTAATTGGGGACGCAAATGGGCAGAAATTTCAGCCCAACTTAACAATCTCATCTTTGAACACCAACACAGAATCAAAGTATTAAACAAAGGTAAGTTCATAAAGGAAGGCGAAACCTGTTCAACATACTTTTTCCGCCAATTCCACTCCCACAGAAACCAGCCCACGTGCACACAGGTCCGCAAGACCATTGGCACCGTGGCAACTGACCCCAAGGAGGTCAAGGTGGAAGTACACTGCTATTACACCAAATTATATCGCGATATGCCAACAGATCCACAAAAAATTAAAGAATTTATTTAAACTGCCAAGATACAAAGTACACCACCAAATTACAATATACTATCCCTCATCACACGGGAGGAGCTTTAGGAAACAATTCGCGGTGCACCACATAGGAAATGCCCAGGGCCTGATGGGATACCCTACGAATTTTACAAAAAATAATTTCAACAAATCGCCCCCCTCCTATTGGCGTCAATGAACCAGAGTTTGTTGGAAACAAGCTTACTACCAGGAGGCCATGAATCCTACGTTATAACCTTGTATAAAAAGGGTGACAAGTTGGACCTGGCCAACTGGCGCCCAATTGCACTCTCAAACACTGACACAAAAATTCTAACAAAAATTCTAGCAGCTAGATTAGGCGCAATTGCATCTGACGCCCTATCACCCAACCAGTTTGGGTTTATACCAGGGCGTTCAATCTGGAACAACATACACCCTGTTGCAAACATATGCCAATTCTAAGCAACTGGTGCCCTGGTCTTCTTGGATCAGGAAAAGGCGTATGACCGTGTTAGCTGGCCATACCTAAAAAAATGTCTACATGCCTTCAAACTCTCACCAAGATTCATAAAATGGGCGATGCTCCTAACAAAATCTGCAACCATGACTGTATGCGCCCTGAATTCCTAGCAAACAATATCAAACCTCACAGAGGGCTCAAACAAGGGGATCCCCTCAGCCCACTGCTATACAATTTCAGCTTTGACCCACTCCTCTTTGTAACTGACTCACGTCTCATGGGGATAACCGCACAAGGACAACCAACAGTCAAGATACTGGCCTTTGCGGATGACTTCGTAGAAGGTATAGCAAACAATGAAGTTGCCCGACAGCTGGAACGTACTCTAGAGGAATACTCCAAGGTGAGCAATGCATCGCTCAACAAAAGGAAGACAGAAATCATCCTCTTAGGCAAATACACAAACAATTGGGCCACAACATCAGAACCTCACACCAACACTCGATGAAAAAACCCAATAATTCTACCCTTTGCAACACCTCCCACCACCACTCCTGTCCGACACCTTGGAATCTGGCTAGAATCAGGGGATATGCTAATGAGACAATGGAAAGTAACCTGTTACAACGGGTATCCAAACGCGTAGCCTCCCTCAAGGGGAGAACCCCAGGACTAACAGGACGAGTTACAGTTGCTAACTCGCTCATCCTCCCTATACTGTGGTACCAGGCCCACGCGATAGCCTTCTCACCTACCTTTATAACCTCAATTCGCGCGCTTATCCAGGGCTGGCTGTGGCCTGGCTCTCACCCTACTATACAGATAAAACTCTATTTGGCCCACGCTCAAGCGGAGGCATGGGACTAATAGATTTTGAGAGCCATGCCAATCACATCCTAGGTACCTGGATAAAGGAAATTCTTGCTTCAGACCTCCCGCAACAACAATGGTCCAGAGCAGCAAGGACTAACTTTACACAGGCGCTCAAAAAAACCAACCCACATAGTCCACCCAGACTACTTTCATACCTTGCCAAGCACCCTACTGCAACGGGTCCGCATGGAAGATCCCCTCATTTCAAACATATCCTCTGAACTATCTGCCGTATGGGATGGACCATAGAGAACATGGGTACTATACAGGGAAGGGGAGACCCAGTCCCCAATTCAAATTAAGAAACCCAGAAAACCACCCCCAGAGGGATATGCTCGCAACAACCCCAAGCATAGCTAGGATAGAATACCTAGATATACTGGACATTCCCTATTATTTAACCACACAGAAAGCAATGTGAAAAATGACACACCACCCACTCCTACAGCCAAGGATAAGAGCAAACGCCTGGCGCTGTTTGAGAAGGACCTATAGGATGGCGGACCGCTCCAACTTCCTCCACAAAACATGTGCAGTATGTGGAGGGGAGGGATCCCTACATCACCTCCTAGAAACATGCCCCCCAACCAAAGCTATATGGCAGGAAGTCGCACGCCTGCTCAAGATTCAAAAAACAGGAATTCTCGATATCAAAAAGTATCTTCACACTCCAGATCGAGTCACCAATCCCATATACCCTCCGCTCCCTGATAATACCCATTGCAATGTGGACAATACACACAATTGCATTAGATGCGTTCAAGGGCACGGTCCCAACCATTTATGGGATTATTAACAGATTCCATGTCCACTTACTAGAGCACTTCCAAGCCTGGCTCTATGGATATATGAGACCAAGACAAAAGGCGCTCATAGAATCATGGTTCCCACTCTGGTTCCTCCACACAGACCCTTTCCTTCACACCTGCTCCCTGGCAGGGGAAACCCCCTCAGAGTAGTGCACCCCCATACCTGGCAGTCCCGCTGGCAACAGGGGTAACTTGAGTACCCTGGGGTGCCCAATTTTTATATTTCTTAGTTATTCTCTTAGTTTCACATATAATAGGTAATGTCTGTCCCCTGGTTGGCTTACCTCAGTTAAATAAAAAGTTGGACTAAACTTATAATCAAAATCTAAAGAAAAATAATCCATGAATAGCAAACACAAATTGGTAAAACTCTAAAATGGGACTCTCTTGGATTTGGGAGGTTTTACACCATGGTTGGCTAATTTGGATGCATGGGGAAGGAATACGTCTAGGATTGTTAGATTTTCCGACTGCACTATCATATTAACAAAACTATTGATCTGATAATCATATAGGCATAATTGAAAGGTCTAGCGTAATGCATTAATGGGAGTAATTCTGAGCTCTAGGGAGGTATGTGCTTAAAATCAAGTCAAATTCAAACATAAATGCTACATTTAAGAAAAACAGGATCATGACAGGGATGTGAACTAGAGCATTTGGTAAAAAGGTAGGGTTACAACCCAGTTTATGTCTATCATTTTGGAAATATATAACAGCTTTTATCAGCTCTTTATCAACATCCTTAGTATAAACTTATCATCTTTAAGAGCCTAACTTCAGAGGCTTCACTATATGCGACCTAAGCTAATGTTATTCTTCCATTTTTATTTAATTCAACTAACTTTCAAACTTGTAGTATTATATTATGCTTATTAACATTATATTATCTACATCCATGTCACTACAACTCCTGAAACATAGTTTCTATTTAATACAAGTCAAAATTTGATTAGTTCTTTAACATTACTATACTATTCCAGGACTTTCAGGATTTCTGGCCGCTTAGAGTGCTCTTATGGTGCTGGCCTAGAATTCTTAACAATGAGGCAGGTGCGGAAGGCTCAGTACATCACCCTGCCCAAGAGAAAGGGGGCCAAATTCCCCTAAGTTTGCCAACCTTGACCCTAGGCGTGGAAGGGATTTACTATAAAATTAAATTAGTTACAGTAAGTATAAACGATATTATATTAGTTATAATAAGGTAAAAGGTGCTTTATTAGGATAAGCCTTACAATAGTTAAAGTGCTAAAGCTACTAGTGGGAGGCAAGAGGATTCAGGAAAAGTCCCAGGGAAAATATTAAGTGATGGCAAGTTAATGTCTCACCTAGAGAAACTTTGGCATCAATTGCCAATTAAACTAATAAAAATAATTTGAACAATAGTAAATTAAGGAAGGGTTTCTTATGGCATTAAGCCAGTAATCCTTAGACTCAAATTCTTACCAGGATTGATCACTGACTTTTATTCAGCTTAAAATATTAATAAATGACCTCAAGGATGATTTCTGAAACTTTAAGTTTTCTCAACCCTTGTTAATGGGGATCAATATCTGTCAACCACCAGTTATTTAGTATTGGCAGGTTGCAACACCAAGCAAGATGCAGTACCTAAAAAGGACGATGCCCAACAAGGACATAATGATATAATAGATTGCCATTTTATTCTAGATCAAGTATATTTTTTCAATTTATAAAGTACTATATATCATAGTTTTAATAAAAAAAATCTATATTTGTATTAAAAGAGTTAAATAAAAGAAAAATAAAAAAGAAAAAAGAAAAAAAAGCAATTAACTTTTTGTATATATACTAACAATTGATAAGTGAATGACTTGATATCTAGATTAAGAGTGTATCTTTAAGATTTATTATTATTAATGTATAGACATTGGTAATAATATTAGAATAGATACTAAACAGCTTTAAAGTTTAACATGCTTTCTCCTTAAACTACTTCTTATCCTTCAATTCAAGTATCATAAAGAAATTAAAATCCATATATGAGGTGTGGCAGAAAAGTAATGAGACTGGGAACACTGCAAGCGATCTGGCAACGCTGGGCTTTTGTCCTTGACAGAGCACGTGTATCAGCACCCTCCCATCTCTCAGTGCGAGTTTCAACTCCTTCCATTAACTACGTGATTGTTGTGACTGCTATTAGTGAAGTTGTGTTTTGGTTGGGTGTCACACAAAATGGAACAGCGTAATTTGGAGCAACGTTGTGCCATTAAATTTTGTGTTAAGCTTGGAGAATCGGCAAGTGTGACATTTGAAAAGTTAAAACAAGCGTATGGGGAAAATTCTTTATCCCGAGCTCAAGTTTTTCGCTGGCATAAAGCATTTTTGGAAGGCAGAGAACACGTTGAAGATGAACACCGCTCAGGGAGGCCTTCAACTTCTAAAACTGATGAAAACATCAAACGTGTGAACACTCTTGTGAGATCAGACCGTCAATTAACATTAAGAATGTTGAGTGAAGAATTAAATTTGAACAGATTTACCGTTCATCAAATTTTGACTGAACATTTGCACATGAAAAAGGTCTGTGCCAAAATGGTGCTGACAAACCTCACAATTGAGCATAAGGACAATCGAAAAAACAAGTGTCTTGATCTTCTTGACAGAATCGCCAATGAGCAAGATTTCTTTAGTCATGTAATCACAGGTAATGAATCATGAATTTTTCAATACAATACTGAGACCAAGAGGCAAAGTGAGGAGTGGCACACTACAAGTTCTCCTCAACCAAAGAAAGCTCAAATGAGCAAATCAAAGATCAAATCAATGCTGATTTGTTTTTTTGACAGAAGGGGAATCGCTCACAAAGAATTTGTTCCTCCAGGAAAAACTGTCAACCAAGTTTTTTATAAAGACGTCTTTGAAAGGCTCAGAAAAAGGGTCATTCGCTCGAGACTGGACATTGCAGACAAATGGATGCTCCATCATGACAACGCCCCATGTCACACTGCCCTCTCCATCACAGAATTTTTGACCTCAAAAGGCATTCCTGTGGTTCCCCAGCCCCCCTATTCACCTGACCTCAGTCCCTGTGACTTTTTCCTATTTCCTAAACTGAAAAATGTCCTCAAAGGATGGCATTTAGGGACTCATGAAAACATCCAAAAGAGTTTAATGGACATGCTACAGACCATACCGGTTAAAGACTTCCAGCGCAGCTACCAACAGTGGGAACAACGTCTCCATCGGTGTGTAGCTGCCCAAGGGAACTACTTTGAAGGGGATAAGATTGATGTTAGAAAAAAATAAAAACTTTGGTAAGTAAAAAATTAGTCTCATTACTTTTCTGCCACACCTCATAAAATTATAAAACCTTATATAGAGACACCATATATTTACTAGCATACAGAGACTTTATCTATATAAAACCTTGTAAGTCCATGGGAACATCCCCTTTTCATAGATTAGTCGATTTTTCCATTTTCAAACAAGAAGGGTCCTAAGAGGGTGGCTATATCCCTTGTCACCCAGGGCGACCTCACCCATGTGGTAGATGAGCGCTGGGTAACAGCCCTCCCTCTTAAGGTTCCTCTCCTGAAACCCGCGCCCACCTCACCCAAAATTGTCTGCCAAATCGAGGAAATCTGCACTGAGATTACCAAATTGAAGTCAAAAGCTCTGAAACAGATGGGAATAAAGCCTGACAATTTGAAAACATATAGTCAAAGAGGGATAAGTATTGAATTATTGGACAGAATCATTGACAGTTTTGACACAGCTAGCAGTACAATTGTTGATGCCAAGCACCCCTCAAAATCATTGGGGATGATCACCAATGTGCAGATGGCATCTTTGGGAATGATTGCATACAATTCAAAACCTGTATCCAATGAATTGGGAGTTGCGGCTGACAACTTATTTGACCAAACAAACGCCCCAGCGACCAGGCACTGATGGGTTGGACATCCCAAACCATTTTCCAACCAATTGGGACTTCCCATATGTGGGGTGGCCTTGGAGAATTCCCTTTGTTTGTCAGGCCAGACCCCATCATACCAACTGATGAAAATGCAGTTGAGCCTTGGTTTAGGTGTTTGAGGTTGAACCAATAGCAATTAAGTCCACCACCAAATCCTTCAATGTCAGTTCTAATTGAAATTATCTGCCCCTCCCCTGAAAAATTTGCCAGGTTAGGTCAAATTTGAGGGACCCAATCTCTGCTTTGATCCATTACCAATCAAACACTATTTAATCTGTTGCATTACACTGAGAAAAAGTTAATCAATTTTCTTCCTTTATCTTTACAATTAAGCCCTTTACCCAATTTCAGCTTTTATGTTGGAAACCAAATCACCCTTTCCAACGATATTCCAACAACCCTCAGGGTTTATGGCCTTGTTCATCTGGTATTTTGCTAGGTGTCTATATGCGATTATGGCTCATGTAAACTTATTGGCAGAACTCCTTCCTAGTTCCACAACCGTCATACCAGCAGCAGTGCCACTGACATTTGGTTTTGCTTTTTTTAAGCTTCAGCACTTAGGCTGGCAGGCCAGTCTAAAAAAAACTTGCTGTTTTCCTGACAAACCTGAAATCTTAGCTTACAAACTTAGCCTATAATTCATTCTTTTATTTTATTAATGTTTTTCATATTTTGTAGATTTATATTCTAATGAAAAATTATTTTAAAACTAAAAACACCATGTTTAATTTTGATACCAGTTTAAATCTTGTATCAATTTAGGGTAAGATCACTATAACACATTAAATTAGCATGGTAAAATTTTACTGATGTATCTGTTATTTTAAGATGACGGATGGCAATTCAATTAAATTGAGTAACTCAGTGTGATGATAATTTCTGATTGCTTTTTTATATACCATTGTATTAACGTTTTTAATAATTTTCTACTGCGCTTATAATGTTTTTCCTAATAAACACTCTAAAATTTAAAATATAATCTTAGAGCAAAGAAATATCAGCCTTAAAATCAAGTTTTATAACTTATATCTAAAGAGAATTTTCATTTTGTTCATTTAAATTACAAAGTATTTGTCATAAACCAACCTGTCTCATTTTGTAAATGAGGTAGGTCAACCTTGGGACAAATATACCGCACCAGGTTTCTTATAACATATGCAGGTTTTAAACCTGATTCAATCAAAATCTGACATTAAAGTGGTAGCAGGAACCACCCAGCTATGCTATCCACTACTCAAAACAAAACAAAACAACAAAAATCTGTCTTATATATGATAAATATATATATTCAATATGAAGATAAATCTAAAATCCTAGGGATATATAGTTTAACACAAAGATCTTTAGTATAAGCAAGAATTGATATGAACTTGACTCTAGTATATCTTGAAATAGGGATGGAGAAAAAATATTGGAGCTGTTTAATTTTCTGGATTGTAGCTAGCTTCAGCTCTCTTGTTTAACTGCACAGATTCCTTGCATGTACGTTGTATGAATTATTAGAAATTAAATGAATAAGGTAGTAATAGTACAAAGTCCAATACTTTAGCTGGATTCCTTATATTTAAGATGGTAATTAGGTTTAACGCAAACTGGGTCTTGTCTTAATCTTTAAATGGCTTTAGTAATGGTAGGGAACTTCTACCCCTTCCTTCTGGTAAAAATTACCCTGGCACAAGGTTCAGAGGTTCTTCAATTCTCTCATCACGCAGAGTCTGCGGTGATAGCAATAGAATTAAATATTTTTATAAATCCAGCTCTAGTTTCAGATATAATATAAAAGTATAATTTATAAAAATAAAACTTTTCTCTCTCATTGCAATCACTTTTGCACCTTATTTAGTCAAGTCTCAATTTAGTTTGATAATCTCACAGAGGATATTAGTCTGCGCCCATGTCAGGGAGCAGTTGGGCAAGTAAGATAAGAGGCATAGGTGGTAGGCCCGCGACCTCCAACATTCAAAAACGCCCCGCAGAAACTGGCAGATTAGATAAAAATAAAAAACTGGCGGTTTCTATTTTCCCAGAAATCCTCACTTGGCAGGCGCGATGTAACCAGTATATCAACACGCTGCACTCTCAACCACTCTTGTCAGTGGAATACGGAGTCTGGGTGTTCCTGGATATCTAACAAACAGCTTTATGGGAAAAATTTTGTGAGGATATGCACACTCATTTCCTGACTGCGGTGTATGTTGAACCTCACTCCATGTCACGCAGTTGGCTGGATCTCAGTTTCAAAAACAAGGAGGCAGCAGACAAAGCTGCTGTGGTGTGCATTATGATCAATTTCCCTGAAGGACAGCGGGTCATCAAAACCAAGTGCACCAGATGGACAAAGTCCAACCAAATTTTCCTCACATCTGACTTTTTGCCCACTACAGTCAAGCGTGCCATTCTGGAGCAGCACCTGAAAGATGGTCTCACCTTATATGGTGAAATACAATCCTTCGAGATGCAATGCTTTATGCTGATGACACACCTGTGCACTGGCAAAGCCATTGCAGTTCTGACTCCAAACGAGGAGATCACAAAGGACCTAACCTAGATCCCGCACTCCACTTTTATTAATATCAAAGGGCATACCACCCACCCTTTCTGGGTAACCGTAGACAGCGCACCCCCCATCTGCACCCACTGTGACACGTTTGGCCATAAGGCACACGCATGCCCCACCAAGGAGGGCATCATATTCCAAGAGCACCCCTCAGCAGCCATGGTCAGCAGAGAGGCGCACTATGAACCAACCACCAGCACCAAAGAGGCTTTCCCGTGGGAAGCACAAGGCTGCTACTTACTAGTAAAGCCTATCTCCCCTCAAGAGCAAAAGAAGGCCAAACAGGCCTGCAGGGCCGCGGCCAAGGAAGCGGCCAAAATCACCTCCACTATCTCACACTCCCAATGCTAGGAGGACATTGAAACCTTTGCAGTGGAAGCAACTTGGGAATCCCTCAACCAATCAGATTGGGAAGCCCATGCTGACTGGGCCACCCAATCTGAGGATCCAATGGGCGACTCAATCTCACCTGACATTTGCAACCAAGCCCCAATTGAAACTGACTTGGTCTCCAACCTACCTGAAAATTTTTTTTTGACATGAACGTTGGTGCACCGAACTCATATGCACCATAAAAAATTCATTTGACAGCAGGAAAACAAAAAGCGAAGGCAAAAGCCAACGTGAACCTGTCTATTAAAATTAACAAATCTACCAATAGCGTTGCTGCAAACACCCATGCCGCTGTGAAGGCCCGTGGGGATCCAGAGGAGGCTGGTGGGCCCAGGTGCTCACCCCTCGCACCTAAGGTGCAATGGGGGAAGCTTCCACTTTAGGGACGTTGAATATTGCAGGACTTAAGGCCTCACTGTCCCAGGCTAGGAAACTGAGTTTTTTACAAAAAAAAATTACCCATGGACATCCTGGCCATCCAGGAGTCCCACTGTCAGCAAGGTTCTGAGGATGCTTGGAAAACCATGCTCCTCCCTTCCCTATCCTTCTGGTCTGAGCACTGTAGGGTGCTTATTCAGAAAAACAATTTTTTAAAACTTTTATCATCTGAATCCTTCCTCGATGGCTGAGTCCTTGTTGTTACATTTTTGTGGGCTGACGTGGTGCATGCTATCATCAACATTTATGCCCCGACCTGTGCATGAGAGCATTGGGAATTTTTCTCATTGGTCAAATACCTTCCATTACCCCCTGACCCTTTCATAGTTGGCGACAATAACTGTTGGCTAAACACACCCACAGACCATTGGCCTTCCTCATCCCATGCCCCCAGGGTCAAATAGAACTTCGCATTCTAAAGGCCACCCTTGGGTTGCTAGATGCACTGCTGCAACAGGCTCCGCTACTTGAGAACATGACGCGCCCCCACATTCACAACGGCCAATTAAGGTCCATGTCCCGCATCAACCTTATCCTCATGCTGGTGAAATTTCGATCTCATATTTCCCACTTCCACACATCAAAAATTGATTTCTCCAACCACCGACTGGTCTTGATAACCTACCACTTACCCATCACAGTGGCTAGGGCTCCACATTGGTGCAAACTCCACCCACCCAAACTTGCGTCGCCAGGATTTTCCACTTGGGTGGAATCAGAAACTTTGGCAAAAGATTATATTACACCGTTTTGCACAGACCCAAATTCCACATGGTCAGCCTTCAAAGAGGATACCATCCACCACGCTCGCCACCTCTCCTCCTGGCGCTCAAGAGCTACATTGGCCGTCATCTCGCGCGCTCTGGAAGAGTTGGCACACCTGGAGTCCAACATTCCAGCCATGGGCTACAGCCCTGCTTGGGGCTGGAAGTGGGCAGAAGCAGCCGCCCACCTCAACGCGCTTGAAAGGCAACACAAACATCGGGTTTGTGTTCAGTACAGGGCCAAACACATTACAGAGGGCGGCACATGCTCTGCTTATTTTTTCGAAAAAAATTCTTCGCACCGCGCCAGAGCAAGGCCTGCACACAGGCGTGGAGGTCAGATAATTCCGTTGCAGATAAACTGGATGAAGTGGCGATTGAAATATAAAAGTATTACTCCAAGTTGTACCAATCTGATCCAATTCAGCTGGCCGAAATGGCTAAATTTCTCGATACCAAACACATCTGCACTGTTTCCTGATACCTGGAGTTAATGAAAGTGATTACTCTAAATGAACTTTGGTCCACCATCCATGGTACACCAAATCAGAAATGCCCAGGCCCTGATGGCATTCCGTATGAAATCTATAAGAAGTACTTCAAGTATTTATCTCACTGTTGCTTGCCTCTCTTAACCAGAGCCTTTTGGAAACGCGCCTCCTACCAGGAGGGCAAGAGGCCTTCACCATCATACTCTTCAAGAAAGGGGATAAGCTAGACCTAGCCAACTGGCACCCCATTTCTTTAACTAACACGGATAAAATTTTTTTTAACTAAAATCATGGATAACCATCTAGGGATTGTAGCATCTGCCACCATCTCCCCAGAACAATTTTGTTTCACATTAGAAGGTCGATTTGGGACAACGTGCACTCTGTGGCTAATGCATGCCAGTCCACAGCCTCTGGGGCACTTGTATCTTTGGACCAACAGAAGGCCTATGATAGAGTAAACTGGGAATACCTCAGGGCCTGCCTCCACCAATTTCGCTTGCCCCCTCGTTTCATCAACTGGGTGATGCTGCTCACAGAATCTGCAGCAATGGCAGTGCGTGGCCCTGGCTTCCTCACGGAAGTAGTCCGCCCTCAAAGGGGTCTACGCCAAGGGGACCCCCTTACCCACTCTTATATAACTTAAGCCTTGACCCACTACTTCAAAGCGTGAATGCCTGCCTCACTGGGGTCCATGCACCAGGCCAAGCCTCAGTCAAGATGATGGCGTTTGCAGATGATTGTGTGGTCGGGGTGTCTGATAATCAAGATGCACGTGCGCTTGAAGCTCTCATCCAGGAGTATTCCCAGGTAAGTAATGCTGCACTGAACGCTTCCAAAACCAAAATCTCTCTCCTTGGTCGATATTAAACCTGCTGGGCCCCAGCGACCAGTGCCCAGCCCAGCCCATCTGCTTGCACACGTCCACGCCTTACTAACTCAAAACACACCGCCCCACTTGTGCTCCCCTTCGTGCCACGCCCTACCATAGGGCCTGTCCACCATCTGGGCGTGTGGGTGGAGGCAGGCGGGTATGCCTCAGCAGTAATGGAAAGTCATATTCTAGACAATGTGATGAAGCGCATCGCCTCCCTCAGAGCCCACCCTACTTCCCTTACTGGCAAGTTGTTTTAGCCAACTCTATGCTCCTCTCCAAAGTCTGTTTTGGAACCCACGCAATCGCCTTCCTTCGTGTTTTTTCAAATCTATGTATGCCCTTCTACAAGGATGGCTTTGGTCAGGCCGCCCTCCACCAGTACGGCTTGAGGTCATGTTTTGCCCTCGTAATCATGGTGGCATGGGCCTGCTTGACTTTAAAGCCCATGCTGCCAAAATCCTGAGCACCTGGATTGCGGCCATCACCGCCCCTATGCTCCCCTCCCAACACTGGTCCCGCGTGGCCCACTCCAACCTCTCTCACGCCCTGCGCCTTAACAATCTATTGAACCCTCACTCCTCGATGAAATATCTTGTTTCCCACCCATTGGCCACAGGTCCTCACGGTAATAAAACCCACTACAAACGAATCCTCCTCTTCATGCGGAGCACTGAGTGGAGAATCCATATTAATGGACACACAGCCCAGAGAGGCCGCCCCTCTCCTCAATTCACACAGGAGGTACAGGGTCACCCATTCAAGATGGCTTGATCCCCACACGGCCCCATTTCCTATCAAGGGTGGACTACCTGGACATGATGGACATCCCTTAATCCCTTGAGACCCAGAAGACTATTTGGAAATACGCACACCACCCTCTGCAGCCTCAAATCCGTTCCCATGTGTGGCGCTGCCTGAGGTGGGTGTACCATATGGCTGAGCGCTCTAACACTTTACACTCATCCTGCGTCGTGTGTGGCCAGTATGGAACGCTGTTCCACCGCACGGAGAAGTGTCTTACCTCTTAAGCGATATGGTGCGAAGTTCAACGTCTGCTTGGCCAGGATCATACACATCCCTTCAGTCTGTCAAGAGATATGCTTGCTATATCCATAGTATCCCCTCTTCCACCCTCCCTCCATGCTCTGATGGTTGTAATCGCCATGTTGACTATCCACACGATTGTCTTGGATGCCATCGCAGGCTCCACCCCCACCTTCCCAGAAGCTTTCCACAGATTGCGGTCCCATTTGGTGGACCACTTCCAGGCGTGGATGTTTAGGTACCTCCCACCACGTCGCCGTCAGCTGGTCTCCTCCTGGTTCCCAGTTTAGTTCATCAACTCGGACCCTTTCCTCCACTCATGTTCAATTGTGGTTATGGCCCCTTTACACGTTCCCTCCTCTTCCCCATGGTTGCGTTCCCGCTGGCAACAAGAGATAGCATCGCTCTCTGGGGTGCCTTCCCTGTTACTAAGTCTAGTTTTCTTTTGTGTTTACATTCGGAAGTGTCTGTCCCCTGGTCAGCCTTCCCCACAATAAATTAAATTAAATTTATTAAAGTAATAGAACTTTTCTTATTTGTAACTATCTTATCCATCTGCTTAATTAAAAAATGCAAGGGAATATATAAAGGAATCTGGCACTCAACACTTCTGTTGGCGCCCAATTGGAAACAGCAGATGCCGCTGATAAATTAACCCCCTAGGGTCACTTTACATAATGATCTTCCTCATCAGGTTTAGTATACCCCACCACTTACTAATAATGCAACCGTTGGAATTATGATACAAATTAAGTGTCATTTACATCTGATGACAGAATCCAAACCTGATCTGAAGATATAGTTTCACCTATTGTAGTAAATCTCAACTTTATTAAAAGACTCCTGATAATGGGGTTCAACCTGACTTATGCAATCAATCGTTTATGGCTGAAAACTCCTGATATCAGCGTTATTACAATATATTCAGCAATTGAATCCTATTTGACAGAAGTGATTAGAATGTTACAGAATTCTTATTACTATATAGTATAAATCTCAGTTTGAAAACACTTGAAGATTTTATCCTGAGAATAACTTCCTGATCTCTTAAACAATCCTGTTTCTAAGAAAATAAAGCCTACTCTCTCTTTTTACATCAATTATTTGGCCAATCTCTATTAAATTAGGGATAAAATATTAATTAGATTTTCCATATAAAGATTTTCTTCTGAGTGAAGACTTTTCTACCAGAAAAGTAAACTATTAATCCATCACCCAGGAATTCTGGGTCTCCTGGATTCTCCTTTAAAAGACAAGTGGTTTATACCACCTCTGTCCAAAAAAAGCTGGTGCTCCCTACCAGGTTAACCCCAAGTTCCTGGTGAATTCTTATTACAATGGACAATAACGATTCAGCGTTGACCTCAGATTATAATACCTCTTGGATCAGTGATTGGGCGGTCAATATGCACGTAAAAAAATAGCAGCAACTTGCAACGTTTTAATTCCCACAACTTTGAGATGAACCTCGCCACTTCTTCCATGTAACAATATAAATTTCAGCTATCAGACTTTGGAGAAGCTCTCAAGATCCTCTTTTCTGGGGCCTTTGTCCTCAGAGGCTAGGATAAAATAAAATAAGCTTGTATGGTGCCATCTGCTATGATAATTGTAGCCGATAATTTCTCTCTTGATGGAGAACAGGTCATATCAGGACGTTTGGAGCGCTATTTGCGTCAATTAATACATCCCAACTCGTACCATTTAATACAAAGCCAGGTTTCATCATCAGGAACTACTTTGGCATTAACAGTTGTTAGGGACTTTACATTTGCAATTCCACAAATTCCATCAACCTTACTCTTTCATCAGCAGTCAAAACTGATTCGCCATAATGGAAAACAGCAACTTATTAATTAGATGAAGGTTGTTTAATACATCTTGACAAAGGAATCATGAGTTTATATGAATGGAACTCTCCAATTGTTTTAGTTAATTAAAAGAAGTCATTTCACAACAAGACCGGAAATTGTACTACCAAAGTACAAACTCAAATTGTTAACTTTTATGTCCTCTGTGGTTGAAGCCTCTGTTTTATTGAATAGTTGATACATGATGTATGCATTATAAGAACAATATTATTCCCCCAGACCACTGGAGATGCCAGGTGATGCTGGCCCTTTAGGAATAAGTGGCAAGCCAGAACCCCTGGTTGCAAGAGTCAAGCCAGGTGACATGGTCCCCTGGACCCCCTGGCCCTCCTGGACTAAGTGCTGACCCATGAATCTCTAACGATTGCCTCCAGTATTAATTGGAAAATTCAAAATCTCAATGTGCAACTAGGACTCATAACTCAAGGAGCGCAAATTACTCAGGATGGAGTGCCTCTCCTTCCTGTAGTATCTCTGAACGCTCATCATGAACGCCTTGCTAAACTGGCTACTTTACTCACTGTGGTATGAGGATTGGAGCAAAGAATGCTTGCCACTGAGCAACATCAACAACACCTTCAAGATGTGACTACCAGGTAAAAAGCGAAATTTAGCAATTAAACCAGCTCTTCATCATGAAATCAGCTCTTTTTTTCTTCCCATGATTGAGTAGATTTAGCTATTTAAAATATCAATGGCCTCCTATGTCAAGCAGATGCTCTCCATCCTGACAAATAATCTAGAGTACTGTTTCTTTTTGAGAGAAGGAGCGCCCCTGATGTCAGTTCAAGTTGCTCAGCCTCCAACCCCTCCAATTACCACGTTTTAACCTTCATTTAAAAAGAAGTACGTCCCAGGAGAAGTGGAGCATCTCCTCTTTCCTATAATGCTATAAAAATGCTATTAAAGAAGCCACCAACAATCATTAGCTTAAACATCTGACAAACTTTCTTAGCCACTTAGCTCAGGACATCATGGAAGCACATCTAATGAACTACTAGCCCTTAAATGATGCTATGACTGCTTTGCTTCGGAAAGATATGGGAGCTACATAACTTTATTTAACCAGAAACAAACATTTATGGGAATAGGCCTTAGTTTGGAGAAACCATTAATGAGTTCACCAATTGTTTAATTTGAGGCTCAACTTTGGTCGCAGAAAATCATTTCTCATTTGATGATGCTATCACCATCTCTTTTTTAGCATTTAAAAATATGACTATTACCTAATCTATCTTTAAGCATTTAAATCCGACCTTAAATCTCTCCTTTATATTAAAGAAGCCATATTGGAGATTTATGCCAAACTATTTAGACCAACTGAACCACCCCAGTTTAATATTAATAAGCCACGGTCTCAAGTGTTAGCAGTTATGCTCCCCAATATTGCTACACCCAAATTATTCTGCACTTAATGAAAGATAAACAACTACGCTATGAACTTTTTTCGATTTATTTGAGGTACGCCGACCAGGGGACGGACAGTACCAAACACAACACTCAAAATGACAAAACAAAACTACTAACCAGGTGGGAAGCAGAAACTGCTAACCCACCATGGCAGAGGGTGAGGAGGGGTTGGGGGGTTGGTTTTCAGAAAGACCCACCTTAATTAAGGGATGTTGGTTACAGTACCAGATCAGAGCAGAGAGCCAGGGCATTGGGGCATCCGCATAGTGGGGGTTGAGGTCAGTATAATAGGAGGTTTCCTCTTCTGCATCAAGATAATGACAGGAAAGTGTCTCAACAAAAGCTGCGAGGAGAACTTCAGCTTCTTTGCGGGCTTCAGGAAGTTGGTTGAAAAGAGAGATACTGTGGCAGGTGATTTTGGCTGAGGGGTTGAATGAAGCAATTGTTGCGACATTCATAACAGCAACTTCAGCATCACCGAATAGTTTTGAGATGTCACTGCAGGGAGATTCAGGGAAGTCGGGGGGAAGAAGAGGGTGGGCAGGCCATGCTGGAGCTGAGCCACTGACTGGGCCACCGCGGTGCATAGTTTCTGGCAATGAGGAGAGGCCACCGCAGCTAAGGCGAGCTGGTGATCACTTTGGAAGGGGGCTGTAATGGGCAGAGGAGCGAAATGGCGAGGGGTAGGGGTTTCATCAAAGTCAGGAAGGAAAAATTCCTCCCAACCATAATCACCAAGGCAGAGAGGTTGACCTGTATGCTTACTAATGAGGACATTACCTGATTCATCAGTTTCAGCCAATAGATCCCATGGATTTTGGTTCACTGGAATAGTGGCGTTTGAATTTGGATGGGTGGGATTGGGAGAATGAGCAGCTGCTTGGGTGCCAATGGTGGTCCAAGCATTGCTCTGATTGGCTGGGGTAGATTTAGGTGGGAGAGTGAGGCTGGAGGTTTTGGGGGGGCTGATTTTCCATGTGGGCCCATTGAATAAGATTGGAGGGTGGGAGGGGGCAGCAAAGCGCCCCATACTGAACCTCCAGAAGGAGGCTCAGAAGCCGCAGGTGCGGACTTGGCCTGAGGGCATGCTCTTTTTGCATGGTCGAGGCCAAAGCAGAGGGAACAAATCTGCCTACCATTATCAACCCGAGTCCAAAAGGAATGATCATGCGCTGCAGCCACACTAGCGCGGGGTGGGATTTGTTGGGCTATGGTAGGGTGGTGTAGTATGGTGGTGGCTGTTGCCCAAGGAGCAGCAAGGCGCTCCGCACCAGATGGAATGGCAAAGATGAGGTTGGGCTGAGTGCCATAAGCCATGAGTCCCACGACCTACTGGTCATACAAAACCTGGGGTGTAAGGTGGGATGGGAGATTTGCAAAGGATACCACCACTGTGGTGTCTGAAGGGAGGCGAGTACGGGTTGTGGGAATGGTTTTTTTTTAATTTAGAGGAATTTGTTCTGCTGCTTCAGCAGCCTCCTCAGATTGGAACCCAACGTCAAAGTAGCCCTTAAAAGGGCGGAAGTCTATAAAGCCAGCTGGTGCAAAGGCCACAGTGGCTAGCTCAATAATTGCCTTATTTGCATATGGGAACAAATGCTCATAGTCCAATATGAAGCAATAGCGAATGGCAGAGCGAGGGAGGGCGAGAGGATGAGGGGCGAGAAGGGTGGACGCGCGCCAGGTGGAGCGCTAAGTCCCGTGGGGGGATGAAATGGTTGGAAGCAATGGGCGGGCTGTATGAGCCCATCTGAACGCGCTTGCCTGTGGGGCGGAAAACGCTAGGTGGGAGTGCACTGCTGCCCCACACTGGGGTGGCAGGCGGCGGAGCCAAGGACATCAAAGAATAGGTTTGGGCAGATGGCTGTGGATAAATAAAACTTTAAATTTTAAATTGCTCAAAAGTGACTTCGAATGGTAAAAAAGTTGCTATAAACTTTTTTCAAATTCTTCAAAAAAGGCGGCAAAAGATCAGTCATTATAGGGCAGGAGGCTCCCTATGGTGACAACAATCAAGTGCCTAATCTCCTAGTCCTAGTCCTATTTCTATTCCCAGTACATCAAGATGTTTTAAAAGGGTGGTTAGCCAGGCAGGTAAAACTGCTTCCACCCTAGTGCAGGCTTTGAGTTTGAACCTGTACTGTTTGGAAAAACTCTCAGTGTGGTAAATTTATCTTAAGGTTTACCCACCTCAAATTTTTTTACATCAAGATGTTTTGTTGTGTTGGATGCTCCTGAAGAAGTAAAAGTTCCTCTTACTACTCAAGGAGATAAAGACCTTCCAGCTTTCTTATTTCTACATTGGTCAAATAACAGATCTAATTCTCGCCATCAACTCCTTTAGTGAGAGTCAAGCATTAGCTAACAGAATTTTCAAACACATTATAAACCCCAAGTTTGGCCACGGTAAAATACTCCACTTACTTCGCTACAGATATCTAACAATAGTTTATTAGTTTAATTATCAATTTGGCTCTTCAGTGGTTTGAGTAGAAGTAGTTGTTCATAAGGTTAAAGTCCTGGATATAATTGATAACAGTTCTCCAGTTAACGTTATATCATTCTGATTTATCCAGAAAAGTAAAATAGCTCTGGAATTGATTCATGGAGCTGAATATGGACGGTGAATATCAATTTACTAAGGTAATTTTTACATATTCTGCCTTACCTCTCCAATTTGGAATAGTTTTAATTACCACTCCCACTATAACGTTAGAAAACAATAGCTACTAACTGCCATTAGAGTACAAAATAATGCGTGAGAACAATTTTTTTATTCACCACAAAGAAAAATATCTCTCGCTTCTAGGATATCAGATACCGTTGTTATAATATCTCACACTAAAAAATAAAGGGCCAAAAAAACGAACACGCTTCTTTAAATATCAAGCCTCTATTTGTAAAGTTGAGTACCATATCTTGTGGGCTATAACTAAGCTACCACCTGAGGCTCTTGGACGCCAGAGATAGGATACCCCTATATGACCTCATTAAATTAAAAGACCACCTGGCTCTCAAGTTATTGTGGATTGTGGATTAAGATACATTATCCACTTAATCAAGTTTGGAGATATTCAGACACCTGAAAACCTCTTATCATAGAAGCATTGGCCTGCCCTAAGATTTTAGATCCTGCTAATGGGTAATCTATCTCAAATTTATTAGTAATCTAATGAATCAGACCCTCCAAGTCCTCAATATGCCCCCATTGCTTATTTAAAAATATGGCCTATTAAAAATATTACCAATGTGAGTAGTTCTGGCTCCCTATAAGATTTAAGGTTTGATCCACTATTCATGTTAGCTCTGGTTGAAAGTAAAATTGGATACAACCTCACTCCTAACAAATGCCAGAATGTTGAAGGCCTCCTTGAGGATATTGATGCCTTTCATTGGGACCAGGTGGCTTCAGGAAAATGTCAGGAGTAAATTAATTAATTGATAATAGGGATCATTCAGCATTTAATTCTTTGAGCATACTAAAAATCTAAAGTTAAAGAAACTCGAATAGCCCTAGAGCTAAAGAAACTGTTTGAAGCTGGGTTAATTGTGCCTTCCAAATGCCTGTGGGATTCTCTGCTTTTATTAATTTGAAAAAGGATTGCAGACACCTTGTTATGGATTATTGCCAACTAAATTCCATTAAACAAAAAGACAGCTTTCCTTACCTTTTCTTTCACCACTAAATTTCAAAATTCGAATATTACAATCACCCAGAAATTTAGTTTAATGAATCTAATGAATAATGGTGGTAAAGTCCACTGAGCGCACCTCTGATACTTCGGAATTCACCCAAACTTACTAAAATCACAGAACCCTCAGTTGCCAACTTGTGCGTTGACCAGTACAACCCGCTCCCAAACTGCAGCTGCAAAAGCAGAAGCAGACCAACTTTTATTAAACCATGGTGTGATCACAAATGATACCACCACTGTACAGCCTATCCATTCAACTCTGTGTTGACTGAGGTTCACCCAGTTAGTGCTCCCCACCCTGGAGGCACATCTAAGGTTTTACCCACGGTAGTAGGGAGTATTGCAACTCCCAATACCTCACATGGGGTTTGTATGGCTTTGCCAACTGTTTCCACTTCGGAAATCAGCCTGGGCGCCCAAACTGAATCATCAGAAAGTGTTGAATCAGTTGGTCGTCATTTTTTCACTTCCAACATTACCCAAAGTGGCCAAACTGAATCTACAATATTTGGTAAATCAGTTGGTCATCATTTTAATGGTTTGGATATAACCAACGCGCATCAACTGAATCAACATTGAGTGGTGAATCAGTTAGCCGTAATGTTCATCAAAATCAAATTCAACATCAAAATTAAAATGGGACTAGCCAAATAGCCAATCAATTAGCTGAAAAATCCCTACCGGTATTTGCTGATGGTCAGATGATGGCGGGAGTAATAGATTGGTTTGATGATGAGCCAGAATTACCCAATCAATTGGAAGGGAATAACCCAAACTAGGTAAGCCTACCCAACCTGTAAAAAATCAGGTACCTACTGTGAAGGCCCAGCAGGGGCCAGCGCGTAAATCCAGAGGAATGCCAGCACCTTCGTCTGGTATTCCCCCCATGGGGAATCCACTAAATTACATTTAAGCTTATATGTAAACAAAAATAAGCTAGTGAAGGATGCCTCAGGCGCATGGCAGAAAAAACTAGTGTCTGCACCACCCACCATTGACCCTCATGAGCTGATTTTGTGGATGAGGTGAGGAAAAGATGGGCAGTACTTGCTCACAACGTGCACTCCTTAGGTCCACTCTTGCTCATGCAGTTAGAATCTACTATGGGCATAATCCTGTTGAGTTTTATGCACAGGATTTTTTAGTTATTTTGAAGCCATGGCAAGAGCTTTTCAAGTTAACACCACTATTCATGAAGTGGTGGAAAGCCACTATATCGATGTAGGGTTTAAAACTGCAGCAGATGCAGATCGTGCTGCCTCAGGTTACAATTGAGATTCCGCATAGCTCTCTTTGTGTGCTGAGAATTAGATCTAACTTTGAGAAAATTTCCTGGGTAACTTTCTCAAATCTTCCAACTACAGTGGACCCAGAATCCCTTAAGCTTGCGCTTCATCGAGGATTGATGGAATTTGGGTCAGTTCTATCAGTAGACCTGTGCGCACCAGCCTATTATGCCCCAACCCAGAGGGCTCATATTGCTAAGGCATCATTTATCCCCAACCCAATGGTGGCTCACAACATAAAGGTTATCCCACGTTTTTCAGTCATTGGATCCTGTTCTGAAATCTTCTTTGTTGATCCAGGCATGACCACGTTGCTCATGGTGTAATGCTTTGGGCCACCTATATAATAGTTGTATGCTCATAAACAAGCTCTCTCATCTAGTAGCCTAGTCCCTGCAACAGGTAAGAAATGCTCCCATATAGCAGCAGCGGCAATCCCACAACCAACCCACTGGGTGCCCGTACAGGATCTCACCCCCTCCGCTCTTAGTGTAGCAGTTGAGAAGGCACAGCCAGTAGCACAACTTTATCCCCTTAGTGCGGAAAACCCTCTCCCTATGGGAACCCCTTCTAAATTGCCAGACCCTTCACCAGCCCAAAATAAGCGCAAATCTGCTTCACATCAAGCTAACACAGAGGAAGCCAGCCCAGGGGAAGCATCTAAAACTAATTCAGTAATACAGAATACCCCAAGGGTGGAACAGGTATGGAGTATCCCAAGTCAGGGTGGAGGCACCAAGTCATTGCCGCCCCCACCATCTACGGGTATTGAAACTCAGACGCCATTCTCATTACTGAAGGAGGTGACTCTGGACTCTGATACATCAGATGATGCATAAATGGAGTAGTCTATGGAGCACCCTCAAGGTACTTGCCAGCGCTATGGTTCTTTAGGCTGGCGCCAGGGTTCGCGGTGGCTTGAAGATGGAAAAATCAGAAAAAAGCACCGAGGAGGAAATGGAAAAATGAGTTAGAATACTGAATAATTTATTAAATTAAAAGGCTTTGATATCTATAGGGTGTGTCAGGACTCAGTGCCTTTGGGATTTTCGGAGCCTCATCTGATCAGGATCTTTACTGATCTTCCAGAATGGCCTCATTGAGGGCGTCCTCAATGGATAGCATCGCTCACCTGACTGAATGGGTGGAAAGACCGCTCCACGTGACTCAGGAATAGGTGAGGATGATCCTGAAAGAGTTTTAGCTTGGTTAGGTTTGACAACCGATTTGGCATGGCCAGATTTGGAAGATGGGAATTCGATACAATTTTTATCTCGAATCCCAACAATACTCCTGTGCAAAGCAGCGGGGGAAGTATCTTGGGATGTCTTACAGGATCCTCAGCCCCATCGGCTCAGGATAATCCTCCTCCTCCTCAATCAGCACAGATTGCTGCAAAGAGTCAAGCTCACAGACTAAAAATGAGCAGCCTTATAGATGCAGGCGGAAGCTCTGGTAACCACCTGGGATACGGAGGGGGACAGCTATGAGGCCCCAAAGGGGCACCCTGACCCTGCAGTCCATTAACTCCAATGGGCTGCAGGATTACAAGTGGAGAGCCTGCCTCCTCCGCAACTTCAGGTCGACTTGCGTAGATATTGCAGCTGTCCAGGAGCCGCATGTCCCCTCCTCTGATTTTGTAGCATGGAATGACCAATTTGGAGTTAACTCCTTTTGGACACACTATGTGGCCCTTATTATCCTCAACCCCCAGGTGAAAACCCACCAATTTTCGAAACACCTTGATGATTGCCTTATATTGGCTAAATATCTACCCCTGAGTTCTCCTTCTTTGTTGTAAGCATATAACTTCCAAATGCCGGTCAAGAGCAGGACTGTCTTTTTGGAAGAACTTGCTCTACTACAATTCCCAGGCAATCAGTGCTGATGGGGGATTTCAACACAATATTAATTCAGGTGTGTGACACCTTTCCTCCTGCCACACAAGACAGACGAGGTACAGCTCAGCTTCAAAATTTCCTCAGGTCAAGTGGTTTCATGGATGCCCTCCCCCTCAGCATCTGGACTTGGCTGTATGTCTCAGATCCAAGTTCCAGGTTGGATATTCACATCAGCTTCACGGATTGATATGGCCCTAGTGCGCCATTAGGTTGGTCGAGTGTCCTCTCCCATAACCTGAGATAACACTATTATTGATCACAGATCCCTCACGGTGATCCTGAAAACAATCCTCAGACCATCAAGAAGATCTTGGCCAAGGAATGCTACAGGGCAATTGAACAACCAGTTTGCAAAAGAGAAGAACGATGCAGCCATTTGTGAGCCAGAGCACCTGGCCTCACCTCATTTGCGAACTTTACAAGAAAAACGGGCTGATACAAAAGCAAGGATCCTAAAGGTAGCCTACAATTGTGCCAAGGCTCGAGTGACAGTGGCCCAGGCTAAAGTCAGACGTGCTGAAGCTAGAATAAGACACTTTGAAAGGAATTGCCGCCCAGTGCCTTCCTTTCAATGGTTGGAGGCTTGGGAAATGGTCCACGAGACATACCAGCAGGAACTTACTGAGTAAGAAGAACATGCAGAAAACTTCACCTCGTCATGTTACTACACCCAGTGGGAACGGCCCACCCGTTTCTTTTACCAGAAGCAGAAAGCCCACTCAAAGGATCAGGAGATTGCAACCTTGAGTGTGGGAACCACTGTCACCACAAATAAGGAGAAGATCACCAACGAGATCTACTGTTACTATTCACCCCTCTTCAAGGCTTCCTGAGTAACTCAGCAGATGTTCATGAATTCATTAAAGGGGCTCCGGAACCAATGGTTAATTTCTTGGCGGATGAAGAACTTCTTGCACCAATTACACAGCAAGAAGTAATGGACATTTTACTCCACAGCCCACGTCTGAAGGCCCCAGGCCCAGATGGTATCCCGTTTGAGGTGTATCTAGTGGATCCCGTCACAGTTACAAAGGCCCTCCAGCCCCTCTTCTTGACCCTCTTGTCAGAAGGGGGAGTACTTCATGACTCGAGAGGATCAATTATGACCCTTATTTATGAGAAAGCAAGCTGAGAGGACCTTGCAAACTGGCGACCAATATCACTATTTAACACGGACCACAAACTATTTACTTAGCTTCTAGCAAACCGCATGACTAAGTGGGCAGCACCACGCCTCAACCAGCTCAACAAGGCTTTATCCCAGGGAGGTCGCTTTGGAACAATTACAATGTGCTTTTGGCAACCTTTTCAGCTAACTCATCTCAAACACATGATTTTGTGGCGCTTCTGGATATGGAAAAAGCATATGATCGAGTAAATTGGAAGTATATGGACGACTCCCTAACCCGCCTCCACATCCCACCACAAGCTAGGACATGGCTATCAGCTCTTTACGCCCAGCTTCACATTAAAGTACTGTCCTCAACAGGCTTTACAACAGCGGTTATGGTTGAACAGGGTCTCCATCAAGGGGATCCACTGAGCCCAATCTTGTTCAACATAGCTTTGGATCCTCTTCTGCCCCTACTCCAGGAACGACTGGTGGGTATTCAGGTCCCTGGGAAATCCCCCACCCACACCATAGCCTTTGCTGATGACACAGCAGTGGCAGTTGGATGTAATAAGGACCTAGACCTGGCCATGGAGGCCCTGGATTGCTACTCCAAGGCGTTCAATGCAAAAGTTAATACTTCTAAAACCGTTATAGTGCAAGTTGGTACCCCATCTTTTCCTCCGCCTTTTGGTTTGAAACCTACCCGGGACACCTTTCGGCATCTAGGTGTCCTCACTACACCACAAGGGATTGCAATCAAGGATAATGAGGACCTCTTGATTAATGTATTAAACTATCGTGTAGCTAGCTGGAGCTGCTGGCGTATCACCCCCCAGGGACGCGCCCTGATGGCAAATGTTTTTCTTCTATCAAAGCTATGGTTTCTCGCTCATGTCTGCCCCTTTATGGACAGTTTCTACACGAGGTTGGATGTGATACTTCGCTGTTGGATATGGGGATCCAACCACCCACCCACAGCTCTGACCACAATATCCTGACCCCGCAGTGAGGGGTGCCTAAGTCTTTTGGACACTAGGTCTCATGCCACTTTAATCCTGATGGGGTTCCTAAACCCATCATTTGCTGGGATATGGCTCCAATGCCGCAATGGGCTCCAGCCTTACGCCAGGGTTTAGCAGCCTCTCTAGGGCTCCCACAAACCTCACCTAAAACTGTGGGAGAGTGGATAACAAACCATCCAGGCCACCGCCTCAAACCTCCATCAAGTTTTTACTGGAATCAGGCTCTCCTTGCACTTAAGGGGGAAGGGAGTATGGGTGTACCACGCCTTCCCTTATAAAAGGAGTGGCCCTGGGATCAGCCCCTGGCATCACGCCCTGGTCCACAATAAGATGATTGTTATCTCCCATCTCCACCCTTTGGACAGACCCCCTATGCAGCCTCATATCCCGGAACTTTTACCCCCTTCTGTGGAATGTGATCTCAAGGAGCTCTGGAAGGAAGTTACCCATCCTGTTCTCTCAGCAAAAGTGTCAAATACACTGTGGCATGTTCTACACTGCTCATACAGGACAGGGGATCGTACTGGTCCCACCTTACAGCACAAGGGTTGCCCACGATGTGCAGAGCTGACAGACACCCACCTCCACCGCTTCTTTACTTGCCCCCTCATAGCCCCTTTCTGGAGCAAGGTCCGCGAACTCCTGCGAGCAGAACCCTAGGTATCGCACCCAGTTCAGGACTTCATGTTCAAACTCTCACTCCCCAATTGCTCACAATAAGAAAGGGTCCTGTAATTAGGTGCAGTGATATGGACTATATATAATTCATATCTTCGCGCCGCTTTTGACTCCACTCAGTGGATGCTGCTCCATATGATCACTCACTTTCAGGTTCATTTTGAGATGTCTCTAAGAGTATTTACCATATCGCCATGGGCCAATAGGTCAGTTCAAGTGGACACCTGGCTCTGGCAAAGCTTTCCCCCACCCTTTCTTGACACCTCCGCTTACCCCTGCCTTTTCCTCAAGCTCTCAAGAGCTCAGGCGTGATCAAATAAAGATTGGTGTATCCCCCTTTAGGTTGGGACCACCTAGTGGTAAAAAAAGATAGATATCCTTTGTTTCATATAGGAGATTCCTTATGCTTGATGTTGGTATCCCATTATTATTTGGCTTTAGATCTTGCCAGTGGGTATTGGAAAATAGTTTATCACCTTAAGGCCATGAAAAATGCGCCTTATTTAAAACTAAGAGCTATTTGAGCCTACTAAAATGCCACAGGTGTTGTTTAACGCCCCTGTCACCTTTTAAAGAGCTATGAATTGTTTTTAGGAGATTTATAAGGCTTGTGTGCTAGTCTACCTCAACAATATCACCATTTTTTCATGAACTCTACCAATCATCTGGCACATCTAAGGGAAGTGTTCATGCGTTTATGTTAATATTCTCTTAAACTAAAGCCGTCCAAATGCTCCTTTTTTCAAAGCGAGTGTATTTTTTGTGCCATAAGTTAATTTAAACCAGAATATCCCCAATGGATGACAAGTCACAGCCATTTCTAAGATGTCTCCCCCTAAATACCTACATGATGTACAAATCTTTGCAGGATTTTGGGATAACATAGCTAGTTTATTCCACACTTTGCTGATATCTCTGAGGTTTTAGTATATTTGTTGAAGAAAGGTTTACCCTTCCAATGAAAAAAGTGGAGCAACAACAGGCCTTTGACCTATTATGAGTAGCTCTCTCCCACTCTTCAGTACTTTTACATCTTAATTTCAGCAAATCAATTTTACTTATTACCTATGCTAGCATTTAGGTATATGAGCTATATTATCCCAGCATGATAAAAACATAGAGGATCAACCCAGCGCCTATTATAGAAAAACCCTGTCAAAGCTGGAATGAATCTATAGTTTTACATAATGATAATGTTTGGAGATACTACTGGCTATAAAGCACCTATGACCTTATTAATGTGAGAATCGTTTTCCCAAAATTACTGACCTTGCTTAGTTATGATGGCTTCACCAAAAGAGGGATTTTGTCAGGAGATTAGCCTGATGGGTGTTAAAACTTCAAAGATATAATTTTTCAATTATTCATTGTTCAGACACCATTACCAAAATGCAGATTGTCTATCCAGCAAACCATATATACTATAACCAAACCTGAGGAAGGTTGACTCTAAGATCTCTTAATCAATCTGCAATTATGGAAAAACGAGTCCCCAACTATTAAAAAAGAATTATCAAAAATGTCAGCAAATATCCAGGATATAAATGATAATCTGTAAAAACTTGTATCTCAAAAATGGTTACCCTACATCTGACCTTTGTCTTGTACTGAGATTATATTAGAGAGACATCTGCAAGTTAGCCACAAAGAAGCTAGAAAACTCATCAGTGGCTCAAGTCTCAATGTTATTTGGAATGAATTTGCATCTCATTTTCAAGATATACTGGAGTCCTGTATGGTATTTAAAATTCAAGCTGGATCCAATTCCCAACCTCAACATCCAGTGGTTCCACCCTGTGAAAGCTTCCATACTATAAGTTATGACAATGTGGGACACTCCCTCAAGCCTCTAATGGCCATCAGTTCCTCCTTCTAGCTGTCAATCATTTAGCCAAGTGGATTAAATCTGCATCCCTACCCTCATTTCAGCAAAAGCTACCGTTACGTTATTAAATAACCAGAATTTCACCCAACATGGGTGCCCTAAGAAAGAAATTCTCTCTGATAATGGTTAGACTTTGATCATTGCTGGTAAATGAGTTAATTGAACTATGGGATCCACTTAGTTACTTTCCACTCCCTATTATCCTGCAACCAGTGGAATGTTAGAGCGTGTAAATGGTATGTTAACCTCAACCCTCCAGAAAATGGCCATAAATGGCTGTCTACATTGGCTAATATTTTCCAAGTGCAATCATTGCCTATCATAAAATAAATCATCAGATTATCAAGATATCTCCCTTTTCAAGATTTTATGGAAGAAAGTCCCAGATGCCCTCTAAAGCGCATGCCAATTTAGGTTAAGCTTCCTTAAGCACCTGAAATTACTATGAGAAGTATTGCTAAAGAGATAATCTGACTTAAGGTCCTGGCTTCTAAGAATTTTTCTTCTACCACTACTAGAGAAGCTAATTGTTTTGAAGATAAGCATGTTCCTCTGAATACCTTCCAACCAGGTGATCTAGTCCTTTTCTATCATCATTGACTTGATAGTCACAATAACAAATTGGGTACCAATTGTTCAAGACCCTACAAATTATTTATAAACGAGGTAATGAACACTCAATTGTGTAGTTGCTCAGGAAACTGTGATAAATCAAGTATATAGTTAATTTCTCCAGCATTTTTCCCCCTGCTCCAAGATCTAGAGGTGGGGCATTGCCAGGATTCTGACCCAAATAAAGTATTCATGTACATCTGATTACAGGATCTGAACCTGAAATAAGATATAGTTGAAACTATTGTCAGGGATAATCACTAACTAAAATTAAAGCCTCTGATATGGAGTCAACCCTAATTTAATAAATCTAATGTTGCCCAACTAACACCTCCCAATATTTGAGTTCAACCACAATCCATGCGACAATTGTATCCTTTTTGACAGAGGTGACCAAAATGTCGCAGAATACCTATTTTCTATTTAGTATAGATCTCATCTCGGAAATGCTTGGAGATTTTATCCTAAGAATCACTCCCAAAAAATCTTATGTAATCCTGTTTTTAAAGAAAAAAGACCAATCTCTTTTCATATCAATTATTTAGCTTATCTCTATTAAAGTAGGGACGAAATATCAATTTAATTTAAAAATAGGGTTTTATTCCGATTGTCAGGATTCCTTCCCATAAAAGATTTTCATGAGTCAGATGATGGGATTCAAACCCAATTTGTTAAAGTAGCTGAAACAAGTATCAGGGATAATCCTCGACAAATTTCAAGCCATTTTAATATTGGGGATGATCCCCAACTAATTTTAAGCCACCTCAATATTTGAGACAATCCCCAACTAATGCGGTTGAATGTAGTTCGCCCAAAGCCTCCTAACCTCAGGGTTCAAACCTGATCCATGCGGTGAGCAAATACTATTTTAACAAGATAACCAGTCTGCTACAGAATCCCCTATTGGTAATCAGTGTAGATTTTAGTTTTGACCGCTTAGAGATTTACTGAAGAAACCTCCCTGAAAACCTTTATAACATTTTTCTAAGAAAATAAACTGTACTCTCTATTTTCGCTACTTTTAAAATTAAAATGGCCTTCCTCTATTTATTTAGGAAGAAATAATAGTTAAGATTTACTACTTCCAGAACAATAACCTGAGGTGAGACTTTCCAGCCAAGAGAAATCAAAATACTTATAATCCAGCACCCAGGAACTTCAGGTTTCCTGAAAATTAAAAACTTAAAGGGACAAGTGGTTTAAAGCCCTTAGTCCTGACACTAAGTGAATACTTTTCTATCAGAAAAGTAAATTATTAATCCATCACCCAAGAACTTTGGGTCTCCTGGACTCTTTTCCAAAAGAATGAGTGGTTTAACACCCCCTCAGTCCTGAAAGAAACCTTCTCTAGTAAAACAGGGAATTTACACCAACACCTTCGCTCAACCCCAACGTCACAGTTACTAAGCTAACCTGCTTAGGTATTGGGATTAATTTACTCATAAACTGAAGGTTTAGATTCCTAAAAGCTGCTAAGCTGCTTATTGCAGGCGGCATCACTCACCTAGCAACTTATAAACCTCTTAATCATATGGTGACAAAATACAATTGAATCCTACAAGTTAATTAGATTTTTATCATTAAAATTGAGAACCTAATAATATGTTTATTGTTAGGGGTCATACCCAACAAAACATTAGCAATCTGAAAGATCAAAACCTTGAGAATTACTGATAATTTAGTAAAAACTCTTTCTCTCAATTCTCCCACTTTTAGGTTAAATCCTGATCAATTAATTTAAAAACACAACTCCACTCATCGTCAGCCCTTTCCAGTCCCCTTATGTTGACGAGCTAGACGCCTGCTGCCCCCTTGTGGGTAGGGGGAGCCCCTCTTAGTGTTTTTTGGCCTCTGCTGAAACGCTCCTGGGCTAGTTCTACTAATCCTCCCAACTCAGCCGGTCACTTTGTCCAGCCTAAGGACCTAGCTTTACGATTCACCCGCACTCAGGCAGGTGCCTCATTGCCCCCTAGTACTCCCTCAGAGCACCATGCAATTTGGCCTTTGGGTCAAATATGGCAAGTTGTTCCCATATTCCAATCGCCCTATCATCAAACTTGCCCAGGATCTTTTACATCCTTCTGGCTTCATAGACTTCTGCCCCTTCAAGAGGTATTTTGACCTTGGCTTCTCAAGTGAAGCCAATGCGGAAGTCACAGCTACCATTTCCCTGGTGTTTCAGGGTGTACCCCTCCCTACTACTTGAACCTGGTTGCCCACTGATACCACTCTAGTGGTTCAGTTCACGTGCCCCCCTACCCACCTCCCCCTCCAAAGTTTTATACAACTAACTGTTAGCCAGTTTGCTGGCATATGGTTTGGACCCCATCCTTTAATTGTGGTTCCCATTGGTGCCTCCCACCTTGCAGGCCCTCATGCCTTCGCAACCATACATCCCACTTCTATGGAGGTTGCCCTCTTGATTCCCCCTCGCACCATCATTCCATCTGCCCCTGATCATCCTTTCTGGGCCCACGTGGATGGGGGTGCATCATCTGCCCTACCTGTTTCAAACTAAACCATTCGAAATGGCGCTGCCCCTCCAACACCTGAGCCACGGCTAAAACACCCAACTCTTCACACAATGACCCAATAGCCAACCTAGTTACTTTCTTCACCTGAGGCACCTTCCTCCCCCTCTTATCAAAAATCCAGAACCTGCAGCTTGGCCAGTCCCAGCCAATCAGGAGCAGTGTCCTCAAGCCCCTTCTCCTCACCCAACCAATCATGTGTCTGACTGGACTCCAGTTATTTCTAAGCCACACTTGTTTTATCCCAAGCCCCACTCCCCCAAGCCAACGCATTCTATTGATCTAATTATTGTCAACCAAAATCCCTGGAATTATTTGGACGAAGTAAATGAATTAAGTAATCCTGTCTCTGAATCAGTCGACCCTCCTTGCTCCAAAGAGTTCATCAATGCCAGCTATGGGGCCCAGTTCCCCCTCACTATTATTTGCCTCGCCCTGGTGCCCCCATATTCTGATCTGACCATCAGTTATAGAAGAGGTAATTGCCTCCCCTCGTGATATTTTGCTCCAATCCACCGCAGTTTGTCCATCAAGGTTTTATCTAAAGGCCTTGTCCCCCTCCCGTGGACCCACACTGACCCTCCCCCCCAAAAAAACAGAATTCCTCCACCACTACTCCTATGTCATCAATATGCTCAAACTCTTAGCACAACAAGTTAGGTTTGGCGCAAATACCCGCCTCACCCCCAAAATTGTAGACATGGCTTCTCCCATGCATGACACCCGCCTTAAATGTGAGAAGGCTCTTGCCACTTACCTTTCCAACTGCCTCAAAAAAGGTATCACTTGGCCAGCGCCACTCCACTCCCTGGACCCCCACTTCTATGACGCGCCTACGCCCCTGATCTCTGCCTTGTGCCGCTGCCTGTCCTCCCCAGTTGAGCTCGCCCAGCCTCCCAAACCCCCTCTCCCTCCGCCATGGTCAGTTAGCAGTTTTCGCTTCCAACTTTGTTAAAGTTTTGCGTTGGTTCATAACATTTGAAGGGCTTCAGCTGTGTCATTTCAACTTTTGGTGTGGTTTTTCTTTTTGTTTGTGCTCGGCAATGTCCTTCCCCTGGTTGGCATGCCTCATTTAAAATTTAAAATTTAAAATTTAAAATCATACTGAATATTTAGTATATATATCTTTAAACCAAGTTATTGTATATAATCAATTACTCCCACATCCACTAGCAGGATACATCCAATATTGGACTAGAAGACTTATTATGATTGATTAAGTCAGTTAATGTGGGCATATCAAAATAATGACACATCCCCCCGCTTGGAAAATTGTCTGGTGATGAAAAATTTCTGTAGGCATATGCCACTTTAATCCTTACTGAGTTCTCCAGCTTGGTTTAAATTGGGGTTTTAAAGTCTATCTCTCTTTTCCTTACTCAATGCATCTCTGGGTAATTCTTCTTCTTAGCATGTTTCCTTTCCATGTCCTCCTCGCTGCCATCTCCGCATTGTGCAGTTCCCATGGCCCCTTGCCACGCCGCCTAGTTCAGGTGTTGTTTCTGATAAAAGGCCTTGAAAGCATGTATCTCTCAGGTTGGGTTTATACAGCATTTTGTTGTTTAAAGAATCTTCTCAGGTGGCTTCCTCAATTCCTTGTTCCATGTATTTCCCCAGGCTGTGCTTCATTTTCCTAAGGCCACTTTCTGGCAGATCCAGTTACAACCCATCCTGATACTGTCAATATGCTTATTCATTTCAGCACCTTGGGACTACTCACGGTGGACCCAGTTCCAATCCAAGTTGGTCCCACTAAGGACACAAGTGAACATCACCAGAATCTTTTTATTAAGAAAAAGAAAATTAATATTTAATATATTTTTGTTGCATCAATAGTTTTTTTAAATTATTGATTTATAATTTTTTATCTTATATATAAAATTATATTTATTTCTTATGTTATTTTTTTCTATTTTTGCAATGGGACTTAACCTATATTTAAGTTCAGAGGCCAATCTTTTTCGTTTCCCCTAATTTGGTTTTGTAGTTCTTTTTATGAACTTGACCAGCTATCATGGTTCAGTGTTCTTTCTTCTGACTTAATCAACTATCATGGTTCAACAGGCCCCTCTTAGGAATTGACCAACATACCTCGACTTAACCTATCTTTAGTAGGTTCAGTGGTCCCTTGGGAACATTGCAACTTCTTAAACACCTAGATCCAATACTTTAGATATCTAGTATGGAATCAGTTCACTTTACAACCATCTACGATGTTCTTAATTGTAAAGGCATCAGTTGCCAACTTGGCAATAATCTTGAACAAACCTGACCACAAAGCATCCAGCTTATTTCTTCTTCCAAAGCCATGGGTATCACAATAGGCTACCATATCCCCAAATGGTACTCATGTATTGCAAGTCAGTTCTTGCCATCCATCATCTTTCCTTTTATTCTTTTCTGCAATATAGTATCTAGCGCCTGTGATTGCAGTTCAATCATAATACTTGCCATTTGTTAAGGTATTTATTAGTAATCATCCTTTAAACTGGTTCTATGGCAGAATACGTATTTGGTGCTAGTTTTTCCCTTTGTCCATATAATAGTTCAAATGGCTTTTTACCTGTCACCATATGATGAATGATAGTGTAGGTGAAGGTAAACAAACTTAGATAAGTTCTTCAAGAGGATGTTTTCCAGATGACCTCATTTTTCAGCATTGCGGCTAGCGTTTCACTGACTCATTCTACCATTTCATTTGTACTGCCCAATATGGAACGTATACCACTCCTTGAATCCCTATCAATTCATTCAGCCATGGATCACATAAAATGTGATATTGGTTCTGTTATTGCTCAATAAACCTTGTGGGCATCCGTCTGGAACACACTTGGTCCAAGATAAATCTCGCAATGCTTTTAGCATCCACTTTGCTCAAAGTATTTGTTTCTACCATATAGTCAAATGGTCTAGCGCCACTATGATGTAAATCACTCCCCAGTATCGAAACTTAGAGGTACCATTATGTCTATTGACGCCATGAGCCAAGCGAACCCAGGGCGTACTAGCCAGTATAGTTCTATTCTTATGAGGCTTGTGAATTTAGCATTCCACGTAACAGTCCAGAAGGTCAGTGACATTATAGTTGATTGATTCCCAGTAATTATACTGGCGGCTATGGTCCATGGTTTTTCTTAGGCTACCATGGCCAATGACTTTAGGTGTGGCTTGGATAGTGTTCTAATCACTGTGACAGCTTTGGGAATAACCACTTTAAATTAATTATTTTGTATAATTGTCTGTCTTTAACTTAAGCGTTTCCATTGTTTTCTTTAGTGCACCTTGCATTTCAAGGCTCGTCCCCAATTTTGCCTTTAATAATCTTCTAAAATAACTCATCTGTTTGATGATACACAATTTGAACAGCAGGCAACCTTGATAATATGTCATCGTTTTGATGTACTGCTCCGGTTTGGTGTAATCTCTCAAAGATGTAGGCTTGTAGTTAAAAAGCCCATTATAATTTTTGATGATATCGATGGGGTAAGCCATAAGGGTCACACAGGTGAACCCACTGAACAACAGATGGACGATTTGAGGATTGTCGGTCCTCCAAACAGACCAAAGATATAATAAAAATATGAAGCAAGTAGCTCTGACTACATTACTTTATTTTTATAATATAAGCAGATCTCTTCTGTTTGCTCTTTCAATCCTATTAACAATCCTCCTCCTTCAATCACCCCATCTCACTTATAAATCAGTGGCTTTTACAATACTGCTCCCTTGGCTTAGGATATCTGGCTTGCCATATTCTCATTGGCTCTGGCAGAGTATATATTCTCAAATTCCCATTCACCTTAGTTAAAGAAGTTTTACTTAATATTTGTTTCATGTCAACATTGCCTTACCTCTTTATTTGGAGGCAATCTCATACCATCTTTCTCAACCAAATATCACCTTATCTCAAGGCTCTCAAATAATCATAATTATTAATCATGGTTGACGGATTATATCCAATCTGACATGGCTATCTCAGGATTATTGTCCAGTCATATCAGAATCTTGATAAAGCTCATTGGACTAGTTGCCCCTATAGTTTCTCAGGTTATGGAGCCAGGGTAGAGATAAGTGGCCAGTCACCACTTTGAGATTTTTCCAATAAATGTATACTCAGAATTTCTTGCATGCATAAATCACTGTAAGGCACTCATACTCTGTCACGATTCAGTTCTTTCTAATGGCATTAGTGTTCTGCTCACATAGGCTTCTGGATGTTCTTCTCCATCGTCATCCATTTGACTTAAAACGGCGCCAATTGCCATTAGTGAGACATCTGTATGAATTATAAACTCCCTGATCGATATTTGGGTATTTTAGGACAAAACTATCTGTTAAATATTGTGAATAACTCACTGAAACGAATCTGAGGCCTCATCTTTCCACACAAATCCTTTTTTGGATCCTTAAATAGGTAGATTAATGGTTCAGTTATTCTGGCGAAAACCTTAATGAATTTGTGATAGTAGCTGACCATCCCAAAAATACTTGTATATCCTGAACGCCCTTTGGGAATTACACCCATTCAATGTCTGTAATCTTATGAAGTTGGGGTTGCAGCCCATTGAAGTTTATCACAAACCCAAGCACTCAAGCTCTTTCTTGAAGAAATGACATTTCTTTGGCTTGATCAATAAGTTTACCATCACCAGGCGCTTAAATACTACTTATACGTGCTCCAAATTGTTTTGATTATTCTGTTGAATATATTGATAACATCCAGGAATACTAAACCTCAGAAAAACTTCAAAGCAATGAGTATAGAATCCATTGCTTTCTGGAATGTTGCCAGCCCTTTGCAAAATCCCTAGGCAATCAGGTCAGCTGATACAAATCTTGTATGGTAATTATTACACATTTTATTTAGATTTCTTTGTCAAATTTATTAGACAATGTCCTGAAATTAAATCCATCCCCAAAATTACTTGGCATCCCCTAGGTGATTGAGCGCGTCATCAATCCTTAGCAGCAAATAAGAATTCTTCTTAGTGATTTTAATTATTGCGATTACTAATCACCACAAAATTTGACTCATCCTTCTTCTTCAAAATTAAGATTGGACTCACCCATGAACTTTATGACAGACTATAAAGCCCATGCTCTACTAGCTTACTGTTTTAATCGAGACCACAGTTTCAGCAGATCTGGACTAGTGGACAGGTCTCATCTTATTGGTGGATATCCCCAGTGTTGACCTTATGGATCACGTTAGTTGCGCATCCAAGGCCATGGTCATCCTGGGAAAATATCACCTAAATTTCTCAAATAACCATAGCACATTTTCTTGTTGTCGCTCTGATAAATCAGCCATCTGCTCTCAATCAACCAAAACGTTGACACTTTAAACATCATCCACTGATAATCCCATTTTGAAGAATATTCCAAAGTCATGGAATATACTAATTTCTGCATTTGAGATTAAATTCAGAAATGCAATGGCTTGTTTTTCTCTATCTTCATTGTGGTTTCTCCAAGATTAGCCAGTAGCACACTTATTTTTCCATTGTCAGGCATAAAAATCCTCTGGCACTACCCATGACTAATCTTAATAAATTCCATAGGCTAATAGTTTTCCATAAAATTGTTATGGGATTTCAAGCATTAACCCTGTAAATATGATAATTTGCATTCTTGATGGATTATGTTTGTTATTTTCATCCTCAAGGGTATCCCATGATTTTCCAGATCTCCTTAGAAATTTCCCTCTATTTTTGTCCAAACAACTTGTACTGGATGGGAATGATGACATCATTGTAAATCAAATTTACAGATTTTCTTTTCTTTGCTAGTAACAGCTCTCCTTTCCGCTGATATATCAATGGCATGGTTTGTTCCAAAATTGCCAGTGTTTTCTTCTCAAAATCACATTCACACCATAATTTCCCAGGAATTACATCCAGATAAGTATGTTGTAATTTTGATAGCCAACACTATGGCAGGAGCTGAGACCACAAGCGATCTGAACCAAAGTGGCAGTACATTTTAGTCTCCACAGGATATTTTAATTTGGTCCAGAAGTTCCATATTCTTTTCTGTGCTCTAGATCCGGTTAAATCTTCATTCATTTCACCAATTTGGTTGAGACAATGATGATGGGCGCTCCACTTTCATTATCACCTGTATCCTTACTTGGTTGACTATAATATCTGCATATGTACACTCAGAGTAATATACTAAGGTACTTACTGATGAATAGCGGCATTATTCATCAAATCAAGAGTATTTTTAATTGTGTGGATAAATCATGGAAATATTCCTTAATTGTTCTAATGGAAGATATATGTTCACCTCATCTAGTCTCATCTTGACCAATTCTTCCATGCTTTTGGTGGTCTATTCTTGTCTGCTAGCTGACATGCATATGGCCAGGCAGCTTCTTTCATAATTTCAGAGTCAATCCCTGCGCGTTTTCTTGGGTAATGGCAATTTTGTTCAAATTAATACCTGATAGATTGGGGGAACGTGTTTCTTCATTAAAATAACTGGAAATTTCTTTGTTGTCATTTAATATATCAGGTTGAACAGGTTTGACAGCGGCGCCATATTGTTCCTTATCTAGACCGCGGGTTCTTTTTCCCAACTTTTGACTGATTTCAGTTTCTTTAGCCTGGACTAGAGTAGCTTCCTCTTTAGGTTTCTTGCTCCAACATTGAGCGGCGAAGTGTCCAATTATCCCACATTGGTGGCAGTGGAACTGTGTCTTGTCCCCTTGTTTTTGTCCTGAGCTTGTTTCGCATCATGACTTGATTCTGCTTCTCTTTGAAAGCTCCGCAATTTCACTGTATTTTGATTTTTTAATGGGAGGGCATTAAAAGTTCCATTAGTAGATATGAATGTTGCGCCTAACATCTTTAGATGATCCATCATCTTTGATGTGGAATCTTAGTCAAAAGTGCTGAAGCCACCATGCAATGCAAATATTAGTAGGGCTGAAGCATTGCTTACATTGCAATTCATGCATCAAAATGTGATAGTTCATTTTGCACTAGCCAGAGTTTTTGATTCATGGTAAATTTATCAGCAAAAGCTTCTAGAGTCTAGTTCTTGGGAATTAAATGCCCAAAAAACTCTGTTTGCAATTGGACATTTGTGTAGGGCTTACAACCTTTATCATAATGGCTTCCTTGGCTTCATTATAATTCCAATTATCCCCATTCAGATGGAGAAACATTAGATTCTTACAATCAGTGTTAATGCAGTTCATTATGGTCACTGCCTTTTGTTGGTCACTAAATCCGAACATTTTTTCAAATAGTCAGAAAAACAATGGGGCGTTTTCCCAGTGAGATGTGGGCAATTTTAGGATGCTAAAATTCATCTGTGACTCCACAGTCAGGGGATTTCTGCCTAACAAATCGATTAATCATAGGGGAAACTTCATAATTCATCTTCAAAATTGCAGAAAATAACCCAAGCATATTTCTGGGCGGTTGTATCTTCCTTAATGGAGTTTCATGTATATTGTTGTCGGCTTTGTCCGCCTCCATTTGAGAACAATCACATTTGTTATTCTCTAGTTCCTCTATGCATTTCAACAGCACACCATATCCTCATTAATACAGCATAAGAGTTCTCTATCTACTTATTGCTTAGCCTTCTGAAAAATACTTCTTTAATTAATTCACCCTCATTTCGCTTCAAAGAGATGACCTTACCATAGAGGTATGAATTGATTTTTTTATTTGCTTAACCTCTTTCTTAGCTTTTGTCACAAATTCCTCTAAAGTAGTGATATTGGCCTGTGACGCCAAGTTGAGCGCATTTTTATTGATGATAACTAGTTCCATCCAAAGTTAATAGTTTGCTTTGAAACACATGGTTGATATATGTTCTTATTAGATCTCGCTTAAAACTCAAGTACCCCCTGTATTAAGCACCAAATATTAGAGTCTTAGAGATGTTTACTCTTTCAGGATTTTAGATTGCTTCAGCTACAATGTTTGACTGCACAGTTTCCTTATATGTGCGTTATATGAGTTGCTGATAATTGATTGGATATATTAGTAATAGTATGAAGACTAATATTTTATTTGGATTCTTTAAAGCCAAGATAATAATTAGATATAGCGTTAAACTGGGTCTTGTCCTAATCTTTGAGTGGTCTTATGTAATGGTAGGGAACTTCTTCCTCTTTCTTCTGTTAGAACTTAACCTAGCACTAGTTTCAGAAGTTTATCTCTTCTTATCACGCATAGTCCACAGATATAGTAACAAAATAAATGAAGGATTTCTTATCCTTCCAACTCTAGTCTCAAGAGCAAAGTATGACAGTCTGAGGTATTTAAAGTAATTAAACTTTTCTTATATGTAACATTTTCTTATCTATTTGCTTTATTTTGAAAAATGCAACTAATTTATAAGGGATTTAAGGCGCCCAACTCTTCTGTTGGCGCCCCAATTAAAATTGGCAGCTTTTGATGATGAATTAACCCTCCAGAGTCGCACTCAACAATGATCTTTCTCATCAGTTTCGTGGTCCCCACCACTGACTATTGATGAAACCTCTTCTAGGTTGAAATAAGGAATGTTTACCAATGCCTTCACACAACCCCAGCGTTTCACCCTTATTAGATAGCAACCTGCTTAGTTAATGGGACTTTTACCTATAAACAGCAAGTTTTGATTCCTATAAGGTACTTGTAAGTTGCTTATTGCAGATGAAATTATTCGCCTAATAACTCATTATCCTCTCTTAGTCAATCAATGTTAAGACCCAAAAAGACTCCTGCAAATTAGTTAGATTATCATACTAAAATTGACAATCTAATCACTTGGTTATTGTCAAGGGTCTCCCCAACAAAACATTAGCAATCCGGTGGATCAAAACCTGGAGAATAACTAAATTTTTGCTATGGATATTTCTCTGAACAAAATTATTGTATAATAACTACCACATAGCTAGCAGAATACAGCCCCTAATGGACAAACAGATCATCTATAATTGATTACGCTGGGTAATGTAGGAATATCAAATCCCAACATATGGGTTTTCAGTAATATATGAGATAATAACTACTAACACTATTACAATACAATTTTGTACATAAACTAGTTTTCTATACCCTTAAATATAAATTAATTATACATACCATATGCATATGTATAGCATCTATATAAGAGATTATATATATTTGACATCATATAATATAAAAATACTCTTTTTTGCCTATCAGACAATATATATTTTTTTTAAAATAAAAAACTTTTTTATATAAATATACTATTAAAAAAGTAGTTTTAAAAGACACTATTTTTAAATTAACTATGGTAAGCCGACCAAGGGACAGACATTACCAAATATACGTAAAACTAAGGAAATAACTGACAAACATGAAATTAGGCACCCCAGGGTACTCAAGTTACCCCTGTTGCCAGCGGGACTGCCAGGTCTGGGATGTTAGTGCACTATTCCGAGGGGGTTTCCCCTGCTATGGAACAGGTGTGAAGGAAAGGGTCTGTGTATAGGAACCAGAGTGGGAACCATGATTCTATGAGCGCTTTTTGTCTTGGTCTCATATATCCATAGAGCCAGGCTTGGAAGTGCTCTAGTAAGTGGACATGGAATCTGTTAATAATCCCATAAATGGTTGGGACCGTGCCCTTGAACGCATCTAATGCAATTGTGTGTATTGTCCACATTGCAATGGGTATTATCAGGGAGCGGAGGGTAGATGGGATTGGTGACTCGATCTGGAGTGTGAAGATACTTTTTGATGTCGAGAATTCCTGTTTGTTTTGAATCTTGAGCAGGCGTGCGACTTCCTGCCATATAGCTTTGGTTGGGGGGCATGTTTCTAGGAGGTGATGTAGGGATCCCTCCCCTCCACATACTGCACATGTTTTGTGGAGGAAGTTGGAGCGGTCCGCCGTCCTATAGGTCCTTCTCAAACAGCGCCAGGCGTTTGCTCTTATCCTTGGCTGTAGGAGTGGGTGGTGTGTCATTTTTCACATTGCTTTCTGTGTGGTTAAATCATAGGGAATGTCCAGTATATCTAGGTATTCTATCCTAGCTATGCTTGGGGTTGTTGCGAGCATATCCCTCTGGGGGTGGTTTTCTGGGTTTCTTAATTTGAATTGGGGACTGGGTCTTCCCCTTCCCTGTATAGTACCCATGTTCTCTATGGTCCATCCCATACGGCAGATAGTTCAGAGGATATGTTTGAAATGAGGGGATCTTCCATGCGGACCCGTTGCAGTAGGGTGCTTGGCAAGGTATGAAAGTAGTCTGGGTGGACTATGTGGGTTGGTTTTTTTGAGCGCCTGTGTAAAGTTAGTCCTTGCTGCTCTGGACCATTGTTGTTGCGGGAGGTCTGAAGCAAGAATTTCCTTTATCCAGGTACCTAGGATGTGATTGGCATGGCTCTCAAAATCTATTAGTCCCATGCCTCCGCTTGAGCGTGGGCCAAATAGAGTTTTATCTGTATAGTAGGGTGAGAGCCAGGCCACAGCCAGCCCTGGATAAGCGCGCGAATTGAGGTTATAAAGGTAGGTGAGAAGGCCATCGCGTGGGCCTGGTACCACATTATAGGGAGTTGAGCGAGTTAGCAACTGTAACTCGTCCTGTTAGTCCTGGGGTTCTCCCCTTGAGGGAGGCTACGCGTTTGGATACCCGTTGTAACAGGTTGCTTTCCATTGTCTCATTAGCATATCCCCCTGATTCTAGCCAGATTCCAAGGTGTCGGACAGGAGTGGTGGTGGGAGGTGTTGCAAAGGGTAAAATGATTGTATTTTTTCTTCATGTGTTGTTATGAGTTCTGATGTTGTGGTCCAATTTTTTGTGTATTTGCCCAAGAGATGATTTCTGTCTTCCTTTTGTTGAGCGATGCATTGCTCACCTTGGAGTATTCCTCTAGAGTACGTTCCACCTGTCAAGCATCTTCATTGTTTGCTATACCTGCTACGCAGTCATCCGCAAAGGCCAGTATCTTTACTGTTGGTTGTCCTTGTGCAGTTATCCCCATGAGACGTGAGTCAGTTACTCAGAGGAGTGGGTCAAAGCTGAAATTGTATAGCAGTGGGATGAGGGGATCCCCTTGTTTGAGCCCTCTGTGTGGTTTGATATTGTTTGTTAGGAATCCAGGGCCGCATACAGCCATGGTTGCAGATTCTGTTAGGAGCATCGCCCATTTTATGAATCTTGGTGGGAGTTTGAAGGCATGTAGACATTCTTTTAGGTATGGCCAGCTAACACGGTCATACGCCTTTTCCTGATCCAAGAAGACCAGGGCATAAGTTGCTTAGGATTGGCAAATGTTTGCAACAGGGTGTATGTTGTTCCACATTGAACGCCCTGGTATAAACCCAAACTGGTTGGGTGATAGGACGTTAGATGCAATTGCGCCTAATTTAGCTGCTAAAACTTTTGTTAGAATTTTTGTGTCAGTGTTGGAGAGTGCAATTGGGCGCCATTTGGCCAGGTCCAACTTGTCACCCTTTTTATACAAGGTTAAGCGTAGGATACATGGCCTCCTGGTAATAGGCGTGTTTCTAATAAGCTCTGGTTCATAGACGCCAATAGGAGGGGGGGCAATTTGTTGAAAATATTTATAAAATTCGTAGGGTATCCCATCAGGTCCTAGGCATTTCCTACGTGGTGCACCGCGAATTGTCTCCCAAAGCTCCTCCTGTGTAATAAGAGATAGTATATTGTAATTTAGTGGTGTACTTTGTATCTCAGCAGTTTGTATATATTCTTTAATTTTTTGTGAATCTGTTGGTGTTTCACGATATAATTCAGTGTAGTAGTGGTGTACTTCCGCCTTGACCTCCTCAGGATCAGTTGCCACAGTGCCGTTGGTCTTGCAGACCTGTGTGCACGTGGGATGGTTTCTGTGGGAGTGGAATTGGTGGAAAAAGTATGTCAAACAGGTTTCGCCTTCCTTTATGAACTTACCTTTGTTTGATACTTTGATTCTGTGTTGGTGTTTGAAGATGAGGTTGTTAAGTCGGGCAGAAATTTCTGCCCATTTGTGTCCCCAGTTAGGGCTATAGCCAGATCTTGGAGTATCTATTTCCAGGTGGTCTAGTTCCGCCAAAGTACACTTGATCTGGCTGTGTCCGCGGTGTACTTGCGTGATGCAATATGTCGGGTTTTGTTGATTAAATCCTTTTTAAAATTTTCCCATGTTCTAATGGGATCTGAAGTAAATTGGGTTGTGAATTCTGGGTTCATAGCCTTGTTTTTAACCCAGTCAGATATCTCAGGCAATTTTATATTTTCTAGGTGAAGCTTTCTCCAAGGCAACACCTGTGTGTGGGATTGGGTTGGCGTTAACTGCACCGTAACTAATTGGTGGTCAGAAAAATTGATATTTTTTGTTATAAATTTGGAGGTTCTTGAGCGATGAGATTGCGGGATGAGGATGAGGTCAATGCGACTCATTGATATGAGTGCTCCCTAATGTATGTTGGGCCGCGTCATGTGGGGAAGGAGTGGTGAATTGGGAATAAAGAGCATCCTGTAAGCCAAGAGATGCCTTCATTGTGCGATATTCAATGTGTCCAGGTGGGTATCCCCTGGGATTAGGCCATCGATCTGTATTGGGGTTATCCCAGCAGTTGAAATCGCCTAACATAATGGTATCTGGTGGGAGGGTGATAGGAATGTTTTCAAAAAATTGTTTTCTCTCAGTTGCAGTGCATGGTGCATAGACATATGCTATCAAAATTATTACCTCTTGGCACATGTTTTGTTGCTACCAAGACTCAACCATGCAAGTGTGACAACAAATTTGTAATTTTAAATTTTTTGTTGTTTTGGATGATCACCCCACAGTGAGACATCCATACTGATTGTGATGGTGCGACCCTGGTTGACCAGGATTCTTCTTCCTCTTAAAGACATTGGGTTTCTTGGATGGCCAAGATGTCTACAAGGGGTTTTCGCAGGAATGCCAGCTTTTTGGCTTGGGACATATGAGCCCTGGCTCCTGCGATGTTTAGCATCCCTATTGACACTGAGGTGCCCGTGGCGCCTCAGGAGCAGTTGGGAGGGCCCTCTGATCCTATCCCACCACGGCTCATTTTGGCCATGCTCCACGTCTGTACTCCAACTCTTTCACTGCCATTGTTGGTTCCCTTGATCTGACCCAATGATTCAAGGGAATTGCGGTTTTTTGCATTTGCATCAACTTTTCCTGCACAGGTCTCATATTGATTTGATGCGGATTATTGATTGGATTTTGTATTTTTGAGGTTCAACTTTGTTGCATTGTGCACCGCATTTTCACCCAAATTGCGGTTGCATTGTTCCTTAATATGTGCATGACTGATGTCGCTTTGTGACTCATTCAGGTTACTGTGAAAATTTTTGACCTGGGCATATTGTTCTGATTGGTTGGTTTGGTGAATATCCAAAATATCCTCCCAAATTTGTCTGGGGTTAATGGTGGACTCCGTATGTGCTGCCGCTTCAGCCACTGCTCGCTTGTGGGCTTTTTTTGCTGCTTTACGTTGTTTGCTTGTAACTGGGTCCACAATGGGTATAGTCCATCTTCACCCCAGCGGAATGGGTGGTGACCATCAGTCATTTTGGCGAAGTTTTTGTTATCTTTGTCCATTGCTTCCTCACAATAATTGTTTTCCATTAAGCCCTCTTTCACAAGGCATGCGTGTTCCTTGTGGCCCAGTGAGCCACAGTGGTTGCAAATGGGTGGTGCGCGCTCTGGTGTAACTTGGAATGTGGCTGACTGGCTCCCATCTTCAAAGTGAAATTCTGCTGTGCAGGGAATTCTGGATAAGTCCTCTTCCACTTCTGGGAAGGAAATGATTACAGCGATAGCTTTGCCCATGCACAGGTTGGGTATCAGGCGAAATTGCTGTAATTTGAGTTGCTGAATTTCTCTGTAGGCCACGAGACCTTTGTGGAGCTCCAACTCGATTACCTTACAATGAAGGTTGGTGGGGAGCGAGTCAAATAAGATGAACAAAGTTTTCACTTTGTTCCATCTGGTGCGCGCGGTGTGCACAATTTTTTTGCCCTCGGGGAAGGCAATTTCCACACAGACTTTTGCTGCGGCATCAGCTCCATCAGCTGTTTCAAAACCGATATCAATCCAGCTGCAGACCATGTTGTTGGTGGCTACGTACTCTGCATGAGGGAAAAGTGAGGGCTGTGCCTCACATGTTTTCTCCCACAGGGTCAGTGACTCATCCCCAAGGAAGAGTCTGATCCGATGTTCCACCTTTGATAAGGGTTGGTCAAACTGAATATACATATATTGCGCGTGCTTTACGGTGAATACCATAAACCCAGATGGTGTCTGAGTTTGCAATTTCTTTGCAGATTGGTTTCTGGTCCCCCTCCAGGGCGTTTCTTGCCCTTAGTTGCACCGTTAAGTGCACCACTCACCGCAACGCTTGCCCATGTTGTATTATTTTTATTTAAAGAGTCGCCCATCTTTCCTGTGTGTGATTATCCAAATTTGCTGTTCAAATCGAATTATAGTAACTAAAGTGATTGTTACGAGAAAGAAAAGCTGAATAGTTTCTAAAAGACACTAAATAATATAATATGCTTACTAAATTTTCAATATAAATTAGTAAACAATTTAAAAAGTCTTCTTTTTAAGATAGCTAATTTGGAATGCAACATATTTATAAAAAAACCATATTTGCTTTAATCATTTAATAAATTAAATTCAAAATTTGCTTAGTTTATTAGCAACACTCAATGAAACTCTGTTAAACTGAGTTTTAAGTGCCAACAAGATGCTCCTTCTTCCCCTTAATGGGTTTATGGTGCACCGCCTCATAGTGTTTTTTATCCAGATGTCAAAGCTTGTCCAGGCTTTATCTAGTCCCTTTCTCTCTGATTTCTTTCTACTCCCTTGAATCTAGACCACCATCTCATATGCTCCCAGGCGGTGCTTAGAAGCTCCTTGGTGCTCCCACAAAGTAACATGCGCTTAAGCCTTTGAATCAGTATGGTAAACTATTCCATCCTACGCAAGTGTAGCCATCACTGAGATGACTCAGGCGGTGTTCAAACAAATAAGTTTAATTAACTTTCGACCCTTAAAGGGGTAGATTGACCTGAGTTTCTCTAGTGAAGCCCAGTCTATGTTTACAGCAACAATGCTACTCATTTTGAAAATATTTTCATCCCCACCAATTGCACTCAGCTGCCAGCAGCATCAATCTGGTGGTTTAGTTTTCTGGGTTGCCTAAACATCTCTTTTTCAAGAAGCTCTTAGGAGCTCCTGCATGATTTGGCTAGTTACAGCGCTGATCCCATCCTCCCGTTTGTGGTTCCCAATGGGGCCAGCTACCTCTGAGGGCATTGGACCTTTGCAATAATCTGCCCTTCCACTGTGCAATCACCATGTCATTACTACCCCACATAGTGAAACCACTTATCACCAAGCAATCATTCTGAACTCATTTAAGAAAATGCTGCACTGCTTCCCTGTATGCTTAAAGCTCAACCATTCAGAATTCAAGTTCTCTTCGCTTGCTGCTACAGTGGCTTCAACCCCTCACACTAGGGTGTTCATACTAACATTAATTCAGAAAGATTTTTATAAAGGTTTAATAATCCCTCCACCTCCTTTGACATCTGAGGGCGTAGCTCCTTTTTCAGCAACCAAACACTACTGAACTCCTTAGACTTTTCAGGAGAAAAATGCTGCTCAGTCCAAAGTCAATTTCCCTTGGTTGGTGGTTTAAGGTCCAAATACTCCTGCCCAGAAAATCTTCTCCTTGTGCTGTCTCCATTTACCCATATCCAACTCATTCAAATCTCTTATATGGGTGACCAATGATGAGCAACCTTTATTCATAAACCCCAATTTTGATTGACCTAAAGTCTTTCATCCGCCTACCACTTTTGCTCCACAAAACTACTTCTGCCTTTGGAGGGTTTCCCTGTTTACAAGACCCACCATCAGCTTGCTAACAAAGGGGCCACCGTCCCTCACCAATACCCTTCTTCACCAAGTCATTTATGTGGCCATAGAGACACTCATTATGGCATTCATTGTCCCAATTTTTGACCAACTTCCTAGAAGATGTGTAAGGCCCATGGCTCCCGCTATTAAGCTGGACTGTATCATGCATCTTTTTAGGATTAAAAATCGCTCAAACCCTAGGGCCCTGCCTCTTACCCAACTTTCTGACCAAGGGCATAACCTCATATGAGAGATGTAAACTTCTGCTCCTCACTGCTTTCCATGTTCTCTACCAACATTCTCACAGGACCAAACCTACCCTAGTTTTTAAATCTGCAGAGTAGTATATGGAAAAATCTGACAATACTATGTAAATGTAGAAAACTTAGGAATCTTCAGTAACAGTCACTATTCCTCTCCCTAGACAGGTGGCTCAATCAGGTGTCACCATGACTAAAACTTTGACACCAGTGGAAACCCCATATGAACATACTTAATCTAATAAGATAAATTTAGGCAAAAAGTCAAAACGAAATTGTTAATAATGGCAATTGAACACAGCACTAAAATCTAGATTTGTCAAAAGATAGACTATTTTAACGTACCAAAAGAGCATAAGAATAGCTATGGGATATCTGTTGATATAGTTACTAGGAGTATTTGATTGAGGTAATGTTTCCTGATACTATTGAATGGTAAAATGGTGTTTGTTGCATTACGGCAACTGCATGGGTAAAGAGGTTCATTTATTTAATAAATAATAATGCTTTCTGTCTGATGACAGTAAGAGCAATCTGAGTCAAAAATGGATCTGGATAAAAATGTAAGATCTTGTTTGCTTTAAACTATTTGTAAAACCATTAACTACAATGAAGAAAAAAAACAACTAAAATAAAATAAATTTAATAGCAAAACTATTAATCAAAACTAAAGTACTTTATTAAAAGGGATAAGGGGATATATAGGTCACTGAGGGCAATCAAATGCCCATTTAATAACATTAGCCTCAGTTGTTCAAAATCATTTACTGATTATTTAATTTCAACTAATACCATTAATATAATATTGGGCCAGAACTCCCTTTGTAATTTCTAAAAGTGGTGGAAATTGCACTTACAAGATTTAGTAAAAAAAGTTATTGTAAAACTTGGCTTTATATTCTATAAAAGTCTGATAATTTAATTAGCTAAAAATGATAGAGATCAAATAGGAGAAAGTTTGGAACTTACAATATGGAAGTTTAAAAATATTGAAACTAGCTAATTAAATTTTTAATCACTCCTGACTAGATAGAACACTATTTTTGGAATATAATAAATCTGTAACAAAATGGGTTGAACTGATCATATCATTTTGAATCAGAAATCAGATTTTAAATCCTGAGTTAAAGTGCATAAGGAATTCCTGGCTGAAGTTAGCTTGGCACTAGGGCTGTGCCCTTCAAAAGCTACTCTTTATGATTAAAAGCCTTAAGTATGTCCTGGGGAGGGCACCCCTAAGGGCGAATTTAAAAAAAGGTCGCTCCCACGCCATTCTAAACCTCAGTTCAGATTTTGAGCTTCCTCAGTGTTTAGTCCCTGTAAAAATTTACATTTGGTTGTTATCAGCAAGCAACCAAGTAACCTTTTTACTGCACAGGTCTGGTTTCCTCATGCACTTCATCGCGTTGTATAATAGAATGAATTATTAATCTATAATAGTATGGAGACTATTATCCATAGTTGAGTATGTATCATATTTCAGCCCAATGCTCGGCCAGTGTTCCTTATTAAATACTCATGATGTCATACTCGTAGGGATTCATTCCATTGCACTTGTCCACCCAATCTTCAATGAGATACCCTGGTGACAGTCTTCTTAGGTCCAACACACAGTCAGCAGCTATCCCCAATCGTGGCTCCTTCTTCTCTAGATCCCCACTCAGATCTTTACTCTTCTCTCTGAAAGTCTTCCAATTATTGCCCACAGCAATAATATCCTTAAGACAGAACAGCACAATGGAAGCTGATGATAGATTAACTATATACTGATTGGATAACTTAGAACTAAATAACTCTTATTATCTGTTATTATCCTGTTTTTGACTATCTTTATTATAGTAAATCCTAAGGAATATATATAGTGGGGAATTTGGATGTCTAACCCTCAGTTGACACCTCTTCGATGAAACAGCAGCCATTGCCATTGAATCACCCATTCTAATCTGGGAAGCGATGGTCTTCCCCATCCTGGCTAGGATTCCATTGTTGGACATCCTTGAGACCTAAAATGGAAAGAGTCAGAATTGTGTCCCTAACGTTTTCCTCTCAATTCAGCCAATCCAACCATATTTGGCAAGCGAGCTGCTTAGGTAATGGTACTTATTACCCACTATGGCAGGTCACTCACCAACCAATTGATTCGCTAGTTGCAGGTGGCATCACTCACCTCGCAACTTGCAATTCATTCCCAATCAGTTAGTGATGAAACCTGACCAATCCCAATCAGTCACCTGATAGTTAATCACTTTCAGATGCCCTTATTTCGTTGGCAAATCCACCTAATGAGATCTTAAGTATTCTTCCAGATTGATCCCCGACAGATACCACCAGGCAAATATTACAAAATACCCCAAACATAGTTACTCTGAAATTCAGGTCAAATGATTTCTGATTCACTTCGCCTTAGGGAATTTTCCCCTAGCGATAGAAGGTAATCAAGCAGTCATGGAATATGGGCAAAAATCCCAACAGTCCCTGTGCATTACCAGGATTTTCATGGTGCAACAGGGTTTTTTCATGTAAAAAACTCAAGCTTTTGGGGTATTAGCCCTATCTGATTGCTCTGTCTTTTTTGTGTCATGTTTGCAATTCCAGAGAATTTTGGGAATGACCTCACACGCCACTTTTATAATTTTAAGTAAAGATAAAAGATCACTTTAGGGGTTACATCCTTATGTACCTGTCACTCTTTTTCCAAGTTTGAGATTTCCCTAGATCTAGAGGTTAAAGATGAATTGGTGGCATCCAAATCTAAACCTTTAACTCTTTAGTCCAGCTTGGTGTTGGACTTAGTTCAGCATTAATTAACGGTGACAAACATAAGGCTACTGGAAGATGGAATCTGGATGGTTCCATTTGTTATGTAACAATAAACTTACTCCTTTTCTCAACAAAATCTAATCAATACTCACCAGACCTCGTTGTCACATTGGGTCCTGGTTGTGACAACGCACCAAAGGGAGCCAGTGAATGATGGCCAACCCTGGCTTTAAGGTGATGGTGGGCGTTTATCTGATGAGGCCTCCCCTCACAAGGGACTGGAGAGCAGAGAGGGAACCTGGTCCAGCAGTTTCCCTATCAGTCAGTCAACTTGCATCTGGCAGCCATCTGGTTGTGCTGGACTGCATACCATCTTTAGTAAGCGCATCCTAGCTAAGTTCCAGGTGTGCTCCCTCATCAGGTGGGCCAATTTCAGGAGCCCAGCCCTGACTCACTCTTGCCAAGTTTCGTTCACCATGAGAATCCGGAAATTATTCTAAATAAATTTCTTAGGGCGTGTGTAACTTGCCTTAAGAAAACTTCTTTCAGCGGCCTCCTGCTTGGGAGCTCTCCTTATGGGGGCTTCCCTTTAGTGGGGGTGATGTGATGATACACGTTAAATTAAGTGTATCATTTTGACTCATAATTCAGATTCTAAATCTTAAGTTGAAATTCCTGGGGGGATTTCTGGCGGAGGTTGTCTCAGAACTTCGGGTTTGCCCTTCTGAGCTATCCTTTAGGCTCAAAATAGCCTAAAGTATGGCCTGGAGAGAGTTCCTTGAAGGGTGACATTAAAAAGGTTGAGCCTGCAACATTATAGCCTCATTTCAGAATTTTGAGCTTCCTCAGCCATTTAGGCCCATGCCTTACCTGAATTACTGTGGAGAGACAAAGTTTTGTCACATGAACAAAACCTTGAATTTATTGGGCATTGCCCCTCCTTGGTGACTCTGTTTATTTTCTTGCCATGTTCACAATTCCAGAGAAATGCCAGGTCCGCCTTACTCTCCACTTTTATAAAGTTAATAAAAGTAAGAGGTTACATCAGTGGCTTGCATCCTTGCTTATCTGTCATTCTTTTTCTATGTTTGCGATTTCCCTAAATTTATAGTTTAGAGATGAGTTGGTAACATCCAACTCTAACAACTTACATCCGTAGTATAGCTTGGTGTTGGACTTAATTCAGCATCAATCAACGTTGCCAAACGTAAAGCATCTGGGAAACAGAATTTGGGCAGTCAATATGTTACAGGAAGAAGCAGAATTTGGTTCTCATACCAACAAACTCTCTGATTTAACAACATCACCCTATTTCTAACATGTCTGTTATTGTGATTTCCCTTGCAAGAAAAGCTTTTATCTGCAGCACCCTTCATCAAACCAGATAAAAATTGACAATATGGCTGGGAGGTCATTTGTATAGCCCTTCTCCTCCAAAAAATATGTCAGAAAAAGGTGGTGGTAAATATCACCAAGAATTAATGTCAAAGCGCTAATATAAGCTTTTGACATTTCTTTTTAAAATAAATTGACTGCAACGCTCTTAAGGTATATGGTCAGAATTCATTGCTAAAGAAATTGATGACACTAAGAGAATCATAAAAAATTCTGCAATTTGCTATTAGTGGATATACAAAAATTAATTTTTAACAAATTTGCTATTTATCTACATGCTCTTAGAAACTTAGCATGCACCTGATTTGCTAAACTTCCATCTAAAAGGTCATTAATGGCTTAGTCATCCAGTATTAACTTACTATATCCTTATATTGTCCAACCCAGAGCTTTTCCAACTTATTTAGTCATCCAAAGACATAGGTGTCATAATAGCTGACCTTATTGCCAGTGTCAAAAGTCGAAAGAGTTGGCCACTTTACATTTTCATATTAATTAGACTTTTAATCTGTCACCCGAGATTATTGACATATGCTTAGGGTCTTAATACTATTGAAGCTTTTTAAGCTCTCCAAATAATGTAATAGCATTATTTTCAAACTCGTTTTAATAGTTATATAAATTAGGGGCAAAGAAGCCCAACTCCCATAAAGTAAAAGAAAAGGAGATTTATCCATTGACAAATGATAACTTAATTTTTCAGGTATATGTTCCCATCAATAAAAAATTACCAAGATGGAATGCTTACCAGCTATAAGCATCTTCAAAGTAATGGCTAAAGACCATATAACCATTTGACTATTCTTTTTTCTGGATGTAAAAGCGTCATCAGTGCTCCTCATATTTCCATCAACTTGTTTAGTGTTGGTATATTGTGCGTGTGAAAGCTTATGTTATCTTTTAAAATAGTTAAAGGTTAATTATAACAATATATTAGCTTCTCCATTATGAAATTGGCAGTAATGCTGGCATCTACTTTGTCTATAGTGTGCTTCTCTACCCATCTAGTCAAACAATTGTTAGTTACAGTACTGTATCAGCTTCATTCTGTACTCATGGTCAGTGGCCCTATTATGGTAATTTTTATCATTACCATAAGAGCCCAGGTTTCACTATCCTTAAAGTGGTTGTTTTCTTATAGGGCTTGTGGGTCAAACACATTGAATAACAAGTAAGATTTTCTGTGACATCAAAGTTAAGCGACTTCCAATATTATTCTAGATGAACCTGCTCTAGAGTTTTTTATAGGCCTCAATGCCCAGTTAACATATGAGATGTATTAGTAATCTCTTTTCATTAAGAAGATTCTAAAACATTAGGTTCTTCCCCAACAACATTAAACAATAGATCTGTGACAATTTAAAGATTTACATCGCATTTATCAACGCTTTCTAGTATTGTTGGCGGTTGGTCTTTATTAACAATAAGCAACTTCTCATACACTTTACTTCTTCGCTTTGAAGGAATAGAAACGATGGCAACTATAATAGAACATATGCATTTTAGGGAACTATACTTGCGTAATGTATAACCTTTAAACTGTATGGTTGAAATTTTGATGCCCAATGGGCAAATCTCCCTTCAAGATCCTCTAGATTCTGCAACCATCTGAGTGACTTGTGATCTTTTACCACCTTGAATGTAATCTATGTTTATAAAACTCTGAGCTGTTTTAGGCGTATATCACCTGGGACATTTGAGCTCTATCATAGTGTAATTCCGATTCTGTTTGCTGAAAGTTCAGCTTACATATGCTATGGGACGTTCATCGCTTATTTCATCCGCTTGACTCAATATTGCACTGATTGCCAAAATATAAAGATTCATCTGTATAATGAAATGCTGATCAAAATTTAGGAATTTCAATATTTTTTATTCATAAACATCATAAATGCTCAAAAGAAATATTGTCCTCCTCATTCCATTTAAGCCTTTATTAGGATCCTTCAAAAGATTAAAGATGGTCTCAGAGATGAACAAAAAGTTCAATATGAAGTGACAGTAGTAGCTGACTATTCCTAAAAAGATCTTTTATATCCCAGATATTTATAGTATTGATATGGCTTAAATCGCTTAAACTTTAGGTTTTTGGGGTGTAGTCCATAGACGTCTACAATTTAGCCCAAGTACTCATTTCATTTTTATAGAAATGACATTTTCAGGGTTTTATCTTCAAGTTTTATGCTGGTAATTGCTTTAAAACCTCTTCCAAGTGCTTAAGGTGGTCTGTAGATGTGCAATTAAGGACAATATATCGTCAAGATAAATAGTAATGTATGACAGTTTAAGGTCTCCTAACACAGTATCTATTGCCCGTTGTAATGTAGCTAGCATATTTCACAGGCCTTGCTTCATTTGCGTCAGTTGATATAAATCTTGGTCTGTAATGATAGCACATTTCTCTTGATAATTCATAGCTAGGTCAATTTGCATTATCCTGATCTAAGATCCATAGCTGAAAAGACTTGCGCCTCTCCTAGGCGATCCAGAGCATTGTCTATACATTGCAATAGATAAAATTCAATTTTTTTGTTTTCTGTTCCAGCTGACGGTAATCTATAAATACTTTATCCTCTTCTTTGTTTTTACAATTTTAAGATTAAACTTGACAAAGGGCTTGAAGAATGATTCAATAATCCATGTTCAAAGTACTTTGCTAAACTTGTACACCCATGACATTCCTTACTTGTGAACATTTAATGAGTCTTATTTGAATCTAACATTTGAACTATGACTTTAACCTCTTACGATGATTCCTTTTAGCACATCCACAGTTATAATCATTTTTTTGTGAAAAATTCCGAATAATTATCACACAATTTATGGACCTTATCTTTCTGTCTCAAGAGATCCTGGTAAGGTTAAATAAATTGAATAAGCCAAAATACTCTTATATTTTGGATTATCTGGTAGTCCCACCTCATCTAGATGGCTAAAATCATGGAAAGATATAAGTTCCTTAGTTGGAATCAAGTGGACATATGCTAACTCTTTGTTTTTTCTTATCTGTATTAGCCTATTTAATAAGTTGTCAACTAGAACCTGAATTTCACCATGGCCAGGGATTGAATCCCAGGAATGACATATGGTTTTTTTCTAGAGTTCTGCCATTATGCATGGATTTCAGCATTAAGAATTTGGGTCTTTCAAAAGTAAAACCTGTTTTAGTGATGCACTGCTCCTTATATTCATGATCATCAGTTTTTCACTCTCAAAGGAATTCCACGACACTCCTCAATCAAAAAGTTGATTTAGAATATCAACTGATTTTTCAATACTTTATTGAGAGTTCATATGCATATACCAGATTTAACTATGTCTCCAACTTTGGGGTAAGTCACACTTCCAAGCATAAAACATCAGTAAAGTTAGCCAAAAGTTTCTATAACCATTTTCTATAAAATTACATTGAGCTTATACTGTCCCATGATCTCAGACAACTTGAAATGTCATAATTTTGGTTGGTAGGACAGTTTTCTTGTGATGTGACAATAAGTGATCCAAATTATAAAAATCAAAGCACTATATGCTCATTAGAAGTGGTAGTTTGTAAGCATAATGCCCATAAACCTTATTATGTTCTAAATCTGGCGCAAGTCTCAATTTCATCACCAACTTTGTAAAGACAGAATTAACTGGAGCCTCACTATCAATGATTGCACATACCTTTACTTGATTTACAAAAATGTCTGCACATGTACAATTGGATTACTGTGAAATATCATTCAATTGTAATATAGCAGCCTCATTAACTAAAATAAGTATTTGCATAAGCTGTTCATTTACAATGGGAAATTTTTTTAAGGATATTCTTTGATGCTGATAGGTTAATGGAATCCAATAATAAATTGTCTTACTCCATGGTTATTTGCTTATCCTGGAGCTGCTTCATATAGGGCTAAGTTACTTCTTCAATTACGGGTTCAAATGCTTTTATTAGAACAGATGGAACTTGAGTAGAGAGAAAATAGACTGTTCTTATCTATTTCGCCTGGGCTTTTACCTTATAGTCCAATTGTTCACCTTGGTATTATAAATACTATATTGACGTTGATCTTTGATTTTAGTGAACTGTGAACCTTACTAACATGGCTATTCTTTATCACATTAAAACAACTGAATTTTTCTTTTATTTGGCAATTTTCCTTATGTAATTATCAGGTCTAAAACTCATTTTACTACTAGTAAATGCTGTTCCACATATTCGTGGAATTCAACCATCCTGGGATGTTTCAAATTAGATTTTATGGCTACAACCATGGCCTGATTTAATTTTCTATAGGAATAAATGGCCAATTCGTGGAAATATATGAAACAACATTATTTAACACTCCCAATTAAAGATACTGTCCTTTTTAGTAAAACTATTGACAAAGGTATATAAGGTTTCATACTCATTGAACTAGATGCCCATAAATTCTTGCTTTTGGTTTGTCAGGAGCTCTAGGCTGACAAATTAGCTTAAGATAGCATCCTTTAACTCACCATGAGTTCACTAATTTGTTGTTGTTTAAATATGCTCGATTAAAGGGCTAATTACTTGACCTATGGATACCCTCCTGAAAACCCCCATTAAAATCTGTATATTAGTGGTACTGATGATCTATCCACCCAGAACGAAGATTGAGTCCAAACTAAGATGGCAAATGATCAAATTGTTTTACAAAAAACCAAAGATCTTTTTATAGGCTTCAAAGGTTGTAATATCCTGACAACAAAAGCTTTTATATACTCCTGACTGCCTCAATAATTTACCATCCAGGAACCATGACGTCAGAGGACACTCAAGTATAAATACTGTTCCAAACAACTATGAACATGACGTCACAGACAACGCCTCAAAGAAACTCTTTTATACACAAGTGGCAGGGAAATGGCATATAAGTTTAGACTGGCCTGCCAGTTGGGATGAAAAAGCACCTAAAAAGCAAGCCAGAATGCCAGGTGCTTTAAATCTTGAATGACGTTATATGACGTGGGAATAGGGAAACAAGTGTGCGCTTATTTGTGGCAAGAGTAACAAAAAGCCTGTCAATAAACCAGGCTGTTGCATCTCCAGACCCTGTGGGCCTTGATGCAGGGAGGTAAACTATTGGACCAACTATTTCAGGAAGCTCTGAAGGATAGTTTGACACAAAAACAAAGGTGAGGGGGCGGGTTTTTCATGAAGTGGAGAGAGGTGAAACCAAAGAATTTTGATATCCTGTTGGTGAATGGCTTCAACAATGTGGTTGAAATCCCATAAGTTTCTTACTTGAAAAAGCTCAGCTGGATCTTGTAGTGAGCTAATGTTAAAATCATGACTGGTATTACCCAAATGATGTAGGTCCCAATGGTCCACAGGGTTTATCGTCATAGGGAGCACAGCAAGAAAAAATTTGAATTAAAATCAAGAATTGGAGACTTGAGGGAATTTTTATTGTAAAGTGAATTTAAGAAAATTGACCAAAACTTTCCTCAATGTGATCCAACTGATTAAATAGTGGTTGATTTGGGAAAGCTTGTCAAAGCATGGGATCAGGGCCCTCAAATCTAGACCTAACTTGGCGAACTTTTGAGGGAAGGGAAAAAAAAATTTCAATATGAACTGTTTTTTGAAAAGATATTTCTTTCGTTTTAATACCTAAATCAAAGCAAAATTTGGATGAAAAAAACAAAAAATGACCACTTGATCGAGCCCAAACTTACCAATGTTGATGTAATTAAAGCCTGCTGCCCCGGCTTGGGGTGGTGGTGCACCACCATCTGGCATCTTTTGGCCACCGCTGAAGCGCGCCTGGGCTGTCTCTGCTAGCCCTCCTAACGCTACCAGGCGTTATGTCCCCCCACGGGACTTGGCCCACCACCTTGCAAGCTCTCAGGCGGTGCTCTGGAGCCATTTGGTGCTCCCACAGAGCAATTTGCATTTCAGCCTCCAGGTCAAATATGGGAATCTTTTCCCATATGCAAGTGTGACATCATTGAGATGGCCATGGCGGTTTTCAAACACACTGGCTTTATTGACTTCCGCCCATTTAAGGGGTACTTTGACCTCAGCTTCTGCTCAGAAGCCAATGCTGTGGCAGCATCTAAGCTGCCATTAATTTTTAAAATTTCCACTCCCCACCGTTTGCACCTGGCTCCCAGATGAGGCCACTTTGGTGGTCCGTTTCGCCAAGTTGCCCTCTTTCCTTTCCACTGAACGCCTCACCATGAGCTCATGGAGGGTTTGGCCATCTACGGCGCAGACCCCATGTTGCAGTTTGTGGTGCCCCATGGGGCGGATCATCTGGCAGGCTCTTGCACCTTCACAATGATCAACCCATTTAATTGCAACACTCCTCTTGTGATTCCCCCTGCACCATGATCAGGTCCACCCCTGATCATCCTTTTTGGGTGCACATTGAAAACGGCCGCGCCATCTGCCCCTTGTGCTTCAAGTGGTAAGCTTGAAGCACAAGTGTCCCACAGTTTTCGCCTCCACCGCTTCCATTGCTCCTCCTTCCAGCGCCACCCTGGTGGCTGCCTCACCCCAATTTTTCGAATGGGGCATGATCCTCCCACCCCCTCCCTTGGGTAATTCTGGCACTGCTTCAAAAGCAGCAGCCAATCAAGATATAAATTTTTTAAAAATTTGAATAATTCAGCCAGGTTACGGAATCCTGAGTCAATGGCTGAAACAGTTTCAGCTGAGCTACCAAGGTTGACTGTTAATGGCCAATCATGTTCTGCCACCATACCAACTCCTGTGGCTGGGCCAGCACTAGCTAATCTTAATCCATTCAAGTGTCTTGATTGGATTGATGATGGCGATCGGCCATACACTGGGAAGCCAGATTTCGCATTGGAGGAGTTTTTTATTGATCATCCCAATTCGTGCCCCACCATTTTATCTCTAAAAGTGGCTTTCTGAATTATAAAAAAATCAATCAAATGGCAGTGGAAGCCGCAGCTGCCCCTGCCAACACCCTCCTCCGCCAGCATCTCCATTGGGTGATGGAACCCCTAGTTGATGGTATTTCTATCCCAAATTTCCCTCCCAATTTTGATGAGGATGCTAAATATGAAATTGAGGAGCTCATTTTTGGTGTGAGCCGCGCTTGCATTGATGTAGCGAAAACCTCTCTTTTTGACCCCAACTATCCCCAAACTTAACGGCGCATCAAGTCATTTACTTGTGTGATGGCTCTCATCACTTTTGATGAGCATCAACTTTCTCAATACATTGAGGCGATGGACACCACCAGCCTCATTAACAAAGAAAACACACAACTATACTTCCTTATGCCTCATGTAACTGATGCCCCTACCTTAATGTTGTCTACCATGGTCCACCAGCTAAAGCAGGCACCGGACAAAAGTTTCCTAAAAGCTTCACACCATCTGATATAGCTTGCTAGGCTGATAACCTAGGGGCTATATTAGGAATTTTTTTAATTTATGATAATCCCTTTGGTTGGCCCATTTGCAAATAAAGATGCGTGGTGGCTCCTACTTTTTGGTTGGGCACCACTAGTGCTAAAAAAATATGAACTGACTTTAAAGAAATTGGCGGCAGTCTGATTTGCTATTAGTTTCAACCTCAAACGCCTGACCTGATGCTTCACTACATTTCCAACAGCTAGTGTGACAGCATCTGGCCTGACGGGCAATGGGAATCCCCCAAGGCCAACCCGCAAGGGTGGTCCCAACAGTTTGGAAACAGGTTCAGGATGGCCAATCCACTTTTCCCAGTTGTTGGGGCATTCATTTGGCCAAGTGGTAACATCAAACTACACTCCAGATTTTTGAGATGGAGGTTTCGAGCTGGCAGCAACAGTCCAGATGGAGTTCATGCACGTCAGGCTTTGTCCTCAAAGATTTTGTGTGGAGTTCTGAGTCGGAACAGTCATTTCCCAATGGCTTGATGATATTGGCAATTTTGACTGAGAATTTGTTTCTTAACACATTCTGACTAAGAGGTATGTGCCCGTTGGGCTTTGTCCCCATAGATTTTAGAGCAAGTTCTAAACCAACAACATTTTTTGATGACCTGATGCCATTGATAAGTATTACTGAGGATTTGACACTTAATTTGCATTTATCAAATGTGCGATCCCGTTGAGCTTTGTTACCAGGGTTTTAATGCATTTGGACTTCAATTTTAAGGGCTTGGCGCTATCAACTTCATAAAATCTGTCCAGCTCATGGGGTGGCAGTTTCCATGGATTTTAAACGCAAATTTCCTCGAATTTCCGTACAAATTCAGCTGAGGCAAGCACAGTGACAGGGGGAGGAATCTTCTGAGAGAGCTGTTACTCAGCACTTGTCTACCACATGGGCGAGATCACCCTGTGTAGCGAGAGGGACAGCCACCCTCTTTGGACCCTTTTTATTGGAAAAATGGAAACACTGCCTGATCTAAGAAGAGGGAGCGCTCCCCTGGACTTACATTACCCTTCCCTTTTGCCAAAGGAGGGGCGCCACCACTAGGAAACTGCATGAGAGCTACATTTTCTGTGAGCCTTAGCAACTTAATCTCCATTAAATTAGCAACTTTTGAGTGGGGATGGGGAGCACTGGGGGTGGTAAACGTGGAAATCCTTGACCAGTTCCATGTAGTTTGCGCAATCTTGGGCCTTGACCCAACTGTTCTCATAGGGTGGATAAACCTAACAACTGACGAGATATTGAAACTGACCTCCAAGATCTGCAGGATGCTAAAATGCCATTCACTTAGGTCTCCTCTGCATCCTTAATCACTATCAGCTCAGGATCTGAGGGGCTGCCACCTTGAACGGGGACCTCTGAGATACGTGGAAGACTGGATTTTGCTAGCAGTGAGTTGTAAATTTCAACTGGAAAGACCATTACTCAAATCTTACTTCAACAAGTGTTGACCCAAACACTTAATTGCAAACTTCCAAGAAGGTACCTGCATCCTCAAATGACACATATTGAGCATGACATATGAACCCACCACAATATCATAAGCTGAAAGTTTCTTCCAATCCGCAAACCACTTGTAGTTAATGATACCCTAAGTAAGATGCTCCTTAACCAAGGACTGGGTAGACCAAATGTGCTCTGCATGATCCTCAGTGGCTGGGACCTCTTGCCGCAAGCATGGACCAAATGAATATGGTGGGTTGTACCACAAGGTTGCTTCAAATGGGGAAAACCCTGCAGAGGCATGCATTCCATTATTATAAGCAAACTGAGCGAGAGGAAAACATTAGCCCAGGTATCCTGCATGGCCGCAGCATAGCAGCACAAGTACTGTTCCAGGATATTATTAACCCGCTCAGTTTGTCCATTTTGACTGAGGATGCTATGCCACATATCAACAGGGTGTAATTTTCAAGATTTGTAAAAGCTCATTCCAGAACCGCACTGTAAACTGTGGCCCGCAGTAGTTGACAATCTCCTGAAGGAGAGCAAACATAGAAAAAACATGGCGCATGAAGAGATGAGCAGTTTTCTCTGAAGAATGGCGTAAAAGCATGGGATAAATAGGGCAACTTTTGTGAAATGATCAACCACCACCATCACTGCAGTAAACCCGTTAGAACAGGGAAATTGACAATAAAATCCACGGACACTGATGTCCATGGACCCTCATCCTGTTGTAATGGATAAAGGAACCATTCCTTCCTGAAAGATCTGACTTGGCCAACGCGCAGGTAACACAATTAGCAATCTAAGCTGGTACTTCTTTTGACAAGCCCGCCCAATTATAGGTACGCTTAATCAAGTTGATACATCTCTTATTAGCTGGATGGCCAACTGTGGGAGGTTGTGATGATCCTGAAACATTTTGGCTTTAAAAAGAGGAGGAACCCACACCCATGACCAAAAATATATAAGACCCTCCACCAAGGAATATAGGGAATGTTTATGAGCTGGAAGGGACATTCGCTCCAGAAGTTCCACGCCTTCAGGACAGGTCATTTAGGTTGTTAAGACCCAAGAAATAAGAGGCGCATCAGGATCTAAGTCCACTGACGAGACCACAGGAGGTACAATGGATGGGATTTAAATAGAGGGAAAAACTATGACTAGATTCGCACCATCTGAGTCAATGGGCAATGAGCAAGGTTATGACTGAGGAAATCAGGGAGTACATTTAACACACCTTTTAAAACTTGTATTTGAAGCTGAAACTACACAAATCCTGGTAGGTTTGAGCCTGCCAATGTGCAAACTTATGTGGCTTGTAAAAATACAGAAGGGCTTGGTGATCCGTATGCAATGTTAACTCATGCTGAGTGCCTTGTAAGAGATACCGCTAATGAGTTCAGTTCCATTTGATGGCTGTCAACTCCTTATCATAGTTGTTCCAAGATTTTTTAGTAAAAGAGAGCTTATGGGTAAAATAGGCGACAAGATGTTCTAATCTATGGTGCTCCTGAAGCAGGACAGCTTATACTGCAACATATGAGGCATCACATGAACAACACAGGGCTTGGAGGGATCTGCGTGTTTTATGATGGGGGGTGACAAGAACATCTCTTTAATTGACTCAAAAGCATTCTGGCACTCAGGTGTCCAACAAAAGGGAACATTCTTACCCATTAGTGGATGAAGTGGAACGGCTAACTGGGATAGGGATGGAGAAAATCTCTTCAAGAAAATGATAGTGCCCTAAAAGCTTCTCAATTGCTTTTGGGTTGTTGGAGTTGGACATTCGCGGATGGCATCTAACTTGTTGGGGGAATAGTGCACCCATTTTTTAAGATGAGATTGCCCAAAAGCGTAACCTCCACCCTATAAGACTCACATTTTTAAGGCTTGACAAACAGGCCCGCCTCACGCAAGGCAGCCACTACCACTTCCAAGTCCTTTCCATGTTGTTTAGGAGTTTGGAGTGTACCAAAACATCATCAATGTATGCGACCACACAAGTTTATCATAGGTCACGCAACACATTATCAATCATTCTTGGTAATGTGGCCGATGCATTCTTTACCCTGAATAGCATTAATTGCAATTGGAGAAAACCCCTTTTTGCTTGGATAGCGGTAAGCCATTACAGACCTTCCATCACCCAAATTTGACTAAAGGCATTAACAAGATCAAGTTTAGAGAACACATGAACTTGGCAATTGCTTGACCAATTGTCTGCTCCAATGGAAAGGAGTGGGGATCATGGATTTTGATCTTATTTAGGTGACCATAATCCACGCAGGGACGAAGTTAACCATCAGCCTTCTTGGCAAAAAGAGTGGGAGTATCAAATGGTGATATCTCTTTGAACTACCACACTTTCTTAAGAATGTCATCCATCCATAAATTGAGAGCAGCCTCCTCCTCCACTGTATGCGGATACAAAGGACAGTTAATATTTACTACCTGCACCATCGTTTTAAATCCTAAATTGAATTTAGTATGAGGGGTGAGATGGTCCGCCTTATCAGAATTTTGGATACTTCTAAAAATTCCATCAATGCCTCAGGGAAATCTGATGGGATGCCTGCAGGGGAAACAAGGGAAATAATTGAGCTGCGACCTTGAGTTTTAGTAAGATTATCCACTAAAAAACTCGCCCTCCTTCTTGTCTTTAGCAAATGACAACACATTTGACTCAAATAAATTCTAAAATTCTGTCAACGCCACCAACCCACCCCAAAATTACCGGAAACACCAAGTTTGGCACTTCAAAGAACTAATTGCAAAAGCTAAACTAGCGAACAAAGAAAGGTATTGGGCGTTGAACTAGTATGAGGGCTGGGAAGATGACAAACTGACCATCACCGTAGGACCCAAGTCCAGGTTGAGTTCCAACTGGCAGGCCAGCTCTAACTCATATAATTACCCGCTGCTCAAGTGTCCAAAAGGCCTCAAAGGATACGTGGTGAGCTCCAATACTAATCTTCATGGGCAATAAAAAAAGGCATAAATTTTGTTTTTTAGATTTGGTTGTTTCTACTGATACTGGAGAGATAGCTAGCAAATCAGGAGAAATTTGGGCTCTTTTTAGGAGTAAAGTTGGTAGAGTAAGGGTTTTTGAACCAGCTTCACCAATATGGGCTTTTAATAAATTATTGATAGATGAACCAGGGTAATCCAACTTGGGCATGGGGGCATTGGCTGAATCTGGGGCAAGTACCAATATTGGTTCAAATTTTGGGAACAAAATTCAAGTCTTGGTTGGGCAACCCAATCATGTAGTTTCCAACTTAAAGATGGGTAGCATGGAGAAGGGAGGCATTAATGGAAGTTACAGCCTTGCACATTTGATCCATAGTCCCCATTGGGGTGGACCAAACTTCATGATGAGCGGAGGCAGAATCCAACGCCAATCTAAAAATTGCTTGGAGCATATCATTAGAGAAATCAGTTGCGGGGCCTGCTCACAGAAGGCTGTAATTAAATAGGCCAAGATAGGGGCTTCAGCCATAAAGAAAAGTAATTAAAATAAACGTTCTAAATGTGACACAGGTGGTTTTAAGCTGCTGATACTGCTGCGACAAGTGAGGTAGATTCATCAACATGAGCAGTGGAATGCAGAAGTCCTCGCACTCACTGATAAGCTTTGCCTTCACCTGCATCCAAAATGGCAACACCTTGCTGGGCGTTGGACAGTGAAGCTGCATTATTCAAAGTAACAGCAGATTGCATTTGCACCTTGGTAAGGGCGTCGAGGACTTGATTAGCAATATTTCAGGAAGGGATACCTGGATTTCCTACTTGAGAATGAGCTGAGGGAAGAGTAGTGGCCCATAGTGCCCTGCTACCATGAATAAATTCCTCCAAGGCATTTCAAATGCTGGTCATAAAGTTGGCAATTGATCAAACAAACAGCAGGAGACAAATTACTGACTGCACGTTCATTTAGCTTAGGGTAACCACTGCGTCACCCAATTTGAAGGGAAGGGCGGAAATGGCTGGAAACAAAGGGTTGGTTAATTATTTCAGGGAAACAGCATATAAAGTTTAGATCTGCCTGCTAGTCGGGATGTGTGAGCACCCAAAAAGCAAGCCAGAATGCCAGGGGCATTCCGCACAAATGACCTTATATGACGCGGGAATATGGATAACAAGTGTGCGCTGATGTGTGGCAAGCGTAAAAAGAAACCTGGCAATAAGCCAGGCTGTTGTATCTCTATACCCTTTGGGTCTTGTTGTAGGGTTTAAACTATTGGACCAGCTGTTTCAGGAAATCTCTGAAGGAGGATTTGACACAAAAACAGAGGTGAGGGGGCGGATTTTCTCATGAAGTGGAGAAAGATGAGACCAAAGTTTTCTGATATCCTGTTGGTGAATGGCTTTAACAATGCGGTTGAATTCCTAAATAGTTCCTTACTTGAAAAAGCTCATTTGGCTATGGAGTGAGCTAATGTTACAATCATGACTGGTATTTCCCAGCTGATGTAGGGCCCAACGGTCCACAGGGTTTATCGTCATAGGGAGCTCAGCAAGAAAAAATTTGAAGTAAAGTCAAGAATTAAAGACTTGAGGGAATTTTTATTGTAAAGTGAATTTAAGAAAATTGACCAAAACTTTCCTCAATGTGATCCAACTGATTAAATAGTGGTTGATTTGGGAAAGCTTGTCAAAGCATGGGATCAGGGCCCTCAACTTTTGACCTAACCTGGCTAACTTTCGAGGGAGGGGAAAAACTGATTTCAATCTTAACTGACAACAAAGGAATTGGCGGCATGCTGAGTTGCTATCAGTTCAACCTCAAACGCCTGACTTGATGCTTCACTGAATTTCCAACAGCTAGTGTGACATCATTTGGCCTGATGGGCAACGGTAATCCCCAAGGCCAACCCACAATGGGTGGTCCCAACGGTTTGGAAACTGGTTCAGGATGGCCAACCCGCCTGTGCCAAGTTGCTGGGGAATTTATTTGGCAAATGGGCAACATAAATCTACACTCCAGATTTTTGAGATGGAAGTTTTGATCTGGCAGCAACAGTCCAGATGGAGTTCATGCCCGTCAGGCTTTGTTCTCAAAGATTTTGTGTGGAGTTCTGAGTCGGAACTGTCATTTCCCAATGGCCTGATGCCATTGGCGATTTCAACCAAGAATTCATTGCTTGACACATTCCAATTAAAAGGTATGCGCCCGTTGGGCTTTGTCCCATAGATTTTAGAGCAAGTTCTAAACCAACAACATTTTTTAATGATCTGATGCCATTGATGAGTGTTACTGAGGATTTGACACTTAATTTGCATTTATCAAATGTGCAAGCCTGTTGGGCTTTGTTACCAGGGTTTTAAGGCATTTGGACTTCAATTTCAAGGGCTTGGCGCCATCAACTTCATAAAACCCATCCAGCTCATGTGGATGAGGGTTTCCAATGATTTAAGCGCAAATTTCCTCAGATTGCCGTACTAATTTGGCTGAGGCAAGCATTGGGACAGGGGGAGGAATTCTCAGAGGGAGAGCTGTTATCCAGCGCTTGTCTACCATATGGGCGAGATCACCCTGTGTGACGAGAGGGACAGCCGCCCTCTTCAGACTCTTTATTATTAGGGAATAGAAACACTTCCTGGTCTAAGCAGAAGGGACGCTCCCCTGAACTTACATTTGGGCTTGACTGCCAATGATGAAATAATTACTGATAGCCAACCCAATAAAAGTTTCCACTCTCATAGAAGCTAAGTGATGATAATATTTTTAGAAATGGATAACAAAGTGATTTTGCAAGCTCAATCTATCAAGACTACTGATGTACCTTAGCATTTGTAACAGCCACAAGGGTCATGAGTGCACCAGGAGAAAACAAAGCAGTATCCATGCAGTCAAAAGCAGGAAAGAGCTCCATACAAATTAAAAAAGCCCATAAGTTCCCAGAGGATCAATGAATTAGACTTTTTGGGCCTGAAACAAAGCAGCGAATGAATAATTGAGTTATAAAAAACCCTTATTTTGTTAGTATTAAAATCTTAATTTGAACACCCATTTTTCCAAAATACTATATATACTTCTTAGGGTCATTTCCATAAAGTAACGCTTTTCACAAAATTTGCCTTTAAAATTTATCCTTTTATATTGATAATGACGCCCAATATAATTTAAATGAAAAATGGTTTGGACAAAGCGTTCTTATTGTCTTTAGAGGTTAAAGAGTTCTGACGTGCTCAAGAGCATCCCTAATATGTTTAATTCAAAGGCTTGAACATGGTTAGACTTAGAACCATTAGAATAAGTTCCAGTCACAGCATAACTAAACCCTCTGGTTTCCTAGTGGCGCACCCTATTAAAAATAAGCATGTTATTACAGTGGCTCAACCCCAATTATCAACACCTCTCTTATTGGGTGGGCCAATTTATAAATAACTGGTGCGCACTAAAGGGTCACCAGTGAGCGATTGCAGAGATTTCATTTTGAGACTATGGAAGTGTAACATGGAGAAGAACTTCCATAAAATTTGACCCTGGAGAGTATGTATTAAATAATCAACAAATTGAAGGCGCATATAGATAACTTAATAATTAAGCTAAGAATAGTCAGATTATCACTAGCACATGAATGAACTGGTGAGTTGGATATGGGTCAACTGAGAAAAAGTTAAATTTTTGGATAATGAGAACAATGAAACCAAACAGATCTAAAAAAAGATCTTTACCAAGCTAGAAATCCATAATGAATAGTTGGATTGTTTGAAGCAGGACGCGGACATCATACCAGTGTGACGTTTACTCCCTCTCATATTATTACATACTTTAAGAGGATGCACTAACTGTACCAACACACCAGCAATGGGGTGCAGCCTACGCTTCTTATTAACCTGAAAAAAATTTCATTCTAAGCCCATATTTCAAGACTAAGTTCACTCCTGAAGATTGAATTATAACCTGATTCCTTCATATTATGAAAACAGCATGGAAGGAGCCAGTGACAAGGAGAAAGCTCGCCATGTACAAGAATTTATGAGATGAGAAGCACAGAAGGTGCCTAGAAAAAATTTTCTTCATTACTTTTAGGCTGAAAATTGAAAAGATGCTATTGCCAAGTTTGGAAGTGCACAGGACGTTAAAAAAAGAAGAATGAATTAACACTATGAGAATTTGAAAGTCTTAATAGATTGTGGACTATGCAAACCATTTTTGTCTTAATGCACAACAGCATTATATGACTGGAGCCTTGAACTAGTCACTTCAAAAACTGTTTGCTTAGTTTTCTGTATCTACACTTGCAACTCCTGATGCACATAACGTTTGCTGTAAAACCCGCTGAATCTCTGAAGGCCATAAAGGAGGCCTTAATTAATGTTAAATCCGCTTAAAAGATGGAGTTAAGAAGCCAGAACCATAAAGAACCATCAGCAATGACGCGCTGATAATAAGGCCAATTACATTGCTCAAAGAGTGATGGTATGCCTATATATAAGTTTTTGGGATTTTTGCTCACCTTTCCAGCTGCCTAGGTTATCTTCTGGTATTCTAGAGGATAAGTCCTACTAGTGAATGTATCAGTTATTTATTGACATTGATATTGGAATAATAATATCTGGGAATTTTTGAGTAATTTGCTGGTTTTGGATCTATTGAAGATCAATCCATGCAAATGCTTAAGATCTTGTTGGGCATAGTTGCCAACAAATAAAGCATCTGATAGTTGATAGTTGATTAATTATAAGGTGTACTGATTAATATTAGTCAGGTTTCATCAACAACTGATTGGGAATTTAATCAGCAGTTGTGAGGCGAGTGATGCCGCTTGCAACTAGCAATTCAACCAGTTGGTTTGTGACCTGCTTCAATGGGTTAAGAGTCTAATTACCTAAGCAGATTGCTAGCCAAATTTGTTGATTTGCCGTGATCAAGCAGGTCTGTTAGGGACACGTTTTCTGGCTCTTTCCATTTTCAGGTCTCTGAGATGTCTGACAGAAGAATCCTTAGCCCAATGGAGAAAACCATTGCTGAAAGAGACTTCATAGGGTAATTCAACAGTAATAGCTGCCGTTTCATGGCTGAGGCGCCAACTGAGGAGTTGAGCGCCGAATTTTCCCCCAAAAGTTCCTTAGTAATTTTATTAATTAAACAGACTGTTCAGATTTGTTAAGATCGGATACTACATTTGTCTCACCCATCCTGGGGTTAATACAAGTTTTAGGAATTTATCAGCAGGGTGAATGAGATTCTTGTATGGCAGGTAGCCATGAAAGACATAGGCTTATGTCTCTAATACCTTGAAGTGAGGAAGAAATCACTGGGATGTAAGAGGTTACCTGATTGAGGTGAAAATCAATTATAAAAAAGGTTGGCGGCTAACTGTTGTTTAACATCAGCACTTTCTTATTTTTTGCATCAGACCAAACTGTCATATACAAAGACGATTCAGATTTGTTGAAGACAGATCTTACATTCATCTAACCCATCCTGAGGCTTTTAAATGTTTTACAAATTAATTGGCAACATTGACTGAGATCCTTGTATGGCAGATAGCCATGGAATACATAGGCTTATGTCTCTAGTACCTTGAATTGAGCAATAAATAACTTGCTGTAATAGGCTACCTGATTGAGGTGGAATCAATTATGAAAGATATTGGCAGCTAACTGTTGTTTAACATCAGCACTTTCTTATTTTTTGCATCAGACCAAACTGTCATATACAAAGACGATTCAGATTTGTTGAAAACAGATCATACATTCATCTAACCCATCCTGGGGCTTTTAGATGTTTTAAAAATTAATTGGCAAATTTGACTGAGATCCTTGTATGGCAGGTAGCCATGAAAGACATAGGCTTATGTCTCTAGTGCCTTGAAGTGAGGAATAAATAACTTGCTGTAATAGGCTACCTGATTGAGGTGTAATCAATTATAAAGGATATTGGCGGCTAACTGTTGTTCAACATTAGCACTTCATTTTTTGCATCAGACCATGTTGTCATTATCAAAGACTGTTTAGATTTGGTAAGATTGCAAACAGCATTAATAAATTTATTCATCTTCAGTTAATAATTGTTGTAGTACAATAAATGTGGACTCTTTTGTGTGGAAAAGAGTAAGGATCAGTTATTCTTAGAAGAGAAGCAGACATTAAACAACAGATCTCCGCCAACACAGCATGACAAGACTTAAGGCTGGGAACCTCTGAATCTGAGAGTGGATTTAATTTATATGGGATTGGGAAGAAGTTCTTAATTGCAAACCTAATCATTATTTCGTGGATCATTCCAAATTTAGCGTTGGACCACATCTGGTTTATATACTCAACTACAGATAATTGTCATTATACTATTATCACTCATAAATATCTATTACTATCAAGCAACATATAATATTCACATAATTAACCTGTACAATTAATCTCTGGAAAAGATTGTCAAAGAAGCTAGAATCTAACAATTGGTACTCTTTCCAGAAGTAAAGTAGCCACCAGTCCCTGTTTTTAACATAAGGCTTACACCCTGTACAATGTTATTAGATTTTGATGGTTGACTCAAAAATAAACCCTTTGAGAAAACCATCAAGGCTGATAGATTACTTCCATTGATGGATCCTTTGATCCTCCCAATTCATCTGCATAATTTGATAAATCAGATTCACCTCATAACCGCTAATTGCATCTGAGGTACCCAATTATCATAGCTAATAATAGCTATGATATTATTATATTATGGCCAACTATGGGTCACTTAGTTGCAAAGTAGTCCCACGGCATTAACTAAATTGCACCTCCTAAATTAGTGCATTAATCCTAATGCACTAAGGTGGAAGTTGGGTTTAATTAATGAAATCAATAATTAAGCACTTAAACATAGACATCCCAATTATAGGCATACTTAGCGCTATTGAGAGGCCTGCCAACATCCTGAATTGGGGTGCATCATCTTTTATAATCATATATTTTTTATTCCCCATTTATTGTTATATGTTGAGTTATGATGTAGCTCTAATTGGGAAGATTATGATGTTGAGTTCAAAACCCAAAGTTGTCCCAATTATGGGCATAATTACTACTATTGAGAGGCCTCTCAATGTCCCAAATTGGGATGCGTCATCTTTTATAATCATATATTTTTTATTCCCCCATTTATTGTTAGATGTCAAGTTATGATGTAGCTCTAATTGGAAAGATTTTGATGTTGAGTTCAAAATTTAAAGTCATCCCAATTATGAGAGTATAATTGCCTCCAATTGGGCTGAAACAATTGTTATTTTAGTCAATTCATAAGTTGAATTGACTTGAGGATTTTTCATAATTATTGCCATGACCAGCAGAGGATTGGCATAATATAAATGAACTCATCTAATAGATGAGTTCAGCCAGGAGATGCCTGATAGGTATATAATACTGGCGCCTGGCCAAATAATAAAACACCAATTAATCATCATTTAATAGTTTATTGATCATTAATAACTACTGCCACTTAGTTTATTAATTATTATCCATCTGTCATCTGTCAGATATTTGTATCTGTCGCCATTAAATCTATATTAGATAGTTGTGTGTGTTTATTCTTCCCTAAGAGAAGTACATAGTTGCCTGCTGGAGAAGTAGTCCCAATTATAGAGGAATAATTTCCTGATTTTGTACAAAGACAGAAGGTCTTGTATTTGTTGGTGCCAGTAGACTTAAGAATGGTGAGCATACCGGAGTTACTTGGCTATTATTGAGGATTATCAGAGAATCTACTTCCCAATTATGAGCAGGAGTTTCATTTGAAAAGCGAGTTTATATCCTCAATTTCACTGTTAAGTTATTTTAGCTTGCATTATTGGCTGAAGACTTAATAAGTGTAAGTACCCAAATTCCATCAAGTTTAACTGCAATAACTGTTGGTAAGAGGGACATTTCTGGAGAAGTTTTCTAAGCTAATGTAAAATAGAAAAATGAAATTAGGAAGGATGTCACACAATCAGTTAATTGGGTTGTACACTACACCAATGGAATCTATAAACTGGAGCCAGGGTAGCAGGTTAATTCAAGATACTATGTCATTAAAGTTCCAGGTGAAGTGGTTGTTCCCCCCTGCCTCAAACCTAAATAAGCAAACTTTGCCCTACTGAACAACCTTACTTGGCTCAATTTTTAGGCTTACTCAGATCTTTGACAGTATCACAGATGGCAAAACTCTCATAAATACCACTTCTAAAAAGATTTAAATTGAAGATCAAAAACACCCCAAAGCTTGCAACAAATCCTACCTTCCTAAGGAGTTAAGAGAATTTAGTCAGACAGTAAGTACCATTCATAAATGCATGTATGAATATTGGCAAGAGCATTATGATTTTGAAAGTCACCATACAAGTTGGTATTTTAATATGCCCACATCTAATTTAATTGATTATAATACCATCTGTTTTACCACTAGGGGACGAGACCCTCTAGTAGATATGGGAGAAATCATTGCATATAATGATTATTGTTTGGCAAAATAAAATAACAACCATTAATTTTCTGGGTTTTTCTTATTCCAGGTTACTAATATTTTGTTGGTGATGATTCCTGACAATAAACAAGTAATTCAATTATCAATTATGTTATTGATGATTTAGTTACCTTGTAAGAGTCAATCAGAGTTTGTCAACAATAAACTAAAAGAGTTGTTAGTTGGTGGGCGTTGACAACGCTTATGATAGCATTTTGTGAGTTATCCTTTTAGTAACATGACCTGCTGTTTATGGGTAAAAGTTCCATTACCTAAACAGGTTGCTAGCTAAATAAGGGTAATATACTGGTGTTGAGCGAAGGCATTGAGACACATTTTTTGATTCAACCAGAAGAGGTCATATTTCTAGTTGATGGCGTAATCTGATTAGTTGGATGAGGAAGGATATCGTTGGGTGCAACTTTATAGGGTTAATATATTGGCGAAAGCCATTTCCAAGTGGGGCACCAATGGTAGAGCTTTGCGCTTGATTCACCTATAAGTTCCCTTTTATTTTATTCGATAACTTAGATCTTATACATTCAGATACTTTAATAATTGTCCTGATATACAATTATTTTATCTTTATTCTTGGAATTAGAGTTAAGGGTCAGATATCCTTTGGCTATATATCAGTGTCAAGACCTTAGCGAGCTCCTGTGTTAAGAGAGAAAAAGAGAACCTCTGAACCTAAAAGTAGGTTAAGTTAAATAAGAAGGAAGAGTCTGAGGGAGAAGTTCCCTTTCTTTTCAGAAGTACTTTCAAGGATTGGAAGGACAATCACCAGTTTAGCGTTGTAGACAATAATCAACGTGGTTTTAAGAATTTCAAAAAGGACAATAGTCTTTACACTATAGCCAACCCATTTAATTACTATCAATAATCTATGCAGCGCACACATTAGAACTGTACAGTATATTTGAAAGCTAAAGTGAGACACACGCCTGAGAGTTTACATTTGGTATTCATTTTTGAATGTAAGTGAGTATCCACCTCTCAGAAGTTTATGATACAATAAGTCAACATCTTAACATAATTTGACAAACGCTCCAGTTAAACCTCTGTCTTCAAAGCTTATGAAGAGATTTAATTTTGCCCTGGACATCAATTAACAAACCATTTTCTTAACTTTCTAGGAAGGACTCAAACAAAAAGCTTTGGGCATATTCTGAGATATCATTACAATCTGGAAGTATTGTCTTGTATTTTCTGGCAGTGGTGCTTGATAAAAATCATTATGGGTTTCTCATAGGAACGCAGTTCCTAGTCACGTTTGGGTGAGCCATTGATTAAAAATATAGTTTAGTCAATCCTATCAACTACCAGAAGCCACTTATATTCTAGGCAAAGAGAATAAAGAGCGTAAGATCTGAATATGACCAGTCAAAATTGAGCATTCCATTTATCTGCCAGCTATATCTAAAGGTAAAGAGATTGAAGCAAATAACAGATGGTATAAGCAGAGTCTGGTTTGCCTTGTACGCCAGCAAAGAGATGGACCTACTGCCTGGAGAAAAGAAGGTAATGTTGGTCAACATCAGTATCAATATAACTGAAGAAACAATTCTCAAAATTTACTGCCCATAAGGAATAATAGAACAAGAACTCTAGTAATGCCTGTACTCTAGGATTCTACGCAACAAGGTTAAGACAAAGTCCTACTTGGAAACATAGTCAAGCGCACTGTCTAGACTAAGAAAGGTCAAACCAATGCTAAAGTTAAGATGTACTTCTGTTACAATGTTAATTCTGTTCACGAAATTTCCAGTATTGAAGAGGTTGAACTATAAGCTCCAACCACACAGTTAAATTATGAAAACAATGACTTCTTGGATCTTACTAAGAAGTTTAAGTATCGGTATGATAATTATGGCTTGTGAAATGAAGATGTTTATAAAATTGCCACTGGGAGCTTGATCACCTTTTTATTGAAGCCATACCTCATTTCAAGTGTGAAGATGAGACATTTCGATATAAATTACAGCATGTTATGGATAAAATCTTTGTAAGCTCCTCCAAGAGTCCATGGGCGTTGCCCTTTCTCTGCTCAGAAAGAACAGGAAACAGAGAATAGTCATTGACAACTGATGATTGAACAACCTGACAAAAAAGATTCTTATCCCCTATCACACATTGACAATGTCTTATATGGCTTGGAGGATCGCGCTACTTCTCAGTCAAGGACTTGGAAAGTGGTAATTGCAGATGAAACTGTTATCAGAATACTAGGAGAAGTGTGCGCTTATCCAGTCAAGTCCATTTGAACCTACGTTTATTCCAAAGTGATTGTGCAGTGCCCTAGCTACGTTTCAACATGTAATAGATCGTTTTTTGTAGATCTTAAGACAACTTTTGTGCGTGAGTACTTGTGCGATATCACGGTGTTCAGCAAGACGTTCAAGGATTAACTAGAACACCTGATGGAGGTTTTTACCTGGTTATGAGAGAACAGACTCAAGCTTAATAGAACCAAGTGCTCATCTGTGAGCGCCAATTAGAAATTCCTCAGTCATGAAGTGAATCAAAGAGAAATCAAGCCCCAGAAAGGGATTGTTAAAGCCCTCGCCAAAATGAGTTCCTTAAGCATATAAGTGATGTTCAATTGTTTTTAGGTATGGTAAGTTACACCACAAATTTTTGTGCCCAACTTTGCGGAAATTTACAAACCGCTCATGCGCCTTCTCAGCAAGGGAGCTCTATTCATTTGTAAACAAGAGCAAGAAGATACTTTCAATCAGCTAAAGCAGAAGCTAATGGAAGCCCTGATCCAAATATTTTAAATTTACAAAGACATTCTACATTTATACAGATGCCAGCAACGTGGGTATGCTCTGTTAGCACTGATGGATTAAGAAGAAATAGATCTCTGATTGAATTTTACTAAAAGCCATTCATCAGAGCAGAGTGCAACTACATGGTTACAGAGAGCACATGCCTAGAAGTGATCAAAGCAGTATGACACTTTTGACACTATTTTATGGCGTAAATTTCAATAAGATAATGGATCACGCCTCCATGAGAGATTTAATGCACATGAAGAATCCATATGAAAGACTATAAAGATGGCCATTCAGCTGCAAATCTACTGTTTTAGTTTCTGCACTGGGCAGTTTAGAAGCTCCTGAATGTAGATGGCTTGTTGCGTTTGCCCATCTTCCATTTGCAAGCCCATGAGAGCAATAGGATCTAAGAGCATATAAGAAACTAGAAGATAAATGGAAAGAAGAGGACGATGCAGTTAAGAAATACTGAAGAGATGGTCCAGTGTCGAGATTCTGAGATGTACAGCTAGAGAAACAAGTACAGGATAAATGACTACCTCACGTTAAGCTAAGCAGATAAGTGGTGCTATAATGAAAGGACACCACATATCAGGCCACGGATGGTTACAGAATACATAACAACATCTCAATGAAAGATATTACTGGGAGGCTATGTTGATTGATATCAGTCCGGCTCTGGAGCACTGCATTTAATGCTCTCAATACAAGGCTCTCCTAAAGAAGTTTGGATCATAACCTGTCCCTCCAAGAGCGCCATTTCACAATGTCATTAATGATTTTGTTAAACCAGGCCCAAAGTCATCAAGTGGAATCAGTTTATTAATGTAGAGATGATCATTTCACAAGTGGATAGAAACAATTGCAGCCAAATCATCTACTGTGAGAGTCCCTACAATGTTCCTTTACCATCAGGTTATTACACTCCACATATGCCCTTGAATTTTCCTTTCCAACAATTGGCGGAACTTTATTTAAGATGATATGAGACACCATATGTACTTACTAGGAGTCAAATAGCAGTTCATCACGCCATATACACCATCTACTAATGGAACCGTGGAAAGAGTCAATAAGACCCTTGCATCAACCTTAAAGATGATTGTAATCATCTACGGATCCAGATGAGACATCTTGTTGACATCAGCCTTGTTTTCTTACCAGTTAAGCTATCATAGGACTATTATTATGTCAACATAAAAGGCGTTATCTGAAAGAAAAGTCACGTTACCAAGTTTGTTAGCTCCAATGATGGACGCAGATAAGAATCTATCTTCCAGAAGATATAGGAAGAGTTAACAGAGGAATTAGTTAAGGTTCAGCGGAATGTCAGCAGTAATAATATGAAGTCATTGAAGGAAAGTACCAAAAAGCGTGACAAAAACCCGCGTAGCCCATATTTATAGTAGGACAGAAAGTTATGTTCTACCATACGTGCAGAGGACATCCTCAGAAGTTACATGCCATCTGGATGGGTTCTGCTAATATTTTCATGAGAAGAGGAACTGAATATTCAATCATTGATGACACCACACATATCATCTATAATTAAGTCCGCACATGGCAAAGTCTTTCCCTAGATCTTGTCTTATGCCAGAAAATGTGATATGTTCTTAACTATAGGAATTAATTCTTTGATTTATAGAAAACCCCTCATGAAAACCCCCATTTCAATATGTCTATTAATAGCGCTGATGATCTAGATGGCCAGAATAGATATTAATTCCAAACTAAAATTGTAAGCAATCAAAATGGTTTATAAAAATGCAAATCCCCTTTTTTAGTTGTAAAGAGTTAAAACCCTGCCAGCAAAAGATGTTTATATACCCTGAAACCCTGATACATTGCAGTAATCACCATGACATTGTACGATGCACAATTATAAATACTGGTACAAATGACTATATACATGACGTTGCAAGTGACATTTTAGTAGAACCCTTTAATACTTCTGGGCTTAATTTCCAATGATGGGAGAAAAACTAATAACACATACAAAGAGAGTTTCCCACTCATACAAAGCTGAGCAATGACAATATTACCAAAATGGGAAGTAAATTTATTTTTCAAGATTAAATTATTAAAACTACCAATGTATTTAAACAGATTTAGCAGTCATAAGGGTCATGAGAACACCAGGTGCAGACAGAGAAGCAGTCACACAGTCACAAGCAGGTAAGAGCTCAATGCCAATTAAAAACCAATAATATCCCAGAGGATCTAAGAATTGGATTCTGCTGGGACTGAACTTAGCAGTAAATGCATAATTGCATTATTAAAAAATTGATTTGTTATATATAAAAACCTATCCATATAATGTTAAACTAGATTTCACGTTAGAGAAATTTTTTGTCAAACCTCCCAATTCACGCCCACAATTTTTCGCCCTAAAAATGGTTATTTTTTATATAAAACTATAAATAAGAATGCAGCCAAAGCCGCTGCTGCTTTTGCCAACACCCTACTCCGCCAGCAACTCCATGGGGCGATGGAGACCCTGGTTGAGGGTATTCCTATCCCCAATTTCCCTATGATTTTCAGGAGGATACAAAATATAGATTGAGGAGCTCGCTTTTGGTGCAAGCCGCGCTTGCATTGATGTGGCAAAAATCTCCTTTTGACCCCAATTATCCCCAAACCTGCCAGTGCATTAAGTCATTTACTTGTGTGCTGGCTCTCAAAACTTCTGCTGAGCATCAGCTTGCTCAATATATTGAGTCAATGGACACTGCAGGCCTCATTAATGAAGAAAATTCTTAACTATAACTCCTTATGCCACATGCCGCGGATGCCCCAACTTCTATGCTATCCACCATGGTCCACCAGCTAAAGCGGGCACTGGACAAAAGTTTTCCCAAAGCTTCCTCACCATCTGATATGGCCTCCCAAGATGATAGCTTGGGGGCTATATTAAGAATTTTTTATTATGATAATCTCTTTATTTGGCTCATCACAAATAATGATGTGTGGCGGCTCACCCCTTTTGGGTTGGGCACCACTAGTGCTAAAAAAAGACCTACTTTTAACCTTAATTTCCTAATTACTTTTTATATATAGTTATGTGCACATCAATAAAGTAACATCTTTCATGAAAATTACCTTTACTTTCATTTCTATTTGGTGCTAGTATGTCAAATTATAGTTATATTGAATAAATTTTTATAATAAGTCTAATTGTTGTCTGCATTGGTTTTGAGTTCCAGTATGTTCAGGAGCATCCCAATATGTTCAATACAAGGCTTTAACTTGGTGGACACCAGAAACCATGAGAAAAGGGTCTTATTTACATAAGAACTGGACCTTAAAATCACCTTGTGGCGCCCCCTATGAACAGAAAAATAAATTATTGTCAGTGGCTTAATACCAGTTATCAACATCCCCAGAGCAAGTGGGTCACTTTGGTAATGGTTGTTAATTAGGGTAGGACAAGGTTTGGCTCTCCATACATAAACACTACTTACAGTAATTTTATTTAACCTAGTCAAGCTGACCAGGGGATAGACAATACCAAAACAGAAACTCTAAAGCTAAACCAACCAAAAGCAAGAACTGACCTTTCTAAAAGAGCATCAGGAAACTCAAACGAAATATAAAAACAACCTACCAGGTGGCACAGCGGCGAGCCGCTTATCTCACCATGGCGGAGGGGGTGGGGGGATCAGGTGGATCATCATCATCAGGTTCTTCAATGAAGAGGCAGATCCTTGTTGATACCAAGGGAGTTGGGGCATCCGCGGGATGAAAAGTCAAAGTGAAGTAGATAGTTGTTGAGATCAACACTTTGGGCCTGGATGAAAACCTCTATGAGTTTGGCAACGTGGTGTTCATCTTGGATGTCGGCATTTGGAAGTTGGGCAAATTTTGCAATGTTGGCATTGATGACATGTGTGGATGGGAAAAAATCTGTCAGTGCAGCAACATGTTTGACAGCGGTGGTGGCAGTTTAATAGAAGCGTTTGATTTCTTCTTTTGCAATAGGAGGAAAATTGGAGTGGAACAAGGGGGATATCAGCCCTTTTTTAAATTCAGTGACAGATTTTGCCACAGCTTCGTGAAGATGGCAATTATTGAGTGAGGCCACAGCCTTAGCAAGCTGATAGTCTTTTTGGTATGGGATATCATTAGTTTTGGGGACGTATCAGTTGGGTGGGGCTGGGGCATCAAAATCTGAATTTAGATAAGGTTCTAAATCAATTGGATCACCCGGTGGGTGGGAAATTTCACCAGATTTGGTCACTTCATCCAATAAGTCCCAGGGATTTTGGTTGACTTGGATTGATTCTGTGATAGGTGTCTGTGGTTGGGTAAGTTTTGGGGCGGAAATTTTTTTGGATTGAACATAGGTCCAAACCTTCTCTGTTTGGTTGGCATGGGTGTAAATTGACCAGATTGGATTTGATTTGCTAGATTTTGCTGCTGATTCATAGAGCGCACAACCTGGGGGTTGAAGGCAGCCAAGATCCCCACTTGAACGCTGTTGGTGTGGCCTCATGGGTGGAGTTGGCCATGTTTGCAGGGTTCAAATTGTTTCATCATGGTTTTTGTATAGTCCAGCTCATGGCAGGGGGGAAAGCTGTGCGACCATTGTTGTAACAATTGAGATTCATCTTGATTGTACATTTCAACTCAGATTCAGATTTTCTGAATTTGAGTCAAATCGTTTATAAAACATTTTTAGTTTGGACGTTTTGGGCGCTGGGTTGTGCCTTGCCCAAGTCGTAGACTAGGCTTGTGTGAGCCTATTCAATAGCTCAAGTGAGGCCCCTGAAGCACTGCCTTTATAAGGCGCGCCTGCCCAATCTGAAGTTTGCTTTTTATTATTCACCCTAGCATGTCCCTTCCTGGGGAGCATTGTCAGTTGCTCCCCAGACGAGCTCTGGTCAGCGGACACCTTCGTTTTTATGGTCCAAAATAGAAATAAAGGGTGTTTTGGGGTTTGCATACCTTGCATACTGTGGTCTTTTTTGGGTGTTTCTGTTTAGAGGAGGCTTTCATGTGTTTGGGTTGGACCAACCACTATCCAACCTTTACATAGCCAACCAATGAGAGGTGAATGTTTGGCTGCTTGTAGGTGCCCCAAACCTCTCCCTACTCAGTTAGGTCGCTTTGGTTGCTTGTCAGTGCACCAAACAAAAATGTAAAAATTATATGGCAATTGGAACTGGGGCTTTTACAATTTGTTACAATTGTCAATTTAAGCACAAAAGAAATGGTCAAGTGCGAATGGGATATAGGCACACGGTGGAATATGCTGGGCCATGTTCAGCTGGTGGGGGGTAATGGTGGCCAATGCCTGAGGTGCTGTGAGGTTCTCAGCACCACTTGGGACAATGAATTGGAGGATGGGGTCTTTGCCATAAGTGGACAGCCCTGACATCAACTCCTCATAAAGCTATTTGAAGGGAAAGTTGAGAGGGGAGGTTTGCAAAAGTCACCATGAGTGTGGTATCATCTTGGAGACGTGTTTGCGTGGTGGTAATGGGGGTGTTTTTTATATATTAAGGGCGTAGCTGCTGCTGCAGCTGCGTCCTCTTCAATTGGGAAGCCTATATCAAAATAGCTTTTTTAAGGGCAGAAGTCTATAAATTCTGCCGGTGCAAAGGTAGCAGTTGCCAGCTCAATTTAAGCTTTTTCAGCATATGGGAAGAGATGTCCATATTCAACATTGAGGCAAAAGCGGATAGTGTATCAAGGTAGGGCTAAGGGATGGGGGTGGTTTGGGTGTACTCATGCAAGGTGAAGTGCTAAGTCCCTTAGAGGGACATAGCAGCTGGATGCATTTGGCAGACTGGATGAGCCAGTCCACAAGTGTTTGCCTTCTGGGTGGTAAACGCTAGTGGGTGGAGCACCGCTGCCCTAACACTAGGGCAGTGTGTGATAGATCCAAGGACATAAATTGGGAAATTGATGCGGTGAAGTGGTGGTGGAAAATTGACTGTCTTTTTAAAATTGCTCAAAAGTGATGTCAAGCGGAAAGAAGATTTACTACTCCCATTTACTTACAGTAATACCCTTCTGACAATCACACCATATCACCATAGTTTTATTGAAGATTATTAAATGTTGGAACATCATTTTTAAAAAAAAAAGTTTTGGAGTTGGTTTAATTCTTCAACTCTACAGGAATAGTGGCTTATAGGTTCCATTTGTCTTAAAATGACATTCTATATAATCAGCTTACCAACCTCAGCTTTCTTAACATGTGAGGCTGACTCACTGCTCAGGGAGTCTACTCTGCGCAGATTAGACACCAGAAACTAACTCAGAAATCACAATCATCCTCATAGAGCAAATTCTTCCGAAGATACTACTCATTGTAAACCAATCTCTTTGTAAAATTCTTTGAATCCTTAACAAATCTCTTAGTGACACTATTTGACATGCTCTATATAAGTTGGCCCTTGGGACACAACGAAAGCCAATCCAACCTCTTCCTTGACAGCTTATCTCCAAGGTATCCTCGATATTGAGTGTCCTGTATAACCATAGCAGATCTCAGATTTAAAACTTTATTCTGCTCACTGGATAATCCTAGACTGGATACTGGTGACTAGTTCACTTAAACCATTATAAGTGGATTAAAAAAAGGATAAAACTGAAATCTGTGAAAATCTTTAATGTAAAAAGAAAATTATTTTATACTTCAGGAGAAAAACATAATAGAAAGTAACTGATTATTCAAAGTAAATTGGGAATATGGGTGTCAATATGGGGGATTTTTAAGATCTCCTAGTTAGATTAAGTATAACTGCTGCTTTAGTGGCTTCATCCCTTTTAGCCAAGTCTTGTAGCCTTGAGCTTCTTCTCGTGGTGGTTATCCCTGAACTTTGATGTCCAGGGGCCCTTTCATCATTCTTCAGTTTCTGGTTTTTGGTTTCTGAAACTATTTCTAATATTTTTATTACCAAATCTGGCAATATGCTGCATGACTTTCAGTTTTGAGTGATGGCACTCCTACGATGCACTTCTCATTGTGGTTTTAAACGACTTTCAAAATTGGTTGACTGCTGGATTTGGTAATATATGTCATTGAGCCTCTTTCATTACTATTTGGGGTAAGTTGGTCAAGTCATTGTCACATCATTAGCGGAATGCAAATTATTTTGGTCCAAAAAGTATAAAAGGGGGTCAATTTTCATACTGATTTTGGAAATGTCGTCAGCTTTATTAAGTAAATTTGTCGGGATTGTTATGGGGAGAAATTTTTCGTATGACGTCACTGCAGCTGAAAAAATTGCTTGGTTCACCCAAAATGTTTAAAAAGTGCTTGTTCATCACCATCCGTGGCAGGTGATTACCTGCATTTACGCCAGTTTGGGGTGAACCCTACTTATTACATTGGTTTAGTAATGATCCACTGATCCATTTTTGGCCTCATCCATAACACCTCCCCTCCCAAGACAAGACTGTGGGGGATGCCCTAGGATGCCACGCTTGTACACTATTAAACACAACGTTAGTATCATCATCCCAGATGGAGTATTCAGCTCCTCTTCTCTGTTAAAACAGTAGCAGGCCCAGTCCAAATGGCATGTAACTTCTCTTTCTGTGATCAGGCCAAATGATAGCAAATCTTTGTCCCCTAGGATGAAGTCCAGTAGTCTGGTTCGTCTCTGACTTTCCTGTTGACTTTGTGGGATAGTCATCTCAATGTTGTTCGAAAATTCTGACTGGATTCCAATAAGTTCTTCAGCTAGCTCCTACTGATAGCTTCCATGTGGCAGGTTCTTTTGGTTTACTGTGATGGTCAATGCCAGGAGGGTCAACAGGGCTTCCTCTAGCCCATACAGGGCTAAGAAAGGGGACACCCAAATCACTAGTTGGTGACTCAACTGGTAAGCTAACAACGCTGAGGGCAGCAACTGATCTAATTCTAATTTTGTAATATAGGTCCACTTTCTTCAAAATCCCTCCCTAAGCTTCCATTCACTTACTTGATGCTTCCATTTGAGGATAGAGTGTAGGGGGTGTGAACTTCTGTTTTACTCCAAATAGGCCTATCAAACTTTCTCATCACAATAGAGATGAAGTTTCCCATTGTCTGAAAGTAAAACTTGAGGGCAACCAAGCCTTGTGATAACTTTAAAATACAGGAAATGAGTAATGGAGTTTGCGGTATATGTCTTGACTTTGGAGGCCTCAACCCACTGGTGAAGTGGACAAACGAGACTAGGATAAACTTTTATTCAAAGGAGACATTTGATAATGGTCCCACCATGTCAATTGAGACATTGCTGAAGGGCGTTATAGGGGGGATCAACATAAACTCAAGTTGCTTTTACAGTTGGTAAAACTCTCACAAGGTATGCACAACTTTAAAGTTTGATGCACTTTGTCTGACACGCACTCCAAGTAGATTCTCTATTTCAGGTATGCTAGTGTTTTTAAAATCTTCCATGTCCCACGTGCTTATGGGCTAGATCACCAACTCCATGCAGTTGCTAGGCTAAGTATAGGGGTACCACTCGGTTTGTATCTTCTTTTGCATATTTTATTGATACGCCAGGTGTCTTTGGAGCCTCTCCTCAGGACTCTCTTAACTTCCTCTATTTCATCCTGCCAGGTTTCTTATGTTAGCCCAATAAAATAAATTAGTTTATTGCTCTCTGGTGCTTGCAAGTGAAACAACAGTAACTGCAATAGGCCATCAGCATTTAGTTTCCTTAACTGCTTAATACATTATTCAAATAATAGCCTTGAGGAGTACAGCCCAGCGGGTAAGTCATTTTTTTAATATCCTCATGTTTAGCAACCAGAAGTGTGATGCATGATCTGTTACTAATTAAAAATGTACCCCGGACAAATAATATCTAATGTGTTTGAATGCTCTGATCACCGCCAGGCACTCACACTTGGTGAATGCTTTTATTTTATGCTTTACTGAACTTTTTTGAGTAGTATTTTATTGATTGATCCACCCCACTTTTTTAGATTGTGCCAGGATTGCACCAAGTCCTACGTCATTAAAATCAGTATAGAAGTAGAATGTCTTATTAAAGTCAGGATAGGCCAAGATTGGCGCCTCTACCAATTGTGCCTTTAACTCCGCAAAGGTCTGCTACTAGCCTAGGCCTCACTCGAACTTCATTTCTTCAAAGAGCAGGTATGCAAGGGGCGCAGCCAAGCCCGCAAAATGGGGAATGAACTTCCATTAGTGTCCACCCTTTCTGAGGAACACTTAAGTATCCCTCATGCTCTTTAGTGGCTCGATAGTTATGATGATGTTCACTTCCCATCCTGAGGCTTGATTCTTCTAGGGCTGATCTCATCCCATTGACCACTAACTGTCTCTTGAGAAAGGTGCATTTGCTCTATTTCAACTTCAGATTGAGCGCGCACAGACATGTAAAGACAACCCAGAGATGCTGCAGATGTTCTTGAAATCTCTGCATGAAAACAATGATGTTGTTGAGATACAGGGTTTTACAGCCCAATTTTCATCCATTATAGGCCAATTTATATATATATATATTGATTTTGACATCCAATACAGTCTAATTTGCATAGTTCATTATTTTTCGCATCTTTTATATTGAAAACTATGTGAAATTTTGAGAGATTTGCCTGTAATGGATGCGAAAAGCAATGAGTAATATGTAAATTGGCCTGTAAACCCTGTATTAGCACACTTAATAACTTGAGATCGCAAAAATGTGATCCATCGCGTGCTAGAAGGTAGCAGGGGCGTTGCAGAGTCCCAACGGCATTCTTGTGGGCACAAACAACCCTTGGCTACTGATCAGGGCGCTTTTCTCCTGACCTTCTGGTGAGAGTTCCATCTAACAGTATCCACTGGCCAGATACATCGCCAAAGATTACTTTAAGCTGCCCAGGCGTTTCAGAGCATTGTCAATCCTCAGGAATGAGTATGAGTCATTCTTATATATCTTATTCAAGCGGCGGTAGTCTATAATTACTCTATGGGACTCATCTTTTTGTGTACATGCAACAAATGAGATGCCCAGCTAGTCTTTGACGATCTGATTAGCCCTGCTTCAACTAGTTGGTTCAGCTCTTGTGCAATAATTGCGTCCTCTGCTTTTGAGTGGTGGTAGGGTCTGTATTTGAAGGTTATAGTAGAAACAGTATCCATTTTAGGGACCTCACTCTTGCGTAGGCCATAATTTTTAAATCCTTAATTAAGATGTCGCTGAACTCGTCCAACCACCCATTAATCTCTTTATTCTATTAAGGGTCACTTCCCCAAACCTGAGCTCACAAAATTAACTCTACATGTGCAGATTCAATATCCTGGCAACTTGTCAATTGTGCAGTGCAACGAATTGTCCCTTTTTGACTCTGATATGTTGAGTAATGATTTTTCCTAAATCAATGTTCAACTCTCCAGAGATAGTTAGTGTTATAGTTTCTTAGTCTTACTCTAGGTTTTTTTTCAGATCCATTGCGGCTGTATACTTTCAATATGGTATCAGGTGGGATCTTTACACAAATTGACAGGTTCTTTCTGCGTTGACCCCCTTGTTAAAAATGTATAGTTTCACAAACTCTCACCAGGAGCCATTCCTTTGCGCTAACAGTAGGAGGTAGCTGCTTCACACTCTTCTCATTCAGGGTGTTGTAGAAGGTGTAAATAGATTGGTTCATTACCACCAAGCACATTCATTTTTCCACAGTATGACCTCTTAGACCAAAAAAAACATTGGAAGTTTATAGCCCAAGATGCTCACAAAGCTAAAATTGAGATCAATCATAGCTTCAAACTCCAAGATAAACTGTGTCCCAATAAAAAATTATAGTGGTCATTGTCTAAAACCACTGTAGGTGGCATTGAAACTATGCGCCCAAAAATAAGGGTAAAGCTGAATAAGCTCCTAGAGCACGGGTAACACCTGGTCCTGCGGTGTGTTACTTCAATTTGTAAATGATATTGGGCATGAACTTCAGCTTATTCATAAGCCTAGATGAGGTGATGTTGACTGGAGCCCCAGTGTTGAGTACTGCTAAGCCGTGCACATTCTGGATGATCACTTCCAATTTCTTACACTCTTGCCAAAAGGGTTTCCAGTGGTCAATACGTCACTAGCAGATTTCTCAAAATGCCTAAGAGCAGAAGCGCTCATGGTAGCTTTGACAGTACCTTTGCCATTTGATGCCAAATTAATGAAGGTTTCCATAGCTATAAGTACCCATCCTCAGCTAAATTAATGACCTGGGTATACTGATCGCTTGCGCCAGTTAGGTTACTTGATTTACATCTGTCAGTGCCATGGACTCTTAATCTAGATGGCACAGCCACCGCGCTAGGTGCCCCTAACACATGGTATCCTTCACTAGCAATTTATCTTTTTTGTGATCATATTCAACCTCAGTTTGGAGAACCACCCAGTTTACAGCGTTATAGGTATCCTCTTTAGGAGTTGCTTCCTTTTTTCCACGGCGAGTAATTGAAAAAGATTGAAAAAAGTGTCTAGGTTGATGGCACTTATTGCAGGTTAACTCTTAGCAGAGCAAGCTCTCAAGCGGTTTAGAAATCTTATCTTTAGTCTTAACGCCCTTATCCTTAGCGACATAGACAGCTCTGCTAACTCATCGATGGGTGGTGTTCCCATGACCTTGTATTCAATTATATACATCCCTTGTGCGTCAAGTAATTCTTCCTTGGACGCCTTGAGGGACGTTGCACTCTTTACCACTAAAGTCATATGCATCTTTTAGTTAGAATGAATTCCAATGAACTCAGTAGTAACAGTTTCACGGTAGGTAAATCCATAGTTCTTTTAGTCCACAGTTGTTGAGCCTTGAGATAGTATCAAGTGACATAATTGGTGACCGACTCATTATTGCACATTTTCATCAGGAGAAGCTTTTGCTTCATATTTTAATGTCTTGTTCACTACCGATTTCAGAAAGTAAGATAATTTTTACTTTGGTGCAAGAAAGTACAGGTCATAGGCTCGGCTAAGGATCTCCTGAGTCTCACAGCTTATACACCATTACATGTGGCGAGCCTTTTGGCAATTGTTAGTGCCATCCATGCTATTCTCATACATGTGTAAGAAACCATAAACCGTTCCTTCTATAGTTGTGTACATGGTCTTAAAGCAAGTTTTATAGTTAAATCTTCTTCATCTGGTCGATGTGCATCATGTTCAGTTGTGTAGCAGTTCTAACCAGTTTTTGGGACATTCTGTTGAGTGACCCATGTAGGCGCCTCCAATCAAGTTTTAGGTCAAGTAGAGCTAGGCTCTTGTATAGTACGCATTTGTACATTTAATTTCGTCTATACTCTTTTCTATTGCAAACAGCATATTGTCATGCTGTTCCAAGCACCCTCATAGTTGATCATTATGCATATGGTTTTGCTTTTCTCATATGAGGAATACTATTCCTTACTCTAGATTCTTAAGCGTATATCATAGTTTTATAACAGGTGATGGTCCTCTCACTTTAGGTATAGAGGCAATTTGTGCTCTTTTTGTGGTCTTATTGACGTTCTTAAGATCATTGCATATCTCATGCACTTCTGATTCCAGGGTATGGAGTCTTGAACGGATTGCAACCTCCACTCTCACCAGTAGCTCAGTAAATCCATTTCATGATAATTCTTACACAATTGCATCATTGTCAAACTGCTCATTAGAACTCTCATGATCCTCACTAGGGCCTGATAATGCCACCCCAGTAGTGAGCACCGCATTTAGCTCACCAACCTCAGCTCGATTAACATGTAAGGTCAACTTGCTTCTCAGAGGGTCTAATCCATTTAGATTAGCATCAGAAAACTTTCTCTTAGATCTAAATCATCCTTGTAGAGCAAATTCTCCTCTGATGCTACCCATTGTAGCACTATCTCTTTGGAAAATTCTTCGCGTCCATGTCAAATCTCTTGGTGACACTCTTTGACATGTTCATTATACACTGGCCTTCAGGACTCAATTAAAGCCAATAAATACCTTGGCAGCTCATCTTCATGGTATCTGAGATATAGTGTGTCCTGGTCAATAAGGGCAGATCTCAGACTTAAAACTGTATTCTGCTCACTGGCTAATCCTAGACTGGATACTGATGATTAGTTCACTTATACCACTAAAAGTGAAAATAAAAAGGATAAAACTAGGAAATTTTGAAAGTTTTATCAATGTAAAAAGCGAATTAGCTTATACTTTATGTAAAAAAGATGATAGGAAATTAATGACAATTTAGAAGCAAATTGTGAATATGGGTGTCAAATGTGGAAATTCAAGATCCCCTAGTTAGACGGAGTCTAACTGCTGCTTTAGTGGCTTCATCTATTTTAGCCAAGTCTTGTATCCTTGAGCTCCTTACGTGGTGGTTATCCCTGAACCTTGATGTCCAGGGGCCCTTTTATCCTACCCCGCTTTTGGATTTTGAGTTATTGCAGCTATTTCTAATACTTTTTATTACCAAATCTGGTATATGCTGCTTGACTCAAGTTTAAGAGATGGCACTCCTACGATGTGTTTTGCATTGTGGTTTTGAGTAACTCATGAAATTGATTAAATGTTATATTTGGTAATATTCATCCTTGAGCTTTAATTGTTCATGTTGGGGTAATTTGTCAAGTCATTATCACATCATTGGCAGAATGCAAATTATTTCAGCCACCAAAGATATAAAAGGGGTCAATACCTACTGGATTTTGGTGAAGTCATGATCTTCTTTAAGTAAATCTTCTGGTTTTTATGGAAAAATTATATCACATGACGTCACTTTGCAGGTGAGGAAAATTGCTTGGTTTACCCAAATTTATAAAAGGGGCTCATTTATCCTTATCCACGATGGGTTGGTATGCCTGCACTTTTGCCAGTTTGGGGTTGACCCTACTCATTCTATTAGTTGAGGAATGATCCGCTGATCCATTTGCAGCCTCATATGTGACAGATAACTTGAGGCTTTTTGGCGTGCCTTCATGACGCATGCAAACTTTACTGCTGCTAGATGAGGAGTTGTCATATATTTCAGCGTATAATCTCTTATGGCAGTGGCTTTTACTTTTTTCAATATCTATGATTGTGCGAAACATTCTTTCAACATTTCTTCAAATTTAGTTTCCAAGTCCTCAACTTTTGGTTTTTAAAGCGCGTAGCTTTTAAAGCCTTGGGTAGGTGATAGAATTTGCAAGGCATTCTTTTCTGAAAGCTCTATTATTGTTTTAATCTCTTTTACTTAAAGAAGTTCTCTATACACCCACATCTAAAATCGAGCATTGTTCTCAAAAAATGTGTCTCATAATGAAAGACTATACTTAAAAGCCGCCACAGCTCTGGTGACCAACATATTGAGCGCCACTTGTTGGAAAGCATCTAGCGCACAGGCCTTAGGGGACTTTTTATATAATAATTAAAAAATACTTATGTTTGATTACAGAAAAGCGCACTATGTGTCAAAAATGGTTCAAAAGCATGTAAGACCTTGTTTGCTTTAAATATACTTAGGCGACTATTTCCTACAATTTATTTACCTGAGAGCAAAACTAGCAACTAAACCCAAGATCCTATTTTCAAATGAAATTAGGGGATATAGTGGACATTAATGGCAATCAAATGCCCATCCCTTAGTTAATATCATTCACAGTTGCCAAAAATTAATAAATGATCAAAATTGACTTCTAACATCATTATGATAATGGGCTGGAACTTTCTACATAATTTATAAAAGTTGCAGCAATTGTTTCATACATCCAACGTGCCAAGTAAATACTTGGATTCCATTAAGGGTACTCTAATGCCCATGATAATATCCATAGTCTGCGCACCATCTCCATTTTGATTATTTGAGAATAAGATCCACTAGGGGATAGGCGAGGGATGTACTAATCTTTGAACATCAACCCTATTCCAACCAATAAACTGATTTTGGTTAGTAAACTTGACATGCTCTTATTGAGTATAGACTGGCTTGTTGAGGGGCATCTGTTTAGACCATCTGGGATGGAGCTTAGAATCGTAATCAGGATTGTCTTAGACTAACACTTAATAATGAGGAGAAGTTGTCATTCCATTGAATCCACTTCCACTGGAATCTATAATAGTCCAATCTGCCATATTACTTTCTGTAACTTCTTCTCAATTATTGCAGTTTATTTAGACGTTTAAATGCTCTTTTTGGGATGGAAATCCATATGTGTATTCTCTTGAAAAAATGGTTGTTAAGACAATTCCCTGTGGTGGTTTTCTTAACTTTTTATGCCAAGGGATGCTAACACTGAGAACACCAGAGAAACATCCATTGACATGATAGAGCTCAACGAGTGAGGACCTTCCATAGTTTATGGCGGTTTCTTTGAAGAGGAAAGAACCTTAAAATCCAATAAAATTTAATAGTTTTTTCTGGAGTAAGAAACTATTTATAAATTAGTTGATATTACAGTATAATCCATCACTCTACCCTAAGTAGAGTGCCATTCTTTAAACTTGTAAGGGAATGAGGAGGTGTTTTAGAACTTTAATAAAAACTGGATGCGTGAATGTTTGCAAGTATGCTGAAAACTTTTCACAAGGTCGTTGCTTAGTCTTTGGTTCTCTGGCGTCCTTGGAAACTGAGGGTAACTTTTCAGCGGTTCATTCTGGCGTTCTTCACCAATTTTTGCAGGCGCCAACATTCTTGCCCCAATTTTTTAATTGTTTTGTTTGTGGAATTTTGTTTGATTTTAACATCTGTGGGATATTGAAATTGGATGCCTGTTTAATTTTTCCCTATATTGAGTGCAATGGTTTTTCCCCATTTCAGGGATTCGATTTTAATCCACTGATCTTCTCAAAGGATTCTTGGCACTCGTTCTTGATCTTAGCCAAAAAAAGCCTCTAAAATTGATAAAACTGAAGGTGGAATTGGAATCTCCAACAGTTGGGGTGGGGGTGAATTCAGTTTGGGGTGGGGGTGAAGAACACAGCGCTCATCCAGGGTATTCATAAGTATGTTATTACAGTAGTGGTAATGCACAGGGCCCCTTCCCTTTTCTTAGTCAAAAAAGGGATGTGTTGCCCTGTCTAATCTATTGTCCCTATAATGGACCTTTATAGATTGTACCCACAAGTGAAAGTAACACCAAGAGTTATTGGCTATCTGTCCCTTACTCTAAGAAAGTCTGGCTATTAGAATAGCATATATTGATCAACTGATTAATAAGGGAGTTAAGTTGGAACTTTTAATATGGAAGTTTTAAAATTCAAAACTAAGTAACTAAATTGGTATAGTGATAAAATAAATGAACACTAATTTTGGAACATATAGGAAGAGGCATAATCTGAAAACATCCTAAAAGTGTTAAAACTGCTAATCATGATTTTAAAATTAGCAACCACTCCCTATTATTGAAATTATTCTAAGTATCTCCCCACTCCCCAGCACAATATAAAACCCAGAACCCTGTTAATAGTAGGGTGTTGGATTACTTTCTTAATTATTTCCATATTAAATTTATATCAGAATATTCTTGTTTTACCTTATAAATTAAAATAGTGAACTGCTGCTACTAATGGTTGTAAGAGAGACTATGGGAGAATCTTCTATTCAACTTTACAGGTGTAGTAGCCAATCAGCTCTGAGAACCTCTCACAATCCCTTTTACCATACTAAAAACACAAAATCCTCCCTTTTTTCTTCTTAATTGACCCTGAAAGAAGATCACACCTTGCAATCTGAGCATACTTTGTTGGTGTTTAGGCACCTGCACTTACAATACTGTTTTCCTTTGGCTCCAATACTAGCAAGTGACAGGGGTAAGATTGTGGAGTTTTTGTTGGATGCAGGCTGTTCCTGTGTTGATTCTGCAAAGTTGTCAATGTTTGACCCCACTATACTAAACGCACCAGAAACTTAAAGAACTTTTCTTGTGCGTCAGAACTAATCAATTACAATAAATCTCATATTTCCCAGTAAATTGGGGCGCTACACAGTATATGTCCCTTAAAAATAAAACTTGATGTTTTTCACCTTCTTCTGTTTTTTTGTACAACCTAACATGTGTTCTCTGGTCCGCACCAGATAATAATCCCCCAACCTCCCTTACTCAACTAAGATGTTGCTTAGGCTATCCACTGAAGCATAAAACTATGAGTTTCTTATATTGGTTTTATTTGCACCTGCAGATAAAAATGTGGTTGCTACCCCTCTTGGGTTAGTCCCCACTAGTACTAAAAGAAAGCTGAGCAAAAACCCAACAAAAAATTTCATCTATTTAAATTTAAACATCAGTTATATTGCTTTCCAATTATTTCTAAAGATTTCTATATTGAATCTTAATCACAGGAAAATTTATAAGGGTAATCATTGCTTCTTAGTTTTATAAGTAAGTATCTACTAATTGTTAAACCTAAGCAATCAAAACTTTAGATAAATAACTACAATAAAGTAATGTACATAGCAGATACAGGAGGTGGTGGTATATCTAGTAATGCAGATGACTACTATCCTGAAATTTTGCGTTTATAACCACCCTTCAAAAAATATTGAGGTGCTTTCCACAGATTAGTATAGATATAGTATTAAGCCATGAGAAAGAATCCTTACCTTTTTTAGATATTTCTAAACTTTGTCCCAAAGCAACTAAAATACTTCTGATGAAAAAATATACCCATATTTTTTAAACAAGTCTTTCTTACGTTTTTTAATTTTCAATAGTGTACTTCCCCTTGTTGGCCTACTTGAACAGTTACAAAGCAAGTACACTGATTGATATGAAGTCTAATGGATCCAACTACATTGACCATCAGCTTTTCTTATAGTCATATCAAGTAATCACTCTTATATGATACCATTGCAAAGAAGTATGAAATTTATTCGGTTCATAGCAGTCAACTACTCATGGTTAGGTCTTTTACTAATATCAGCATCTTTTTATAAAAATTGTGTATAAAATTTCTCATAGTTTAATATATCAATTATCACTATCGTAACTAAAGTTACATTCTTTTTAATCCAAACTTTTCATCGTCTATTTTTCTCATAATTTAAAAATCTTTTGAAATCTGTTAAAATTACATATTCTTTCTCTGCACTAAGTTCAATAAGCATTGATGCACTTTTGCATAACCAAACTCCTATGATGCATAACATTGGGCATCATGAAGCTTTGTAAAACATTAACTCTTCTTTTGTACTTCAACTTGACATTGGGGTTTTTCATTACTTGTGTAAATCTTCAGACAATAAGAGTCAGAGGTCCAGCACTAATAATATGTGAAAGCGCAAACTTAATTGTCTCCAGAGTGGTAGTTGGATGCGCTTACTGGCTAGAAAATCAACTCCCTACAATCTAAAAACTCAAAGACCTTAAACACTATTATCTATTAATTAGAAATATACTATTTTTTATTAATTAGCTATAACCTAGTAGGTTTTATTTTTTGCTGCACTTAAAAATCACAGTTAACAATAGCTTTAATAGTAGATATTTTTCTATTTATAAGCAGTCAAAAGATATATTAATTTATACTATTGATCGCTTTTCTTTTTTGTAATGATAACATCAGTTACTAAGATTTGATTTAAACAGAAATTTTTGATTATCACACAGGTGAGATGAGCGAATTCAACAAATCACAACTAAAATGGGTGAAATCTGTATCTGGAAATGGCCAAAATGGTGCACATAAGGGCAAAAAACGCCCTGGAGGGGATTGGGAGCCAAAGCCACCAAAAACCACAAACCCAAACACCGCCCAGGTTTGTGAAGTTCACCACAAAACAAAACCAATATATGGAAATACAGTATGCACAGCCCCTATTGCAAGTGGAACACAGTCTCTGACTTTTCTTAGGGGCAGAGTCCCCAACTCTGTGGGAAAAAGTGGGTGAAGCACAGGCCTCCCTTTTTCCCCATGCGGTTTACATTACCACCCACACAATCCACTGTATCTGGATTGATATAAGTTTTATAACCAAAGAGGATGCAAATGCTGCGGCAAAAGTCCATATGAAGATTGCCTTCCCTGAGTGCAAAAAAATTGTGCACACCACACACACCAGATGGAACAAATAAAATACTTTGTTCATTTCATTTGACTCACTCCCCACCATCCTTTCCTGCAAAATAATTGAGGAGGAACACTGAATTGGCCTTCAGAGCTACAGAGAAATTAAACAACTAGAATTACAGCGATTCCACCTGATGCCAGACCTGTGTACAGGAAAGGCGATTGCCATGATCAACCCAGTCCTTGATATGGCTGCGGACCTAACCAAAATCCCATGCACCGTGGTGTTTCATCTCCCAGATGGGGGAGTGTCAAAGCCATTCTGTTTCACACCGGAATGCACACCAACCATCTGCAACCATTGCACTGCATTGGGGCACAAGGAACACGCATGCCCCATGAAGGAGGGCATCTTGGCCCTGTATTTCTGTGATGATGCTATGGATGAAAACGAAGAGACCTTCGGAAAGATGGTTGTGCCAACCACGCTTTCCTCTGGGGAGAGGACAGGCACTACATCCTCATAGACCCAGTATCACCCAAACTATGCAAACAGATACAGAAGGCCCGCAAGCAGGCAGCGGCCAAGGCTGCATCACTCGCAACCTCCTCCATTGACCCAGACCAAATCCAGGAGGACAGAGAGGAAATTGGCCAAGCCAGCCAATCAGAACAGAATGCCCAAGCCAAAGAAGCCATGGAGGATATTAACTGAGCCAAACAGTTGGAGCAGACAACCCACACTGAAAGATTACTCAACAATCTGACTAAATCACCATATGATCTCAATCAAATGAACTTACCTGGACAATTTGACTTCACTATTAGCGAGACAGCAGGGCCCAGAACTTCAAAATCAAACCCCAAAAAATCAGAACCCAATCAGCACACCAATCCAAGTCTCACAAAATCACGCGTGGAAAAGCTTAATACAACTCTAAATCCAATAAAACCCACATGAAATCAACACAAGGTAAGAAAATTGACAATGCCTCATAATGGACTGGCCAAAACACGGAGAAAGTCCAAGGCAATGAGCGGGGGACTATGGCCAGAAGGCCCACCCAACCGCTCCTGAGGCGCTGCGGGCACCTCAGTGTCAATATGGATGCTAAACATCGCAGGAGCCAGGGCTCAAGCGTCCCAAGCCAAAAAGCTGGACATCCTGCATAAACCCCCTGTAGACATCTTAGCCATATAACAAACTACTGTCTACAGGGGTAGAGGGATCCTGGTCGGCCATGGTCTCACCATCTCAGTCAGTTTGGACGTCCCACTGTGGGGTGGTCGTCCAAAATAACAAAAATTTGAAAATCGCTGACTCCTCCTCATATCAACATGGCCGCATCCTGGCTGCAACAAATGCAAACCAAGAGGCCACAATCTCGACAGCTTGTATCTATGCACCGTGCACCACAACCAAGAGGAAACAATTCCTCAAAGCCATCCTGACATTCAACATCCCACCAGAAACTATCCTGCTGGGCGATTTTAACTGCTGGGACAACCCCACCATGGACTGATGACCCAATTCCAGGGGATACCCACCGGGACACATCAAGTTCCACATGATGAAGGCATCCCTTAGCCTGTATGACACCCTCCCCCTGGGTCTCCACTCCACCCCACATGACCTGCCCCAGCATATGTGAGGGAATGCTAATCTCAATTTACCGCATCAATCACATCCTCGCACCAAAATCCTGCTGCTAATTTATTTTAACTTTGCTAAAATAAAGATCAATTTCTCTGACCACTGACTAGTTTCAGTGCAGCTCATACCAACCCGCACCCAAATGCAGACATCGCCCTGGAGGAAGCTATACCCATAGAGCATAAAATTACCCAAAGTTTTTGACTGGGTCAAGCACAAAACCACAAACCCAGAATTCACAACCCCATTCACATTGGATCCCATCAAAACTTGGGAAATATTCAAATCTGAACTAATAAACAAAACTCGCCATCTCACCTCACACAAGTACACTGAGGACACAGCCACAATTGGGCGCACCTTGGCAGAACTAGACCACCTAGAGCTCAACACCCCGAAGTTCAGCTACAGCCCCAACTGGGGATGCAAATGGGCGGACCTCTCTGCCCACTTAAACGCCCTCATCTATGAACACCAACACAGAATTAAAGTATCATGGAAAGGTAAGTACATAAAAGAAGGAGAAACCTGTTCAGCGTATTTCTTCCACCAAGACTACTCCTGAGGCAACCTGCCCCAGTGCACACAGGACCACAAAGCCGACGGCACCATGGCAACTGACCCAATGGAGGTCAAGGCGGAAATACACCGCTATTACACTAAACTTTATCACGACACCCCATCCAACCCCCCAAAAAATAAATAAATATACACGCCGCCAGAATAAAGAGTGCACCTCCAGACTATAATCTCCTAAATCTGATAACGCAGGAGGAGCTCTGGGACACTGTCCGCGGTGCACCGCGTAGGACATGCCCAGGCCCTGATGGGATACCCTACAAATTTTATAAAAAACATTTTAAACAAATCGCCCCCCTCCTCCTAGCATCAATGAACCAGTGCCTGCTGGAGACACGCCTCCTGCCTGGAGGCCAGGACTCCTGTGTCATTACCCTGTTTAAAAAGGGCGACATACTGGACCTGGCCTACTGGCGCCCAATTGCACTCTCTAACACTTATACAAAACTACTTACAAAAAATTTAGCCACAAGATTAGACACATTAGCCTCTAAAGCCCTATCACCCAATCAATTTGGTTTCACACCAGGGTGCTCCATCTGTTTTAATATACACACCGTCGCCAATATATGCTAATCCAAAGCAACTGGAGCCCTGTATTCCTTGACCAGGAGAAGGCATACGACCGCGTTAACATGCCATACTTGAAGGAATGCCTAAGCGCCTTCAATCTCCCACCCAGGTTCATTAAGTGGGCGATGCTCCTCACAGAATCCGATTCTATGGCTGTGTGTGGCCCTGGATTCCTAACTGACAAGATCACACCATGCAGAGGGCTCAAACAAGGGGACCCCCTCAGCCCACTACTCTACAACTTCAGCTTTGATCCACTCCTCCGCGTTTGCAATTCACGCCTCATGGGCATAATTGCACAAGGACAGCCCCAGTCAAGATACTAGACTTTGCGGATGAATGCGTGACAGGCATAGCTAACAATAATGATTCCCAACAGTTGGAACGCACCCTAGAGGAATACTCCATTGTGAGTAATGCATTGCTCAATAAATTAGAAAACAGAAATAATCCTCTTAGGCAAATACATCAATAACTGGACCCCAACACCCAAACCCAACAACCCCCAAGACGGAATAGCCCACTTATCCTACCCTTTGCATCACCCCCACCACCACCCCTGTTCGCCACCTTGGGATATGGCTGGAAACAGGGGGGTATGCCAATGAGACGATTGAGAATAATCTACTACAATGGGTATCCAACCGCATTGCCTCACTTAAGGGAAGATCTTCAGGGCTAATGGGGCGAGTACCAGTTGCCAACTCGCTCATTCTCCTGATTCTGTGGTTCAATGCACATTCAATCCCCTTTTCGCCCACCTTCATAACATCAATATGCGCGCTTATCCAGGGCTGGCTGTGGCCTGGATTTTGACCACTTGTACAGGTGGAAATGCTATTTGGACCATGCTCCAGCGGATGCATGGGCTTAATAGATTTAGAGAGCCATGCCTTCCGCATTCTGGGCACCTGGATAGAGGAAGTGCTAACCCTGGACCTCCCACAACAGCACTGGTCCAGAGCAGTGAGGGCCAACTTTGCGCAGGAGCTCAAATTACCTAACCCTCACAACCAATCCAGCCTACTAACATACCTCGCTAACTGCCTCAATGCAGCAGGCCCACATGGAACCCCCCGCCACTTTAAATGCCTCATCTGCACCATCCACTGCATGGGATGGACCATCGCTAATACTGGCGCTGTGCATGGAAGGGGACGACCCAGAGCCCACTTCATGATAAGAAAACCAGAAGACCACCCCCAGAAAGACATACTCAATATGGCCCCAACTTTGCTGAATTGACTACCTAGATGCTTTGGACATCCCCTACAACCTAGCTACACAGAAGGCAATATGGAGGCTGACGCACCATCCACTCCTCCAGCCAAGGGTAAGAGCCAACACCTGGCGCTGCCTGAGAAGGACCTATAGAATGGCGGACCACACCCATTCCCCTCCATGCAACCTGCACAGTATGTGGAGAGAGGGATCCCTACACCACCGCCTAGAAACCTGCCTCCCATTCAGAGCCATATGTTGGGAAGTTGGAACCTGCTTAGGATCCAAGACTACCAAAAATTCTCTATCTCAAGGAGCCTCCTTGCACTCCAGCTCAAGTCCCCAATTCTGTCTACCCTCTGCTCCCTAAATGGTAACCATCACAATGTGGACAATCCACACCATTGCCTTGGATGCGTTCAAGGGTACCATCCCAACCATCCATGGGGTAATCAATAGGTTCCACATCCACTTACTGGAACACTTCCAAGCCAGGCTTTATGGATACATGAAGCCAATGCAACAGAGGCTCATAGAATCATGGTTCCCACTCTGTTTCCTCCACATGGACCACTTCCTCCACACCTGCTCCATAGCAGTGGAAACCCCCATGGAGTAGCACACCAATCCCCCATACCTGGCGATTCCAGCTGTCAACAAGGGTAACCTGTATACCCCAGGGTGCCCAATCCTTTCTAATCCTCAATATACTTCACTCCCCCATTTTTCCTACACACACATTGGTAATGCCCATCCCCAGGTCAGCTTGCATTGGTTAAATAAATAAATTATACTATTTATCAAATTTACTAATAAGATCATCTAATACTAAAAAATAAACATACTGATAGTCAAATTGAGCCTTTTATGAACTTTTTATATTCTTTTAAGCTATACCAATTAAAGCCTGTGCTTGGCAATATGAATTGAGGAGGGGAGCAACTTTTTCAACATTAAGATTGAAATTTTGGGTTTTAAACACTACTTTTACATAAAACTGTTTGTACCAGATATAGCCAGCTTTAAACTTGTTTTTCTTTAAAGGCAATGCTTGTCTATGAAACTCTGGTTTGATTCTTGTGCACTGTTTGAGTATCCTAGCTTGACGAACATTATAAAGGCTTAACTCATGAGAAAATCCTCCCGCAGTATACAACTTAAGGTTGATAACATATGTACACTTTCCAGTCTTGCATTTGATACTTTTGGGTTGTCTTATACTTTTCTTGAACCAGTATGAGATGGATTTTATTTTGAAACATTCAGTACCATTAAATCTGTAACATTTCGTTCTATTGGCCCATAGTTTTGGAAGTGATTGCAATGGACAGTAATTCAGACCTGAGCTCCAATAAGTATCGACACTTGGATTAATTTTTGCATTTTCAGTAACGGATCCTACGGTCATCTCTCCAACGCTATATTGTTTCGTTGTTGCCACTTTGTAAAACGTAAAGCTTAATTCAATAATTAAAATTAAACAGATACATTTTAAAAGAAACATCATGATGCTGTTGGGTATAATATAAGTCTTGGATTTTAAATTCTTAGCTCCAGTGTCTTTTTTCTTATATAGCACTTCAAATTTTCCTGGATAAGTTAGGAAAAAAAATATGCTTTTATCTATGTTATTACACTCAGTTGTTCGCAACCACTTTTGGTAGATCAACTAGTATTAAGAACAAAGAAGGTAATTAACGAAACACGTTTTCAGTTACTTCTAGAAACAGTGGGTTAGTAATTAGAAAGTTATCTGAAACACAACGATGGAAATTATTGCAGGCTTCTGTAAAAACTCTAAAGAGCTATGTCTGAATTGTATATATACGCCATAAATAATCAAAAAGTTCTAAAATGTGTAACGTATGAGACTATCAACCTTCATGTTGCGAATTAATGAATATAATGTTATTGTTTACATATGTTAAGCCTTGTTTTTACCCAATCTACTGTACTTATACTTTCGAAGAATGTCATATTTTTTAACAAAAAATCGTAATGCCATCTTGCTCTATTAAATGAAATGATAACTTGCACAAAGATACATCATCTACTCCTATATATTAGTTTATTAGGTGGAATTAAAACTGGCCAAACTTCCCCTTGGGTTGGGACCATCTAGTACTAAAAAACTGGCCAAACTTTATATTAAACTCGCTGAAATATGCAGCTTTACTTGTAGGGATGGTTAGATCTTACTTCTATTGCATTTCCAATAGATTATTTGCTATTTTAGTTATATGGCGTTAAAACAGACCTGAACTTTATATTATATATAATAGCTGCAATCTGCAGCTTAACTTTTATTTATGGCTAGATATTAATTCTACTGATTTAATAATAAATTTCCATTTATAAGCAAGCTAAATTAATTTAGTCATACTTATCACTTCAGAAAATTTATTAAATGAAGGTTGACCTTGAGGTAGATATACTATGTCAAAAGTAGGATAGGGAGCAATATTTATAGGAGACAAAAAATTTTAATGGAACTGTTGAGGAATTGACGGACCTAATCATCAGATATTCAATATCAATGATTATGGTTCAGGTGTATCCTAAGTATCTGAACTTGGTACTTGTGGCCTAGCAATTCCACTTAATTATATTCAACTATGATGACATGGGCTTGAGGGCTTTGTTGGTTAGGTCAAACTTAAATTTAAGTTTTGATTTAATGACTTGGGCATGTGGGATTTGTTGGTCTATATCAAAATTAGCTTTTAATGTCATTCAAGTTTTCAATCAAATTAATTAATAATTAGTGATATGAATTGCCTTGGTATGTGCTGCCAATTGCATGTGAAAGTGAATCAGTTCAGCTATTTTGAAGATATGACAAAATGCCATCTCAAGGATGATGATGGTATATACTCTGACTCTGAGGCTGAGCATGATGCCCTGAGTCAAAGTATTTGTAGATATTATTACAAACTTTTTACATGGCCAAGGGTCACTGAATGTAAGGCGTCATGGGTAAGATATGGTTAACATCAAACCCTATAAATAAACCTTTCATTTACACTTTTAAAATTATCCTTTAACTTCTGGATTAAGTTTCTAATTTATCTTATAAACTTTTTGCATTATCACTTTATTTTATACTAAAGTCAATTTTCACTTGGGATCAGTAGGATCAGGGCAGCATGCCATTGTCCAAGTGAAACAACTGGGTATACAATTGAAGTATTACCAAAAAGCTATATCATAAATTTAAAGCACCATCCTGTTCATTGTCCTCACACAATAGATGCTTGAAGCTGATATTTCCACCAAACAATGAACCAGCCATCAGGTGAAGCCCAAATACTCAACAATGGCGCTCATGGCTGGGACTGCAGATGGTGATCAGTATCAAAATTTGAGTGATCAAATTTTGCAGATGAAGGATGAATACACCAGAAAAATCAATAATCTCAATGATGATCTTAACGCTATTAATGAGGCAAACAATAACCTCCAGGTAGAACTAAACCAGTGCAAAAAGGCAATAAAGGAAAAGGACTAAGTGATTTCCACCTTGCAGCTACAAGCTACTAGCCTGAATGAGGAAATTGCAAAAATAAAATTAAAAACTGAAATTGTGCCCATTGGGAAAATGAAATCAATGAGCAGATTTGAACTCTGGATGGTGGGCGTTGTCAGTGTGCTACACCACATTCAACTGAAAATTCTTCTGAATATTATGAGGATGAAGCTTCAGAAATAACCACCAAAACAGATGCTGGGCCATGCCAACAACTGCTTAGCAAAATGGTTGCTTTAGCCAACCCTATCACCTCAAACTGGGATACAATGCCCTAACGCCCTAGCACATCTGACTCTAGTCAACCTAAAAATAATCGTTATAACAAGGAATGGGGAAGTAATAATTATAATCCAGCAAACCTGCCAGCCTTTGACAAGAATGGAAGTATTACCACCTTCATCAAACGTTTTGAAATGGCTATGCATGGACCCAGTGACCGCAACAAAGCAGCCACTATGATCAACTGCTTGGATGAGTGGATCATTGAGTTGATTATGCCTCACATCAATGAAAATCCAACATATGCCAAAGTCAAAGAGGCCGTGCTTTATGAATTTGGAGGTCCAGAACGGATGTCAACCAGAAAATCCAAGTTTATGAACATTAGCTTTAAGAAAGTTGAAGCAATTGACAAGTTTGTGGATCGATTCTATCATGAAGCTCAAGTTCTCTTAGGCGTGCGGGCCATGGTCAATTTTGATGCCAAGATTGCACTAGAGCATGCAGTAGAACCTTACCCTAATCTATCCAACACTCTATTGCCTGCTTTCGTGCAGAACCTTGCAACATCTGTTTTGGTCAACTATTTATTAGATGCTCAAAAATTTACGGCCCTCCTAATACTGGTTACAGATTGGGAACCATTAACCTTGCTGGAAAGTCCTTTGAAACCAATAAGAAGACTGACAACTCACAGCCATTGAGTGAAATTACTTGCTTTAATTACCAACGTAAAGGTCACTATGCTTCCCAATACCATCAGAGAAATGTCAACATAGTCCTTCCCAATACCATGCAGGAGGAGGGAAAAGAACAAGCACAATAGATGTGGGACGCTCTATTGTGCCTACAACGCCAGTCCCACCTGATTGATACAAAAATAATGCCTGCGGGGCCTCATTTGACAATGAAATTGGTTCTATTTTAATATCGAATGAAGATTCCCCAAATGTACATGTGGTAACTCGCTTCCAGAGTAAGGTTGTCACACCTGAAGTCTCTGAGGTAGTCGCTAAACCCTATGTGCAACAAATACTTGAGAATATTCCAGCTGACGGGCCAAGCAATGCATCAGATACTCCTAAGCCTGAAAGGGGTCATTATAGCAATGCCAATCAACACATTCATCAATGAATGTCCTAGTAATGAGAATACTCTGAAGCACACTCTTAACTCCTTGGACTCTTCTCATATTCATTTAGTAAACTCTATCGATTCTTACTATTCTGAGTGCACTTATATGGATACACTAGCTAATAAGGTTGTTGGACAATCACTTTCTTGACCCAGGAGAAAGAATGTTGGAGGTATGATTTGCTTCTGAATCTGCTACCATGATTGGCCCATCTCCAGCCCAAATTTCAAATAATATTGTAGTCATCAACAATATGAGTAAAAAAGGCGAAAAACCCTAGTGGAATCCCGACTATTGGAGAAATAAGGATTATAATCCAAATTGGCTGAAAAAGGTAAAAAATAATAATAAAAAACCTAACTCCTCAGTCGAATATGAAGATTATAATATCGCACAGATTGAAACCTCCACAAGGCAAAGGATGTTACCCTTTGATGATTGGGTGCAAGTTAACCAATCATTATCATCCAAGTCTAACCACCGTCAAGGTGCAAAGATTTTACTCGTGGATGATAGGGTAAGCATTAGCCAATCATTAACCTCCAAGTCTGACTACCACCAAAATACCCAATCATTACCAACTGAGTCAGACTAACGCTGAGGTGAAAACATTTTACTCAAAGGTGATTGAATATAACACATCAAATTGTTACCGCATGGGTCAGTTTTGCCTTCAAACAAATTTTTATCCTCGATCTGATAGGCCAAAAACCTATATTCCCTAATTTGGAAGACTGAGCTTTGTGTTCTTTTGCTTCAAATACTAATGGTCTCAAAATTCAAACTAGTATAAATATGGAAAAATCATATTGTGAAAGGGACCTTTTCTGGTTTTGCCCTGCCTGTTTTATAAAACATAAAAAACCAAAATAAGTATTATTTATACTTTTAATAAAAAGTAAACTTTCTCATTTTTAAAAATATCTGTGGCCTCAAATGCAGATCCCACAAATTGGTGCTCACTACAGGGGTTGATCCCCCTGAATACTTCAATAAAGTATTAAAAAGAAAGTAATGGGGGCAGCAAACGTGAGCAGCTCTCCTGATTCCAACTAGTTGCTCTCAAGAAGCAACTAGCTAGCTTTTATCCCATCTAAATAACTAGAACAACAGTTTATTGAACCATTAGGAGTAAGGCCACCTAGGCCTATCCTCTCTACAACACCTGCAGCTCCAGTGCAACGTAAAGCAGAGATCTCTAATGAGGATTCTCTTTTCACTCAGCTAACAAGTGCGTTCCCTTGGGTATATCCTCCATTTCAGTTACAACCTTGCCCATGGTTGAGAATACCTTGGGGGCTGACTCTGTGGGGGGTTACAATGATGCTGGGTACTATTTATTGGGAGCCCTGCGGAAGTGGAGGTCCCTGATTGTCTAAACACCAAAGGAGTAGATGTTACCACCATACCTGAAACTTACCTCTGCCAAGTTATAGGTTTTATGGAAACTATTGACACAGCCAGTGACGCTGATCAGCTCCTATCAAGTCTAATTCACCCTATACAGTGAATTCATACAATGCAGTCTATTATGGAGACTCACCCTGAGACCGCATGCAAATTAACCTCCACTTTTCATCTCAGGAGGTCTTAGCACTGTCAGTCAACTTTAGAAGCACACTTACCAAGGTTGAAGTAGTTATTCATAAAGTCTGGGTAATAGCTATCCTGGATACAGGTTCTCCAGTAAATGTAATTTCATCTCAGCTGATGAAAAAGATTAATTGATGCCTGACTTGGATTGTATCAAAGGAATTTGGAACTGCGGGCCCAAATGACACCTGCACTCTTGGCGCTTACTCTTCCATTCCCATATGAGTTGGGAAGCTTATTCTATCAGCCCCCGCTGTGGCCTTAGATAATAACTCCAATGATATGCTCCTAGGTACACAATTTATGATCGAATATGATGGCATCATCAACCTGAAGCAAGGGTTTATATCTTTAATGAACTACGAAGTTCCATTAATCTTAACCAACAAAGAACCCGTCAAGAATGACTACACCTGCTTGGTTGAATACCCCTCTTCCGCTTTGTCTTTACATTATGTTACTTCTGGATGTAACACTAATAAATTGCCTGATTCGGTGGAGGCTAGCGATGGTATTCCATTTTATGTGGTTGATGAAGTGGTGATTAAGCCTGGTGAACAACGAGTGTTTGATACAAAAATCACACTTCAAATTCCGCGCCACTGCTTATTACACCTCTTAAGCATCTATGGAGTAAGCCCTTTTGAGCCTTGGGTATTGCCTGGCCCTTTAGACCATGCCAATCAGAGGCCTATTGTTCTACTGTTGGACAACCTCACCAAAAAGGACATAATTGTAAAAAGCACCAGGAGGTGGGCCGAGGTTTTTATTTCCTGTGGAGGAAGTTGAACAAATCTACTCTATTGGCTCGATGGCAGATTTAGGCCTGCCCACAGATAACCTGGTATATACCTTGCCAAACGTCCATATTTCAGATGAGCTGACCTCAGATGAGCTGAAGAAAGTGCAAACTCTTCTGGGTGAATATAGTGATATATTTTCAGTTAACAATGATTATAGACATATGAAGGATTGGAGCCATTCCATCGATGTGGGTGATGCTCATCCCATTTGTTCAAAACCTTATCACAATTCAAAGGTGGAAGAACAACAAATGAGGACGGAACTCATGTGTTTATTAGATGCAGGGGTTATTAGTTCCTTTGCAAAACCCATGGTCCTCACCCCTTTTGCTAATTAAAAAGAAAAATGGAGGTCACCGGGTAGTTATGGACTACCGCAGGTTAAAAATCTCACGAAAAAGGATAGTTATCTATTCTGCGTGACAATGCCTTGGCCCAGCTCTCAGGATTAAATTTCTCTTCTGCTATAAACTTGGCCAGTGGTTATTGGCAAATGGATCTATCTCCCAAGACCAGGAAAATGCACTTTGATATGTAGTGAAGGTCTTTTCCAACCCACGCAATTACCTCAAGGGTTGTGCAATGCGCCTGCTTCTTTCTAGCGTGCAATGGATCACATTTTGCAAGATCTCAAGTTAACCTGTATTATCATCTACCTTGATGACATTACTGTATTTTCAAAGACCTTTAAAGAACACCTTGAACATTTAAAGGAGGTATTCCAACGCTTACGACGCTCCACTATCAAATTAAATCCTTCAAAGTGTTCGTTCTTTCAAAAGAAATTAAATTTCCTCAGACATACCATTTCTCGAGGGTATCCAATCCATACAAGATAAGGTTGAAGTGATTGCCAGTATGCCTCCCCCCCCCCCCAAAAAACCTACGGGATATACAGGTATTTTTAGGGATGATGGGGTATTACCATCAGTTCATCCCTAAGTTTGCTCAGCTAAGCGAGACCCTTGTTCTTTTACTCAAGAAGAATATCCCTTTCCAATGGGCACTCAACAGAAGGCTGCCTTTGAAACGATGAAGCTGCTGCTACAGAAACGGCCTATCCTAAAGCATCCCAATTATGGAAAACCGTTTATCTTGTTTACAGATGCCTCAGACTATGCCGTTGGGGCCATACTAGCCCAACTAGATGAAAAAGGGGTGGATCATCCTGTCTCATATCTTAGTAAAATGCTATCAAAGGCAGAACGCAACTATAGTGTTACCAAAAGGAGTGTCTCGCCGTTCTACTTGCAGTGAAGCATTATCGCCCATTCTTGTATGGGACCTCTTTCACTGTGATCACGGACCACGCATCCTTAAAATGGTTGCACAACATGAAGGACCCTATGGGGCGCTTAGCTCGCTGGGCTCTAAAGCTCCAGCATTATGACATGAAGATTGAACACTACGCTTGAACCCGCCACATGAACGTTGATGGGTTAACTCGGCTGCCTATTATCCACCTAGATAATAGTGAAGCGGAGTGGCTGTATGATCTTCTAATGACCCCAAATGACTGGGAAGATGAGGATGATCCTGTACAGAAGATGTTGGCCTGGCACCCCTGTAACACAAAAGTAGAAAATGAAAAATTGTATAAACAAGTGGGGTGAAGTGGTTGCCTTACTTACGACCCTCAGAACGTGTACCTGTCATCTTGGAAGCTCATTCAACTTTAGGCCATGGAGGAGCAAAGAAAAACTATGAGTGGATAAAGGATTGGTATTTCTGGGAAGGAATCATGGAAGCTATTATTGAAGTCTTGGATGCTTTTCTTACATGTAAGAAGCAGTCTCAATTCAAGACTAGATATCAATATCAGCTGACTACTTCGCAGCAGCCGTTCCATATGATAAGCTTGGACGTAGTAGGGCCGCTCCCTCAAACCACAGGTGGAAACTGATACATTTTGGTAGGCATCGACCATTTCACGAAGTGGGTTGAAGCTGTGGCGTTGCTGACCCAAACTGCTACGGCCACTGCCACCTTTCTTCATCAAAATATTTTCACTCGACATGGGTGCCCTCAAGTACTGCTCTGTGATAATGGAAAAAAACTTAACCTCCAGAGTAGTCAAAACCTTAGCTGCGTCCCTAGGAGCCCAGCAACTGTTCTCAGCTCCATATAACCCCTCAACCAATGGTACAGTGGAACAAGCCAATGGTACTCTGGTTTCAATATTATTGAAAATGGCTTCATCCGATCCCCTTCATTGGGATCAATATCTCCCCAGCACAATTATGGCTTACCAGATTAGCTGTTACCAGATTTTGAAAATGTCCCCTTTCCGAGTTATGTATGGCAGAGAACCAGGCATACCTGCTCTATTAGCTAAGGATGTTTTCACTGGTGGAGAGGAACCTGAGAAAGATATGCAAAGGTTAGCTAATCGCATCATTCAGCTTCAATCAGAGGCTATGACCAACCTAGCTAAAACAGTTATTAAAGAAGGCCAAGCTGCCAATGAGCTCTGGACTCCCCTACCCTCTTTCCAAGTGTCAGATAAGGTTTTATATTACCATAATTGCATAGCTCCCCAAAGTGGCAAACTTGGATCAAACTGGGAGGGGCCATTCACCATCATGTATAAAAGAGGAAATGAGTATTCCATAAAGTCTCTGGCCACCAGAATTATCATAAACCAGGTACATGGCCGCTTCCTATGACCCTACACCCCTCCCAACATTCTTGAGGGGAGCAATGTCAGACAATCACTTTCTTGACCCAGGAGAAAGAATGTTGGAGGTATGAGTGTTTCTGAATCTGCTACCATGATTGGCCCATCTCCAGCCCAAACTTTGAATATTATTGTAGTTATTAACAATATGAGTACAAATCCATAACGGCCAATTAAGGTCCATGACCCGCATCAGCCTTATTCTAGCGCCGGCGAAATTCCAACCCCACATCTCCCACTTCAAAACAACGAAAATGGAATTCTCCGACCATTGACTGGTCTCGATAACATACCACTTACCCATCACAGTTGCAAAGGCCCCACATTGGTGCAAAATCCGCCCCCCGAGCTCGCGTCACCAGGATTTTCCACGTGGGTGGAAAAGGCAACTTTGGCAGAATCATTTGTTGCACCATTTTGCGCGGACCCCATTTCCACATGGGCAACTTTCAAAGAAGACACCATCCGCCACTATCACCATCTCTCCTCCAGACGCTCACGAGCCACATTGGCAGTTATATCGCGCGCTGGCAGAATTGGCCCACTTGGAGTCCAACATTCCAGCCAAAGGATATAGCCCTGCATGGGGCTGGAAGTGGGTGGAGGCAGCTGCCCACCTCAACGCACTCGAAAGACAACACAAACATCAGGTTTGTGTCCAATACAGGGCCACACGCATCACTAAAGGTGACAAGTGCACCGCATACTTCTTCAAAAGATTTTCGCACCATGCCAGAGCATGGCCTGCACACAGGTGCAAAGATCAGATAATTCCATTGCGGACACACCGGCTGAAGTGGCAATCGAAATGCAAAGATATTACTCCAAGTTATACCAAGCTGAACCAATTCAGCCAGCTGAAATGGCAGAATTTCTCAACCGAGCTCATATCTGCACCATTTTCTGATACCCAGAAATAATGAATTTAATTACTCCAAACAAATTATGGACAGCCATTCGCAGTGCGCCAAACCAAAAATGCCCAGGCCCAGATGGCATTCCATATGAGTTCTACAAAAAATATTTTAAATATATATCCCCATTGCTGCTAGCCTCACTCAACCAAAGCCTGTTGGAAATGCGCCTCCTACCAGGAGGACATGAGGCCTTTACTGTCACACTCTTCAAGAAAGGGGATAGGCTTGACTTAGCCAACTGGCACCCCATTTCTCTAACAAACACAGACACAAAAAATTTAACCAAAATCATGGCCAACCGTTTAGGGACTGTAGCATCTGCCACCATCTCCCCAGAACAATTCGGTTTCATCCCCAGAAGGTCGATTTGGGATAACGTGCACTCAGTGGCTAATGTGTGTCAGTCCACAGCCTCTGGGGCACTTGTATTCTTGGACCAACAAAAGGCCTATGATAGAGTAAACTGGGAATACCTTAGGGCCTGCCTCCATCAATCTCGCCTACCCCCCGCTTCATTAACTGGGTGATGCTGCTCACGGAATCTGCAACAATGGCAGTGCGTGGCCCAGGCTTCCTAACGGAAGTAGTCCGCCCCCAAAGGGGCCTGCAACAAGGGGACCCCCTCAGCCCACTCTTATACAAATTCAGCCTTGACCCACTACTGCGAAATGTGAATGCCCACCTCACTGGGGTCCATGTGCCAGGCCAAACCCCAGTCAAGATGTTGGCATTTGCAGATGATTGCGTAGTGGGGGTGTCTAATAACAAAGATGCACGTACGCTTGAAGCCCTCATCCAGGAATATTCCCGGGTAAGCAACGCGGCACTGAACGCCTCCAAAACCAAAATCATCCTCCTTGGTCGGTTTCAGAACTGCTGGGCCCCAGCAAGTAGTTCCCAACCCAGCCCATCTGCTCGCCCACGTCCACGCCTTACTAACTCAACACACACCGCTCCACTGTTGCTCCCCTTTGTGCCACGTCCTACCATAAGACTTTTACGCCATCTGGGCGTGTGGATGGAGGCAGGTGGATACGCGTCAGCAGTAATGGAGGGCTGTATACTGGACAACGTGACGAAGCGAATAGCCTCTCTCAGAGCCCACCCTACTACCCTCACTGGCAGGGTTGTTCTTGCCAACTCTATGCTCCTATCCAAAGTCTGGTTCAGAGCCCACGCCATCCCCTTCTCCCCAAGCTTCTTCAAATCCCTGTATGCTTTGCTGCAAGGATGGCTTTGGTCAGGCCAACCTCCACCAGTACGGCTAGAGGTCATGTTTGGCCCTCATCATCATGGTGGCATGGGCCTGCTTGACTTCAAAGCCCATGCCGCCAAGATCCTGGGCACCTGGATCGCGGCCGTCACTGCTCCTACACTCCCATCCCAACACTGGTCCCGCGCAGCCTGCTCCAACTTTTCCCGAGCCTTGGGCCTCAATAATCCATCAAACCCCCACTCCCTGATGAAATACCTCGCATCACACACATTGGCCACAGGTCCTCACGGGACAAAAACCCACTACAAACGAATTCTACTCTCCATGTGAAGTGTAGAGTGGAGAATTTGTATTAGTGGACATACAACCCGAAGAGGCTGCCCCTCTCCTCAGTTCACACAAGAGGTACAGGGGCTACCCATCCATGATGGCGTGATCCCCATTTGACCCCATGTCCTATCCAGGGTGGACTACCTGGACATGATGGACATCCCTTATTCCATTGAAACCCAAAAGACTATCTGGAAATACGCACACCATCCTCTGTTGCAGCCTCAAGTCCGCTCCCATGTGTGGCGCTGCCTGAGGCGGGTGTATTGTACAGCTGAGCGCTCTAACGCTTTACACTCATACTGTGTCGTGTGTGGCCAGTATGGAACGCTGTTCCACCGCCTGGAGAAGTGCCCCACCTCTAAAGTGATATGGCGCAAAGTCCAACGTCTGCTAGGCCAGGATCAAACGCATCCCTTCAGTCTGTCAAGAGATATGTTTGCTTCATCAATGGTCTCCCCCTCCCACCCTCCCTCCATGCTCTGGTGGTTGCAATCGCCATGTGGACTATCCACACGATTGTCTTGGATGCCATCGCTGGCTCCATCCCCACCCTCCCTGAAGATGTCCACAGATTCCGGTCTCATTTGGTGGACCACTTTCAAGCGTGGATATTTAGTATCTCCCACCGCGTCGCTGACAGCTGGTCTCCTCCTGGTTCCCAGTCTGGTTCATCAAATCAGACCCCTTCCTCCACACGTGCCCAATAGTGGCTACGGCCCCTTCACACGTTCCCTCCCCTCCCCATAAGTGGCGTTCCTGCTGGCAACAAGAGATAGCATCGCTTCTCTGGGGTGCCTCCCCTGGTACTAAATTTTGTCTCGTCTGAGTCATATTTGGAAGTGTCCGTCCCATGGTCGACCTTCCCCATAATAAATTTAAATTTGAATTTAAACAATATGAGTATAAAAGGCGAAAAAACCCTAGTGGATTCTTGGTGGAATCCCGACTATTGGAGAAATAAGGATTATAATCCAAATTGGCTGAAAAATGTAAAAACTAATAATAGAAATACCCTGACCCCTTGGTTAAATATGAGGAGTATGATATTGCATGGATTAAAACCTCTGCAAGGTAAGAGGATGTTACCCATTGATGATTGGGTGCAAGTTGACCAATCATTATCATCCAAGTCTAACCACCTTCGAGGTGCAAATATTTTACTCTAGGATGATAGGATAAGCATTGACCAATCTTTACCTCCAAGTCTGACTACCGCCAAAATACCCAATCATTTTAAACTGAGTCAGACTACCGCCGAGGTGAAAAGATTTTACTCAAAGGTGCTTGGATACAATACATCAAATCATTAATGCACGGGTCAGTTTTGCCTTTGAAAAATTTTTATCCTCAACCTGATAGGCTGAAAACCTATATTCCCTAATTTGGAAGACTGAGCTTTGTATTCTTTTGCTTCAAATATTGATGGTCTCGAAATTCAAACTAGTTTAGATATGGAAAACTAGTATTGTGAAAGGGACCTTTTCTGGTTTTGCCCTGCCTGTTTAATAAAAAACATAAAAAACCAAAATAAGTAAAATTTATACTTTTAATAAAAAGTAAACTTTTTTGTTTTAAAAATATTATTTGTGGCCTCTAATCGCGGATCCCACAAAGGTTAAAGTTGTAGCTATTGTTGATAGTGGAGCACCTGTAAACATTGTTTCTACAAAGCTGGTTAAGATTTTGAAATTAGCTATGGACATTGACCATCATCAAAAATATGGGACCGGAGGCCTTAACATCACTAAGAGTGAAGGAGCTTACAGCGCCTTGCCATTGTGATTTGGAGCTTTGGTAGTTGCCGCACCCACTATAGTGCTTCCAAATCCCAATTATGATATATTAATCAGAACTATTTTTTAAGGACCTATGGGATCTCATGCAATTTTAAGGAAAACATCTTGACAAAATTGGCCAATTGCTTCCAGTATATCTTATGCTGATGGGATAATACCAGTAGGGTATATTCAGAGGGGGAATCGAAGTCACCCCATGCCAACTTCCATAAATGAAAATCGAGGAATACCGCTACATGTGAATAAGGATGTGACAATAGCTCCAGGCCATCAACTGGTTATGAGAACTGGGACCACACTGGATATTCCAGAAGGACTGTATGGGGAGGTTGTACCCCCATGGCATCATTCTCCAATGGAACCTAGTGTGGCGCCTGGAATACTTATACCAGGGCATGGAGAGATTGATGTCTTACTAGCAAATTTGACCAGCCAAAATATTAAGGTCAAGAAATTTCAAGTAGTCGCTTTCGTGCACCTACTTCTGAGGGATGAGTTAATATCAGCTGTCAAATTTGGTGATTTATCTGAGTTTGGCTTACCAACCCAAGCCCTTGGGGCACATGTGGTAATACCCCAAGAATTGTTCACCAGATTATCAGAACAACAGAAGGATGAAGCACTAGAGTTGTTTGAATGATACTCCAAAATTTTGCCAAAGATGACCAAGATTTAGGTTGTGCAAAAGGAGTTCAGCATTTCATGGATACTGGGGATCATATGCCTATTAGAATGAGGCCAATTTGGCGCCCCAGGGCCAGTGACAAAATAGTTGGTGAAGAGCTAGACAAATTGCTGAAAAATGGAATGATAGTGCCATCCAAAAGCCCGTGGGCCAGCCCCATTTTAATCGTAAAGAAGAAAGATGGCAGCAATCGAGTTGTGATTGATTATTGACACCTCAATGCCATTACAAAAAAGGATTTGTATCCGTTGCCCAGAATTGATGATGCTCTGGACCGCCTAGGAGGGGCGAAGTACTTTACCACAATGGACCTCATCTCTGGATATTGGCAAATTGAGTTGCCACCAGAGGAGCAGGAAAAGTGCACGATGATTGCTGCTCAAGGGCTTTTTCAACTGAGATGCATGCCCCAGGGGCTGTGTAATGCTCCGGCAACCTTTCAGCGCGCAATGGACACGATTTTGGGGGACCTTAAATTGTCCTGCATTCTGGTGTACCTGGATGACATCAATGTCTTTTTGCGAATATTTTCTGAACATCTGGAGCACCTCAAGCAAGTGTTCAAACATTGTTGAAGGCCAATCTGAAGATAAAACCTAGAAAATGCCAATTCTCTAAAGAACAATTGGAATACCTTGGGTTCATCATTGATTCCAAGGACTTGCGGCCTCAGCCTCAAAAGGTGGAGGCAATTAACAATATGCAACCTCCAATGAGTATGAGAGATGTTCAAGTGTTCTTAGGCATGGTAGGATACTATTGAAGATTCGTGGAAGGATTTGTGAAGATTGCCAAGCCTCTATTCCACTTACTACAAGGAGGAGTTTGTTTTTGCTGGGCAGAGGAATGCCAACAAGCCTTTGAGGCCTTGAAAAACAAAATGAGCTCGGTGCCTATCCTCCGATATCCCAATTTTAGCAAGCCTTTTATCATACAAACTGACGCCTCGTTGACTGCAATTGGTGGTATGCTATTGTAGATTGGGGATGATGGCAAGGAGCATCCAGTTGCTTATTGCAGCAGGATGCTGAATAAGCATGAGCGTAATTATACTGTGACTGAAAGAGAATGCCTGGCTGTCATCTATGCTTGTAAACAATTTCAGGCTTACATTCATGGCACCAAATTTCAAGTAGTAATGGATCACAGATCATTATAATGGCTCCACAATCTCAAGAAACCTGAAGGATGGTTAGCCCACTGGGCTCTGAAATTACAAGCATACAATTATGAAATTATTCATAGAGATGGAGCGGCCCATCAAAATGCAGATGGACTATTGCGACTTCCCATTGTAACTGTCCTGAGCAATTTGGCTGATGAGCTTCATGAAAAAATGATTAACCAAACATATGGAGACAAGCCACCTGAAGTTCAAAAAGCAATTGAGAAAGCATTAATAGACACTGAATATTGAGATGGAGTTTTATACAAACTTAAGCCTGATGGACAAAGTCAAATCTTTCCAAAACCTTCTGACTAAATGGAAATTATCACACAAGCACACAAGGCCATTGGACATGAGGATTGACAAAGAGTTAGAATTAATTTGAACCAGTTACTATTGGGATTCCATGTGATTCAATATCCAAGACATGCTCAATAAATGTCATTCATGCCAAATCACAAAACCTATGAAGTTAGATGTGAAATACCATTTGATCAAACCTGACTGGGCCTGGCATACCATGTCAATTGATGTAATTGGCCCTTTGCCTGTGAGTAGCCTAGGCAACAAATACATAATTGTTGCTATCAACCATCTAACAAAATGGGTGGAAGCAAAAGCAATTTGAGACGTTGGGGCCCTAACTACTGCCAAGTTCATTATGGATAATATTATCTATAAGCACGGATGCCCCAGAAGATATTGAAAGACAATGGCACGGATTTTACTGCCCAAATGGTACAACAGCTAAATGAGTTGATGTCTATCAAAGGAGTGTTGTCAACACCATACCATCCCAAGACTAATGGTATAGTAGAGCGAGTGAATGGCACTTTAGTCAGCATTTTACGCAGAAACGCAGCCTTGGCGCCTTTACAACGGGCAACTTCAATTAGTGCGACCATGTTTACATACAATATCAGACACCACAGCAGCACAGGCCACTCTCCATTTCGACTTTTGTATGGTAGACAGCCCGCTCTACCTCCATTATGATACTCAGTACTCAGTTCTCCCGATGTAATTAACTCAAATAACTATGTCAAGCAACTGGCGAAGACCCTAAGCAAGTTGCAATCAGAAGCTTATCAAAATGCAATTAGTCAAAAAACTATCCAGAGGAGCTATGATGACGCCAAACAGGTTACGGTGAATAAGTTTAATGAAGGAGATTCAGTAGTATATTGTGACACTCATAGCGCAGGCCGCGCACACAAACTAGCCTTGCTCTGGAAGGGTCCATTTACCATTTTGGAGAAATTGTCTGAAGATGTATATACCATTAAGGATCAATGCAGCTGGGTTGTGAATTGAGTACATGCTAAGTTCCTTCATCCATATCATAAAGAATAATAATAATAAATAATAATATTAAAAAATAAAAAATAAAAGGTAAAAAGTAAAAAAGAAATATTAATAATGATTGCAAATCATAATAGTTTATTTCATAGATTGATGCTTCGCAGGCCTTAGAAGTAGGTATCCCCTCTTTGGTGGGGGAGGAGAGCGCGATCAAACCAAAGAAGCCTGCAACAGAATCAGAGAGATGCAGACTTCATACAATTTTTAACTGTCTAGACCCTGACGGAGATGTGCCAAAACCTAAGAAAGCTTGGCATCAGGCACACTGGCTTTGTCAGCTTAGGGAAGACTATCAAGATGATGTTCAAACTTTGAGGAAGGTGAAGAGTTAAACAGTGCAACCCAGGAAGAAGGGTATCCGCTGCTTATATCCAGTCAAGGTGGGGGAAGTGTTGAGGAATTGACTGGACCTAATCATTAGATATTTGATATCAACAATTATGGTTCAACTGTATCCTTTTTTTTAGTACTAGATGGTATGGTTCAGGTATATCCTAAGTATCTGAACTTGGGACCTGTGGCCTAGCACTTTCACTTAATTATATTTGACTATGATGACATGGGCTTGAGGGCTTTGTTGGTTAGGTCGAACTTAAATTTAAGTTTTGATTTAATGACTCGGGCACATGGGCTTTGTTGGTCTATGTCAAAATTAGTTTTTAATGTCAGTCAAGTTTTCAATCAAATTGATTACTAATTAGTGATACAAATCGCCTTGGTATGTGCTGCCAATTGCACATGAAAGTGAATCAGTTCAGCTATTTTTAAGATATGATTTTATGCCATCTCAAGGATGATGATGGTATTTACTCTGACTCTGAGGCTGAGCATGATGCCCTGAGTTGAAGTATTTGTAGACGTCATTACAAACTTTTTATGTGGTCAAGGGTCACTGAAAGTAAGGCGCCATGGGTAAGATGTGGTTAACATTGAACCCTATAACTAACCCTTGCATTTACACTAATAAATTATCCTTTAACTTCTGGATTAAGTTTCTAATTTATCTTATAAACTTTTTGCAATATCACTTTATTTTATACTAAAGTCGAATTTCACTTGGGATCAGTAGGATTAGGGCAGCGTACCATCGTCCAAGTGAAATGACTGGGTATACAATTGAAGTATTACCAAAAAGCTATATCATAAATTTAAAGCACCATCCTGTCTATTGTCCTCACACAATAGATGCTTAAAGCTGCAGTTTCCACCAAACAATGAACCAGCCATCAGGTGAAGCCCAAATATTCAACAGGAACCTCCCCATATATTATTTTGATAAGCTAGGACTAATATGCTAGCTTCACTTAAGTACCTGGATGGACTAAAGATATAAATGAACTCATTTCTATTGTTATAGAACTACTAGATTTGGTATTCTTAATCTCACTGTTCCATTTTTTTACTTATTTTATCCTGAAAATCCCTCACATGATATTTATTCTTAATTTATAATTTCAAAAGATAGTCCTAGGATAGATAGCTTGATTCAGATTGCAAAGTAATTAGGATTTCAACTATAAGACTCTTCCAATGCTATAATACATTAAAAATTTATTAAAATTTTAGGTGTGTGGAGAATTGGGACAAATTTCACTACTGATAAAAATTTATTTAGTCAGCATTTTATTTAAAAATTCTCAGTGCTGCTTGCACTCTTAGACATGGTTACCTAAAGTTATCAACTTCATAACACTATATAATCTTCTTCTCAAACTATAGATTTATTTTGTAAAGTTATTTAACTGGCTTAAAAGACTAAGCAATACTTTAAACTTATAATATAGGATAGTAGAGATAATTGGGTTATAACCTAAGACACTTCTCAATTGATAGATTGAAATGTAAGAAAATAAATTGTTTAACAGTAAGCTTTATATATATACTATATCTATATATACTAGTTCAAAGAGTCTAACTTAAATGATAGTTATTAAACTATAATTCAAAATAGATAGATAATTTTCTATAGTTTACTTATTATAAAACCAGTAAATAAATTTCAAAGCATTAAGGACTATGGGTATAATGAAATATAAACTTTTTTCAGATAAAAATAATTAGTCAAAAACTTCAAGTGAACTTGATCTCAATTTACCCACCTTCGGCCAAGTTCTATTTTGAATTTAGTAAACAACTCCACTCATCGTTGACCCTCTCTGATTCACCCTATGTCAATGAGCTTAACGCCTGATGTCTCCCCATGGGTAGGTGGTGCATCACCTCCTAATATTTTTCATCCAATGCAAAAAATTCCCAGGCTGGCTATTCTAGCCCTCCCAACTTTTAGTCAATTTATTTCACCTAAAGACTTAGCTCTCAACCTTGTACAAACCCATGTGGTGCCTTGCAGCCCTCCTTGTTCTCTCTAAAGAAAAATTCAATCCAGCCCTTGGGTTAAATATGGAAAATTGTTCCTTATAATGATAAATCTATCACTAAATTAGCTTAGGTGGTTATGCAACCTTCCATCTTCATCAAATTTTAAACTTTTTAAGGGGTAATTTGACCTCATCTTCATGAGTGAAGCAGATGCTGCAATTTTAGCTACTATTCCTCTGGTGTTCCAAGGCACTCCTCATCACAACCATTCATACCTGGTTGCCTGCTGATACCACTCTTGTGGTTTTTTTGTGAGCCTCCCCATCCACTCTCACCAATATTTTAACAAAAAGGTAATTTATGAATTGTAAGCATATGGATCAGTTCCCAAATTACAATTTATGGTTCCTCATGGAACCACCTGCCTTAAGTGTCTGTCAAGAGAGTGTCTATAACTCTCCGGTTTCCTGTGAGGTAGTACACAGTGCACATTCCCAACTCCAGGGAACTCGTCATCAGTACTAGGATGAAGATAGCCCCACAGAGTGTGCAGGAGCCAAGTTAACATAAGGCGAGGGTGTTCAACGTGGTGTAGATTAATAGATATCATACAAACAACAAGACTAGGATGGACCCAAAAAAGGAGTCTATATCCAAGCGGTGACTTGGGAAGGATTGAAAGGGTTCTTCGGTCTGGAGGGGACCAGAGCGGCCCAGCTGTGTACCAGAAGTGAGGGTGAAGTTTGTACAAATAAATTGGCTAACGTTGTGTGAGACCTCCTCGAAGAGGTCCATGCACAGAATTATCCAGTTAACATAAGAAAAACGTAAACTAACGAGGGGTTTCCTATTAAAGGGAAGACAACTAACGAGGAAAGTTTTCTTGAAGAGGCATATTTAATTAATTTTGGGGAAAACAATCAATTGGTGGAAGTGGTGCTAGGCCCAGGTGCACCAATAAGCGCACATTTCCGTTGGGAAGGGTACTATAGCTAGTAATTGACCAAACTTGGGTTATTGATTGAAGGCAAGGCCAACCCAAGTGGGAAATTTTAAAAATTGAATGGGTCTCAAAACCATGTTTCCTATCAATTGAAACAGACCATCATTGTTAGAAAGGTGACTATTCTGTTTTAACTCCAAAGCTGTAACATGGGGATGAGCATCATGCACTTCACCTAGATCAACCTGGGCATATCTGGCCTGCACCTAGAATTGGTCCAAGGTGTGCTTTAAGTCAAGAAGGTCTACAGCTTGACCTTTGGGCCTCCTGACACCCAGCCTTGTCTTGGCTGTTGGTCCCCTCAATTAAATCATGTAACCATGACATTACACTCTCCTCTTTTTTGGGCTCCGCTCCTCTTCAAGGGCATTTGCCAAGGAAAAGTCTTTGAGGGCAGGGGCCAACTTCATGGCAGCAACGGGTTGCTTAGACTTAGATCCTGCGGCCTCTAGGAAAATCTTGTGTAATGCTTCAATTAGATATTGGGCATGGGTGCAATCCTGCGCTAGGACCTAACTGTTCTCTGCTGCGTCAAATCCCTTTTAGGATACAAGATACTCAAGTCTTCTACTTACCCAATGGGAGGCTAAAATCTCCTCTTTTTCCCACTCTGGCGCCCCATCCACGAGATAAGCCTTAAGAGTCTTGGTGGAGGGCCCTTAAACAACGTAAACTTGCTTTCATGAAAGACTGAAAAGAATTGAAACGAAGAGGGGAGATCCAACTGGTTTGAGGCGTGGCCCACCTTTCTGACAATGCGGTAAGGCCCAATTCTCTTTGGTCCCAGTTTTTTGCATGGTTGCTTGATTAGGATGTTTTTAGCATTCAGCATCATGAGATCTCCTTCCTTGTACACTGGGACAACTCGTCTCTTACCATCAGAGTTCTCCTTGTAAGCCTGAATGGCCGCATCTAAGTTTGTACTCACCCCCTGGTGTAATTTATTGATCACTTTAGCAAAGTCCACCACCGCTTCCACCTTGGATACACAAGTGGGCGCCCTGTTTAAGGCAGGATTAAAGCCATGGTTGGCGAAGAAGGGGGAACAACTGATTGATGCATGTTGTGCATTGTTATAACTGAATTGGGCCAAGGGAAGATGGGAAGCCCAATCTGAATGATCTGCGGCAGTGTAACACAGAAAGAACTGTTTAAGGCACAGGTTTACTTAATCAGTCTGCTCATCTGATTGGGGCTGATAGGCAGTTTTACGGCAGGGACGGATTTTCAGAGTCTTACACAATTATCCCAAAAGATGGAGGCAAACCTGGGTACACAATTACTAATTATTTTTGGGGGACCCTGTGAAGAGCAAACACATGAGTGACTAATAGCTTAGCCTTCTCAGTCTCTTAACCATATTTATGCATGAAATAAAGTGGGAAAACTTTTTAAAACGGTCCACCACTACCATGATGGAACTGTAGCCATCAGACACAGGCAATTGCATAATAAAATCCACTGACAAAGAAGTTCAAAGCCCTTCAGCTTTTTAAACTTTTACCAATAACCGTGATAGTGGCTTACAATTCAGTTTCATTTGGTTGCTAACCAGGCACTCTTTACAATACCTGCCCACCTGCACGGATATCCCCTTCCAATTGTAAGTGAGACAAATTAGCTCTAGAAACTTCACCTTCTAATGATGAACAATGGTGATTACGTCATGAAAATCCCAGATGTTTTTAAGTAAAGTAATCCGGTGGGAACCCATAGGTGCCCCTGAAATCACATCCATCTCATTTTCACGTGATAGCCGTGGTAATATTCTCCTGATTCAAAGCTCTCTTAGCAAGGACCATAGTATATTCTGGTGACAAAGGTTTTGAAAAGACTACCTTTCTGTCATGGTCACATGACATCATAGTGGGGACCAACCCCAAGGATAAGGCTGGGCGCCAGGAGGCCCAGAAGGTGAAATTACAGGCCCTCCCTGACCTTAGGCATACTCTAGACCAACGCTGGGTACGGGCAAAATATTGTCAGGTTGGTACTAGTGGGGTGCCAAATGCCCAGCCCCTTATGTTGGCCCAGGCATTGAAACAAACGGTTTATGTAACGAACATAGATTGTTCAGTCTGGTTAGTCGAGGAAATGGGGTTTTGAAACCTGTTCCATTTATGAAATCGCACGTTTGGGTCAAATCCAACTTCAATCAATTACACAAGTAAAGTCAGTTTTGGCTTATTCTACCAATTGGGATGGTAGTGTGTGCTTATTAGTGAGTCAGTGCTTGGGCCCCCTTCATCAAACCCCTTATTCCCCATCAAGGTTTAATTATGTTTTCCTCTACCAACATTCCTTGTTGGTCAACTTCCCAAATGAACATTTTCCCCATATTACGTTTTTACTTAAGATATTTCCAATGATGCTGTGCCCAACCTCTTCAAAGAGGTCTCAAAATCCATTAACCTTGCCATTTTCAAAACAAAAGCTATCCCCTAGTGCACCGTTGGTTCACCCAGGTTCCCTCCAACCTGGGTCGCTTACCCCCTTACTCATTGTGCACCGCGTTGCTTTTGTGTGGGTTATAAATTATAATAATCGCACTTATATGCCTAAGTTGTTATTGCTCCAGCACCCTCTGCTGGGCTCTAATAGCTTTCGTACTAATGGCTAGTTCCCTGGCGTTGGCCTTGTGCACCGTGAACTACCACTCTGGGAACAGGAGAGTTATAGACACTCTCCTTACATTAGTCAACCAACCTCTCAATTCTATGTGCACAAACTTTTTCCGCGTGGAACTTTTCCAAAGTGGAAACAGTGGGTGCCAGCTGTGGTCTTTGGCTATTGTTAGCCGCACCACTGTTTCCTCATTTTTCCAAAGGTTGGAGCAACTTGGCATTATTATGGTTGCCTCTAACTGGAAAGTATCCACCCTTCATGTTTACCTGATGAATATGGACCCTTCGAGGTCCAAAAGTCGTGATTCCCCAACTTTCCACCGAACTTATCAATATTAAATTAAATAAACGAGTTTTCTCTTGACATCACTTTCAGACAATGCTGGTGGAATCAGCGCAGATGGTCCTGGGGGTGTTGGCCTTGGATACGTTGGGACTTCCATTGCCGTTGTAAAAATAGGGTCATTCGCGCCTAAAAAGCGTTTTATGACAAAAATCTTATCCAAACCTCTGAGCCGTTTATTACTCTTATAGCCTGGATGAGAACCCTATTCCAGTGTATCAAATAGCCCCTGAGAACCCTCGTTTGACCCCTACCATGATCCGTGGCACTCAGGAAGTGGAGAAAGAACTTTTTTTTTAAGTATGATGAAGTATATGCACCTGCAGAAGGCATGGTGGGGTATGTGGCCTCAGTAGTAAGAATGGCCAACTATAACTCCCACTTCTATAATTCCAAAAGAAACCTTGTTGATGTGCTAATGCCAGAGGATGAGCTTGTTGGTGATGTTCTGGCGTTGTCACTATTAATCAAGACCATTCTGGGTTTTTTCTACTGTCTGCTACCCTTTCATCCCCTTTAGGGAAATTCAGCACCACTGTACTAGTGGATACTGGCGCCTCTAATAACTTTATGGACCAATGCCTAGCCGACTACCTGGAGCTGAGTTACTTGCCAGGTGGTATGGTTAAGGGAGGGGCGTCCCAATTCCTTTGCCAGCATCTCCATGGGGTGATGGAACCCCTAGTTGAGGGTATTCTCATCCCAAATTTCCCTTCCAATTTTAATGAAGATGCTAAATATGAAATAAAAGAGCTTGTTTTTGGTGCGAGCTGCGCTTGCATCAACGCGGCAAAAACCTCTCATTTTGCCCCCAACTATCCTTAAACCCAAAAGCGCATCAAGTCTTTTACTTGTGTGCCGACTCTTATCACTTTTGCTGAGCATCAACTTGCTCAATACGTTGAGGCAATGGATACCGCTGGCCTCATAAATGAAGAAAACCCGCAGCTATACCTCATCATGCTACATGTCGCTAATGCCCCTACCCCTATGTTGTCCACCATGGTCTACCAGCTAAAGCGGACACTGGAAAAAAGTTTCCCCAAGGCTTCCTCGCCTTCTGATATGGCTTCCTAGGCTGATAACCTAGGGGCTATTAAGGAATTTTTTAATTTATAATAATCCCTTTGTTTGGCGCATTTGCAAATAAAGACGCGTGGCGGCTCCCACTTTTTGGTTGGGCACTACTAGTGCTAAAAAAGGGAGGGGCGTCCCAAGGTATTCCCACTCTGAATATTAGGGGGACAGTGGACTATCAGGTTGGCAAGTACCACTTGTCCGATCACCTCCAGGCTATCAAAAGCTCTTGTTCCCTATCAATTTGGGAGTGGAGTGGTGGCGGAAGTTTGACATTAAAGATCAACTTGAAAGAGAATACCCTATTCCTTACATTAAAAAATGGTCGCATATTAGTTCTTCCTTTGGCTGAGGCTGACGCCCAGGGAAAATTGCCCCACTGGCCCCACCTTCACCCTTATATCCTTTCCCCTTTGCTGAAGCTCTCAGTGGAGGTTCCTATACCTTCTTGCTTGGAGGGTTTAAATACTCTTTTTGATGCAGCATCCGCCAACGCACTCCCTGAGCACTCTGAGTTTGATTGTGACTTCAAACTCATGGTGGATCTGGTGCGTATATCTTCCCCCATTTACCCATTGACTGTCCTGGAAGAAGAAGCGTCGGAAGTGTGGGTGAAGAAACAGTTAGCCAAAAGTGCGATTTTTCAGCGTACTTCCCCTTTATTCTCCCCACTTCTATTTGTCAAAAAGTCTGATTATACACTACGCCTGTGTGTGGACTACGTGAACCTTAACAATGTCACTGTACAAGATCTCCATACCATCCCTTTGGACTCTCAGATTGCGCGCTATGTGGAGAAGGCCAAGGTCTTTTCCAAACTGGATTGCCTCAATGCGTTCAATTGTTAAGTATAAAAAAGTGAAAAGAATTATTAACCGCCTTCCATACCAGAAAAAGAATATTTCAGTTTTGGGTCATGCCTTTTGGGCTTAAGAATGCCCCTGCTAACTTTCAACGCCGCATTGAGCAGCGTTGGGAGATTTGTTAGGGGTATGCGCGGTTGCCTACATGGATTATATCCTGGTGTTTTCCCCTGATCAGGAGTCCCATGCAGTACATCTTTGGCAAGTGGTGGAGCGGTTAAAAGCAGCTAGCCTTACGTTGAAGATAAGCAAGTGTGAATTCTTCAAGTCCCAGGTCACTTTTATGGGCAACGTCAGTTTGACTAGGGACACATGATAACTCCAGACAAGGAGAAGGCGATTCGTGAGTGGCCTACCCCTAATTCAGTAAAAAAATTAGGAGTTTTTTGGGACGTGTACGTTCCTCAAGAAGTTCACGCCAAACTTTTATGAGGTAGCAGCGCCCTTATACAAGGCTAGCATTTCCAAGGTACTTCAGTGGTCCCCCGTTTTGGATAATGCTTTCCAATCAATGAAGTGCACCCTGTTGTCCACGTCTGTTCTTCGCCATGTTGACCCTTCAAAGGAGTTCATTGTGTCTACTGATGCCTCAAACTTCGCCATAGCGGCTGTCTTGTTACAGATAGGCGAAGATTGGATAGAGCATTTAGTGGGATATTTCACTAGGAAAATGTCTTTTCAGAGCTGAATTACGCCGTTTAGGATAAGGAGTTACTAACAGTGGTGGAGGCGCTGACTTATTAACGTCACCACTTGCATGGCTCACTTCAACCTTTCTGGGTACATACAGACCACCGTGCCTTGCTGTACTACCGCGCTCCTCATGTCCTACCCCATGGCAGACCCGTTGGCATGAGACCCTTGCCTAATTCGCATTCATGTATGAGTTCACCAAGGGCAAGGATAATGGTTTGGCGGATGCTTTTAGCCGCAACCCTGCTCTAGCGTCTGATTCCAAGGAGGTAGAAGTTCATAACACAGTTGATGATTCCGTCAAATCAAATTGTGTCCCAACTTCCCTCTCCTCTGGACAGTGGGCCAGCGCGTGCCCCTCTGGAAAATGCGGAGGAATATTGTATGTTCAGAAAGGTAGTCTTTTCTCAGCCGCTAGTAGCTGAATATACTATGATACTTTCTAAGTGCGAGTTGAATCAAAAGAATCTCTCCAGGGGCTATTATGTGAAGGATTAGATGGTGTGGTTTGAGGGGCGCCTATGGGTTTCTTCTGGACCACTTCGCCTGTAAATCATCTGGGCCTATCATGATGGACTCACCGTTGGTCATCCTGGTAAAGCAAAGAAGTTGGAGTTAATATGATGCACATACAAACTGGAAGGGCTTGCCTCTCAGGTGGGGGCGGTATTGTAAGTAGTGTTTGATCTGCAAATCAAATGAAGATAAATTTTCAACCTTTAGCGGGGTTGTTGGTACCAGTCCAGAAAGCTGAAGGGCCCTGGGCATCCCTATTTGTGGATTTCATTGTGGAACTACCTGTCTCTGATGGTTACGATGCCATCATGGTGGCGGTGGACCATTTTACAAAGTTCGCCACTTCATTCCTTGCAGAACTACCATAACCGCGGCTGAGATGGCCAGGCTCTTCGTCACACGTGTGTTTGCGCTCTATGGGGTTTCTCAAGAGATTATCAGTGACCAGGGACCCCAATTTACCTTTGTCTTTTGGGAAGAGTTGTGTAAGACTCTTCAGATTCGCCCCTGCCATTCGACTGCCTATCACCCTCAATCAGATGGGCAGACAGAATGAGTGAACCAGTTCTTGGAGCAGTTTCTGCGGTGTTACACCGCCGCGGATCATCCAGATTGGGCTTCTCACCTTCCTATGACCCAATTTAGTTATAATAACACGTTTCATTCTTCAAATGGTTGTTCCCCTTTTTCGCCAGCCATGGCTTTAACCCCGCCTTTAACATGGAGCCCAGCTGTGGGTCTAAGGTTGAAGCGGTGGTGGACTTTTCCAAGACAATCAAGAATGTCCTCCAGGGGGTTTCCACAAGCTTGGAAGCAATGCAAGTGTATAAGGAGAACGCTGAATGAATGCGCCGAGTTGGTCCTGCATACAAGGAAGGAGATCTCGTGATGCTTAATGCTCATAACATCCCTATCAAGCAGCCATGCAAGAAGCTGGGACCAAAGAGGATTGGCCCCTACCGCGTTGTTAGAAAGGTGGGCCATGCCTCATACCAGCTAGATCTCCCCCTTTCATTTCAGATCTTCTCTGTGTTTCATGAGAGCAAACTGACGCTGTTTGAGGGCCCCCCACCAGAGACTCTTGAGGCCTACCTCGTGGATGGGGCGCCAGAGTGGGAGGTGGAAAAATAGTTGCCTCCCGCCGCGTTAAAAGAAGACTGGAGTAACTGGTATCCTGAAAGGGCTTTGACACTGTAGAGAACAGTTGGGTTCCAGCCCGCAACTGTGTGCATGCCCAAGATCTGATTGAAGCCTTCCACAAGCGTTTCTCACAGGCTGCTGGATCTCAACCTAAGCCGACCGTTGCTGCCATGAAGTTGGCTCCTGCCCACAAGAACTTTTCCCTTGCGCAAGCCCCTGGAGGGGGGGGTTGAGCCCTGTCAGGAGGAGAGGGTAATGTCATAGTCATATGACATCATAGTGGGGACCAACCCCAAGGATAAGGCTTGGCGCCAGGAGGCCCAGAAGGTGAAATTACAGGCCCTCCATGACCTTAGGAATACCCTAGATCAACGCTGGGTACAGGCAAAATATGCCCAGGTTGGTACTAGTGGGGTGCCAAATGCCCAGCCCCTTATGTTGGCCCAGGCATTGAAACAAACGGTTTATGTAAAGAACATAGATTGTTCAGTCTGGTTAGTCGAGGAAATGGGGTTTTGAAACCTGTTCCATTTATGAAATCGCACGTTTGGGTCAAATCCAACTTCAATCAATTACACAAGTGAAGTCAGTTTTGGCTTATTCTACCAATTGGAATGGTAGTGTGTGCTTATTAGTGAGTCAGTGCTTGGGCCCACTTCAGCGAACCCCTTATTCCCCCATCAAGGTTTAATTATGTTTCCCTGACCAACATTCCTTGTTGGTCAACTTCCCACATAAACATTTTCCCCATTTTACGTTTTTTTATTTATGATTTTCAAATAATCCTGTGCGCGAACCTCTTTGAGGAGGTCTCACGCTCCATTAACCTTGACATTTTCAAAACAATCAAGCTATCCACTAGTGCACCGTTGGTTCGCCCAGGTTCCCTCCGACCTGGGTCGCTTACCCCTTCTCATTGTGCACCGCGTTGCTTTTGGTGGGTTATTTATTATAATAATTGCTCTTATATGCCTAAGTTGTTACTGCTCCAGCACCCTCTGCTGGGATCTAATAGCTTTCATACTAATGGCTAGTTCCCTGGCGTTGTCCTTGTGCACCGTGCACTACCACGCTGGGAACAGGAGAGTTATAGACACTCTCCTTACACTCTATGAACATACCATATTCCTCCACATTTTCCAGAGGAGCAAGAGCTGGCCCATGGGCCAAGGGAGAGAAAAGTTGAGACAAAATCTTACCTGGCAGAATCATCAAATGGGTATTATGCACCTCTACTTCCCTAGGATCAGGAGTTAGTGTAGGGTTGCAGCTCAAAGCATTCGCCAAACCATTCTCCTTTACCTTGGTAAACTCATATGAAAACACTAATTGGTTTAGGGTCTCATGCCAGCGGGTTTCCATGGGGTCAAGACATGAAGTTCGCGGTAATACAGCAAGGCATGGTGGTCTGTACATATACGGAAAGGTTGGGATGAGCCATGCAAGAGATGACGCCAATAAGTCAGCAACACAACCACTGCTAATAGCTCTCTATCATATATGGCATAATTCAACTCAGGCTAAGACATTTTCTTGGAAAAATATCCCATTAAGCGCTCAATTCAATCTTTGCCTACTTGTAATAGGGCTATCACTATGGCAAAGTTGGAGGCATCAGAAGCCAAAATAAACTCTTTATTGGGGTCAACATGGCAAAAGACAGACGTGAACAGCAGGGTGCACTAAACCACCTGGAAGGAATCCTGCCTAGATGGGGACTACTGTAGCACTTTTGCCCCACTCGCCTTATACAAGTGTGCTGCTAATTCAGAAAAATTTAGTGTGAATTTCTTAAGAGATGAATACATCCCCAAAAAACTCCTAATACCTTGACCAAAGTTGGGGTGAGCCACTTATAAATCGCCTTCTCCTTGTCTGGAGTTATCATTTGCCCTTGGTTAAACATGACGTTGCCCAGGAAGGTGGCCTGGGACTTGAAGAATTCACTCTTACTTATTTTTAATGTAAGATCAGCCACCCTCAAACAGTCCACCACCTGCCAAAATTGTAAACAAGGAATTCATTACCAGGGGATAACACCAGAATGTCATCCATTTAATCTACCACACATACTTTCGCAGATCCCCATAAGCTTAATCAGTATGGTGTTAAAGAAATATTAGTGCATTTTTAAGCCCAAAGGGCATTACCCAAAATTGGAATTTTTATTTCTAGTACAGAATGTGGTTAACCACTCTTGGCCCTTCTTGATCCAGATCTGATTGACACGTTTAAACATTCCAATTTGGAGAAGACTCTTGCATTCTCCACATAGCGTGCAATCTGCGAGTCAATTGGATGAGATGCAAGTATGATACTGTGATGTTGTTGAGATTCCCATAATTTACGCATGGGTGTAAGGTACCATCGGCATTCTACACAAAGAGAAGTGGGGAGCATACTGAGGAGGTTTGATGAAAAGTCGCGTTTTTAGCTAACTGCTCCTTAACCCAAACATCTAAGACTGCTTTATCCCGTACAATCAAAGGGTAAATTGGGGAAAATATACGCACAAGATAAATGGTGAGCTTGAATTTTCAATCAAACTCTGAATGAACTGGTATTACATTGGCTAAAGCATCAAACGAAGATTCCAACCCCACCAAACAGGAAGGTAAGGGAACTATACAGGAGTCTTCAGCAACGGAGCAAGACTAAGTAGTGGATATTAGGCCAGTGGGGCAGATCGCCTTGAGAGTTTGCTTCAGCCAATATTTCAACTAATTAATGATTATTATTTAAAGTTAAGGATCAGGTATTCTCTTTCAAGTTGGTTCTGATGTCAAACTTTCGCCACCCCTCTACACCCAACATAATGGGTACAAGAGGTTTTTGATATCTTGGAAACGATCAGCAAAATGATATTTGTCAACTTGATAAGCTACAAACCCTATAATTTTCAGCGTGGGAATACCTTGGGAAGCCCCCCTAACCATACCACCTGGTAAGTAACTCAGCTCAAGCTAGTCGACTAGGTTTTGGTCAATAACATTCTCAAAGGCTCCTGTATCCACCAAAATAGTCGTGCTGATTTTCCCTAAAGGTGATGAAAGGGTATCAGTCAACAAAAAAATCAAGAATGGTCTTTATTTATAGCAGAAAATGCCAACACTTCACCATAAAATATTATTAAGGCATAACCATGCCTCCAGGGTACGTTTCTGTGTCATAGAATGGAGAATGATATTTGGCCACTCTTAATACTGAGGTGTCAGGGACTGGTACTACTTTATTCCAATTTGAGATAGCAATCCGTGAACTTGCTAATACTGAGCTAAAGGTCCAGTATAAAAAAGGGACGGTGCGCACCATATAGAGTATAGAAAGGGCAACTGGGCGGTTTAATCCCAAAGAAGTAAGGACTGCTTCAATTAATTCAATTCTTGTTAAAGCCAGTACACCAGCTAAATTTGGATGTGGAAGTAATGAAAGAGCGATTTGTTCAAATTTAGTTGTTTCTGAACTCATGTATATAGTATTTTCAGAATTTTAGGTAGGAACTGTATAAATTGGTGTAGGCTTTATAAAAAATGGGTTTACTGTATAGCTTATTTACTATATGATGTATTAAGTAGTATAAGGTTAAGTACTTAACGGAATTAGCATGTGATAGTAGTAAATGTACCGCAAAGATTCATCATATGAATGGCCTAGTTTTATATCCTATCCAACTTCCTGAAATTAACTAAGCTTAATTGATATTTATAGGGAGCACTATACCACTTGAGCTTATGGAATTACGCCTTGCATATGATATTAAAAGCAGAGGAATCTCAGTCTCATTGTAAATTCGTTTGGTGAGATTAATTGACTAAATTTCATCGCAATTAGGTAATTTAAGTGATTAATTGAACAAAATCCATTACAGCTATGGTTTGATATGCAATTAATAATCTAACTTCAGAACACATCCTCTTAATCTGTTGAATATAATCTGAAAACTCAGGAATGCCATTAATGTCAGGCTTTACCCTGACATCATCCCCCACCAGGGCTGAAGCTACCTGCGCGGCTTCTTCTTCCATTTATTTAACAATTTTCCTGCATTCTTTAAGTTCCCCTCAGGCTCCCAAGTGCTCTCTTCTTCAGGATATCCGGCCCATTTGACAAGGAATTGCATTTCCTCCACAATGCTTACATCTACCAAGATAGCCTCTATCTCATGCTCTGAATATGGACCATCAATCAGAGGGGTACAGCGCTTTTACTTTCTGATGTGGTAAGGAAATAACATCCTTCTTGTACAAGAGTGATCAATGAAAAACATCATGAGTTTTCCTTTCTTCAGGTAGAGCAACTCGGTAGGCAACCTTCCTTATGACCTTTTTACTTTATATAGTCCTACACGGCATTGGGCTAGTTTCTGGCATGTTAATACCAATTGAACTTTTTGAGCATCCAACCAAACTTCACTCCCAACTTCCAACATCTTCCAAAGCACTCTTTTTATCTGCAAAATCCTTGTAGGTCTGCACTGCTTGTGTTAAATTTGCTAGACATAATGCATGGGTTTGATGTATATCTTTCAGAAATTCTCTTCCTGATGGATTGTTCACTTCAGTAGTTGGTCTTGATTCCCAACTCACGTCATAGCCATAGTTAGCTTAAATGGTGACAATCCAATGGAGGCATGGTCCATGCTGTTGTAACAAAACTGGGCCATTGGTAACAGTTCAACTCAATTATTCTGTTCAGCATTCATGTAACACCTCAAGTACTGTTCCAGCACCTGATTATGACGCTCAGTTTTTCCATCTGTTTGGGGATGATATGCAGTAGACAGGCATCTCATAATTCCAAGATCTGACATAACTTGCTTCCAAAAGCGTGAAGTGAACATGGAGCCTCTGTCAGAGATAACCTCCTTGGGTATTCCGTGATATAGGAAGACCTTCTTTATAAATAGCTTGGACGTCTCTTTGCTGTGACATTGGTTGTCGTAGGAATGAAAAGAGCCATTTTTGGAAATGGTCAACTACCACCAAAACTGAATTATACCCCTGAGACTGGGGTAGTTCAACGATGAAATCTAGGTAACTGACTCCCAAGGCTTATGAGAAAAATTCAACGGTTCTAACTGACATTCAGGATGGCCCCTCCTAGCCTTAATACGCCTACAAATCTCACATCCAGCCAGGTACTTAATGACATCTCTTACCAGCCCATGCCAGCGGTAAGTTCTCTGGATGAGAGTTACCATTTTGTTTCGTCCAGGATGTCCAGCAATTCCTGATTCATGGTATTTACGTAATATTTCTAATCGTTAAGACCCTTCAGGCACATACAGGCATATCTTCCAACAGACCAAATGTCCTTTCAGAGAGTATTCCTTGAGGTACCATCCGCTATTCAAATTCCGACTCAGGAAAGCCTTCACACTTTGACAAAATGCATCTTCTTTCTGGGCCTTCAAAACATTATCCTCCCATCCCACCAAAATCATGTGAGAGAGCTTATCCACTGGGTTCCATGTTTTTAGTAAAAACCTTTGTATTATATTCTGTGATCTCCCCTTCTTCAGGCATCAAATCAGGGTGACGACTTAGGGAATCTGGGACCACATTAACTTTCCAGGCTTGTATCCAATTTCCAGGTCATAATCAGCAAGGGTAAGAGCCCATCTAGCTTGCCGCTGATTTAGCTGGCGCGGAGTAAAGAAGTATGTCGGGTTCTTATGGTCAGTCGTGATCTTCATGGGGTGCTTTGCCCCACGCAAGTACCATCGCCAATGTTTAAGAGTCTGAACAATTTCCAGCATTTCTTTGTCATAGATCGGGTAGTTACATGCATTAGGGATAAACTTTTTGGAATAATAGGCTATGGGAAGAAGCCTACTATCATCCCCTCCTGCAAAAAACCCCCAAGTACATATCCAGAAGCTTCAGTCTCAACCACAAGGGCTTATCATAGTTGGGCATGGACAACACTAGTGCAGAAACAAAGGCAAACTTTAAATCAGAAAAAGATTTTTCCACAGTTTGGGACCATTCATACGGAACACCTTCTGATGTGAGCCAGATCAAGGGTAATGCAATAGAAGAAAAGTCTTTGATAAAATCCCTGCAAAAGTTGCCAAAAAAAGAAACTTCAAACCTCCTTCCAGCTATTAGGTTTAGGCCAAAAATGATAGCATTTACTTTGCTAGGTGCCATGGTAATTTCATTCCTGCCCACAACATAACCAAGAAATTCAACTTTTTCCTGAGTAAACTCATACTTTGAAAGCTTGACATGAAGGTTTTACTCCTGGAATTTCTTAAAAATCAATTGCAGATGTCAAAGATGCTCCTCTTGTGCCTTGCTAAACATAAGAATATATTCCAGGTAAGCCACTCAGAACCGGTCCATGTACCCACCCAAGACTGTATTAATAATTTGTTGAAATGTACTTGGTGCGTTGCAAAGGCCAAACGGCATGACAAGATACTTAAACAACCTAAACCGCGTCTTAAGATCAGTTTTATTCATCACCTTCCTGAATTCTCATTTGGCTAAATGCATCCCTCAGGTCCACCTTTGAAAAATATTAGCAACAGAAAACTGATCAATCAAGTAGTTAGCATCAGGCAAATTTCATCAGTTATTAATGGTGATATTTTTAATTTTTGATAGTTTACGCAGGGGCGCAAACCTACATCTTTTTTTCTTTTTAAATAAAAGTGGAGATGAATATGGAGACCAGGACAATTGTATGAAACCTTAGTTCCAATATAGTATCCAAGTACTCGCATAATGTCACCTGTTCCCGTTGGTTGCAACTATATATTGGTCCATGAGTAGGCTGCTACCACTATCAAGTTTATTTAATGATCAAAAAGTCTATGGGATGGCAGAATCTTTTCCTCTTCTTTGCTTAACACTTCAGACCACGCTTTAAGGTAAGCTGTAATCATTCCTTACATGCCTCCAATAGAAACTTGTGAGATCCAGGCGCATACAATCCTGGAAAGATCCATTTACTCAACGGCCATTCTTCACTCTTTCCATACACTTTGACTGTGACAGTGTTTCTGCCATAGTCATGTTGGAGCTCCATCTGACCTAACCATGAAAAGCTAAGGATTACAGGCTGGGTGTACTTTTTAGAATCCATAATTCAATCTCAATTTTCAGGGAACCAACTTATGAGCTTATGGGATGTGAACAATAGTAAGCAATGGACTTCTCCCCATTCACAGGGTTATGGTAGCGTCCTAGTCACAATTGGCACACGCAACTTTTTTATCATTAATAAACGAATAGGAAAAATAGGGTAAGATTAAGTTTCATTTTTTATTGAAAAGGCGACTGATGAAGCTTTACCTTTCTTTGAACATTATAATGCTAAATGATCAGGATTATGGCAAGATAACACAATCCTTCCTTGCAATGACGTTGATAATATACATGGCTAATATTAATTTGCTTCTTATAAGCAGGCCCTTGCCAAATGAAAGTTCAGCCCATATCAGGTTTGCTGTGACTCCAAGTAATTCTTTTAAAGGCAGAGTGATGGGTTTATGTCTGATAAAAACTGACAGATGACTTCCTGACCCTTGTATGAAGCAAAGTGCTCCCATTTCATCGTCTAATTCAGTCTTATGGAAGATCTCCAGGAACTTCTGAGTATACCTCTTAACAATTTGACCTTCCCGCTGAAGGTTCTTCATGGCAATGCGTTCCTGTAATCTGTTACTAGTAGGAGTTGCTGCAGCTAGAATTTGGCTTTTAAACTCTAAATTTTTAATGCATGAATTCTCATCTTTCCAACGCTCTAGTAAACCAACTCAAAGCACCTCCAGTGAGCTGAGAACCCACTGCCATAACTTTTCGTGCATCATCTGGGTAGTTCTCAGCATATGCTTTAGAATGCGCCCTTAACAATGTTGGTCCTCCTTTCACATCAGCTAACGTTAATTTTTCAGGCAAGGGAACCATAGGGTTTTTCATGGGCGCATGGTTAGCCACAGTCACTGTCTGAACTTAAATTGGGCTTATTACTTCTTTATAAGTCAAATCATTATGTTTTAAGGGTGAAATATCCGTGCGATAAATGGTAACCTTTCATTTAAGAAAATTTTAAAGCTCCCAATAATTTACATGCATCAGGATAGACTTTGTAAAACTTGGCGGTTAAATTGTCAAGAACTGGTAATATATATCCTAAGTTGAGATAGAAAGCCGTGAACTTGCTACTCATAAGCTAAAGGTCCATTATAAGAAAGGAATGGTGCACACCAAATAGAGAATGGCAAGGGCAATTGGGCGGTTTATGTAGTAAACCAGCTTATGCTTGCTCGCTGGTGCTTCACGCCTTCTGGTTTCCCCAAAAGTTTATAGTAATACTAAAATAAATATAAAGCTCTAATAAAACTGGCTTTTTAAAATCTTAAGAGCGCGATGAGATGAAAAAATGACCCTTTTTGATCTCTGACTAATTAATATTTAAACTGTTTTGAGGGTCAGGGGGAATTTGAGAATAGGTTCAGAAAATCTTAGATGCTTTCAAATTAAATAAATATGTTATATGCTCCTATCAGATATGGGGAAATGTAGTTACGTTTTGGAGAAATGATAGTTGGAGTTTTGGGGCAGAATGTACCGATGTGGTAATGTTTTGATGAACTTCAACCAATCACCGCTTGATAAAATCCTTTTACCTGGGGGACCTCCACCATGCCTATAAAATGGGGATGGTCCTACGTAGGTGCGTTGAAGGACTTGATGGTGGTTGAGGGTGTACTTTCCACTGGTCGCCCTAAGGTCTGTTTCAAGGTCAGAGTAATCTGACCATTTGATTTTACGTTTTTTGCCCATGCAAGGTTCTAAATGGTGTTACCCCAATTAACAGGGTTCCATGGTAATTGGCCAGGGTCTTTTGGCCAATTTCCTCAATATCATTAAAATCATTATTATCACGGACTAGTAAATGTCCAAAATTTTTCTTTATTGGCCAAATTTGGACCACAAAATTCTTATCACATAGCCAGGAGGGCGATTGTCTGAGAGTTTAATCTTTAAGAAGGGAGTACTGCTTCAATCAATCCAATTCTTTTTAAGGCCATACACCACATATGTTTGGACGCGGAAGTAATGGAAGAGGGAATTTTTCATGTATAGGTGTTTCTGCACAAATGGCTATAGGATTTTCAGAATTTCAGTAAGGCTCTGTATAGGTTAGTTCATTTTTTATGAAATAAATGGTTAGACTGTATAGCTTGTATATTATATAATACATGGAAATATTGATATATAAATATAAACCTAAAGGATTTAGCATCTGATAATATTTTATTGATCGCAAAGATTAACATATGAATGCCCTAGTTGTATATCTCATCCAACTTCCTGAACTTACCTAAGCTTAATTCATTTTAAACAAAGCTATATTCATCTTTTGAACTTATGGGATAGAGCCTTGCATATGATTTTGATAGCAGTGAATTTGTCTCAGTCTCATTGTAAATTCGTGTTGGTGCGATTAATCAACTCAATATCATTGCAATAAGGCAATTTAAGCGATTAATTGAACCATAATTATAATTAAGGTTTGATATGCAATAATTAATCTAAATTTAGCACATATCCTCTTGATATGATGGATAATCTCTGAAATCTCATCAACGCCACTAATGTCAGGTTTCACCATGACATGCAGGAGTAGTAGGCCTTTTGAAAGCGATGCAACAGACTTATTTGATCCCTGTGGAGAGGACAAGTTTTTAGAAAGGAAGTTGCATCAATAGTAAACATATTGTCAGATCACAACATTAGGATATATTTAAAAGCTTGTAAAAGCGTGATGAGAATTTGGTATCATAATTGAAGAATATAAACCAATTTAATAAGGCCAGATGGTTCAATGGGACCTTTCAATTCTAAAATCTTGGTCAATAAGGCCCATGTATTTTTATTGAAATGGATTAGACCATCAACGTAAGTTTGGGGTTTGGCTGACATATGGGAGGGTTCTTAATACTAAACATTAGTCCAAGCCACTTTCTAATTATCTTGGGTGGTTTTGGGTCAAAGTTGAGGTGGGACCAGTTTGGCTAGAGCAGGAACTTCTAAAGCAGCAGGCTTAAGGGGATGAGGTCAGGATCATACACCAGACATAAAAACGCTGTGGTACCAGTGGTGGGTTGGTGCAGGAGGAGGAGGACCTAGATCTGGCGGAAGCTGCACTGGAGGGAGTTTGTAATTGAGTGATCTAACTCAAAAAGGACAGATAGATCATCTCTACTCAACATAAACCCAGAACGAATGGTCAGGGGGTGAAGATAAACGGGAAAAGGAGGAAACAACAGGAAAATTATGTTAGAGCTAGGGCGGAAAGTGGCAAATGCCCGAGGCTTTGATAGATATGTGCTCCATTTGGGACCAAAAAATAAAAGATGAGGTTGGTGCCATAGAGCAAAACCAACCGTATCCCTATGGATCACTGTGGGGATGTTGGGTGGGAAAACCACGAACTGAACCACCATAGTAATGTCCACTGGGAGCTTAGTGCGAGTGGTGGGGAGAGGTGTGCCCTAGAAACCAGGAGCACAGTTGCCGCAGTAGTGTCATCCGCTTTGTAAGTAAAGCCCAAGTTAGAATACACCTTATATGGGTTGGATTCTATGAAAAAAACAGGTTCCATCTCTAACTAACCATTTAATTGAATAATTTATTAGAAGTATTGGAGTAATTCCCATATTTGACCTAGAGGCTGAAATGCATGTTGCTTCAGAGGAGCATCATTGGGCTGTGAGGCACCGCCTGGGAGCATGTAAGGTGTAGGTCAAAACCATGAAGGAAGAATTGTCCTAAGGATTTGGTAGGACTGAAAACCCCTGTCCAGGCGCATTTTCCCACTGCATAGAAAATGCTGGGAGATTTTGCCGCTGCCCACACTAGATACTTCAGTGGTGGTTCAGGACATCAGGGGTTGAACTACAGGTGGGAGATCTCAGTATTAGCTAACTTTATTAGGAAAATTTTCAAGAAAATAATGCAAAGAAGAAAGAAAACTTTTACTCTATATCTAATTATTGGTTTAAATAGATTAACTTGATAAACGCATAATTCTTTTATATGGTTAGTCAGATCAAATTACAACATTTACTTCCACCACTTGACCAAGCAAAGAACAAAATGATGGGGTCAAATTGGTTATTGGTAAGAAGTGGCCTTTAGGCCAGTGTAAGTAGGGTATTACCTAAAGATCAAGAATGTAAATAGATTATAATATAACCGTTGTAGAGAGTTTAAGGCTATGAACATCCGTAGCTGTTTTTCTTTAATACCTAAAAAAGGTTTATAATTAGAAGGTTATGGTTAAATGAATTTTTGATTATTGTTATAGAGTACCAGATCCCCAGGACTAAATGAAGCAGTGTGCTTTCATTTTTTAATCCTTACTTATGGTGTCTTTGTGCCACATGACTTTGTAAATTGGGATTTGAGGGATATCTCTGTAGTGTTTGATCCATAAAGCTATCACAGGTTAACCTTAAACTAACGCGCTGATTGACAGCGTTCATAACTTAATTATTAACTTGCAACACATAAACATCAGTGATAAGTTTATATGACTTAACTTGAATAGTATAGGCAAAAGGTATATTTATAGCCCCTCTATTACTACACAAATAAAAAAATCCAACTAGGCGACATATCCAGATCCAGTGTATCTTGGCTGCTAGAAGGCCAAATTTCACCATATAACCCATCAGAAAGTAATAGTTAAGTATCTGTTCTTATAAGGATTAATAACCAGGTGCAATAGTATACTCAAAAAATCTTAAATTAGAATTCCGTCAAATTCTTTACTTTTTATTTGTAAATACAAGGTGCAAAAACAACATTTTTGATATCTTATAGTGAGTATATTATCTATGTACACCAGTAAACAAATAAAAGAGAACAAGTTTGGTACTGAATGTTCTTACTATTGTAATAAGTTGGGAGCTTTTGTTAAATATATCTAATGTGTTCCCTTAAAAAAGCTTTAAGGTCAAATTCATCATAAATGGAATCACAACTAGCATATCATAATTATAATAGGGTACACAATTGGCGGGGACAGATACCACTATGTACTAAAATGCATTGACAATGCGCTATAACCTGTTAAAGATGTTGTAGCGTTGAGCTCCACAGTTTTATATACATGACAATGGTCAATGTCAGAAGCAAACTTTTAGTTTATTCATTAGTTTAGTGTAAATGTGTTGATTGGAGGCCACTGTTATCCATCTTCTAAAAATTAGTACTATTTTACTAATATAAACATAATTACATTTAGAGAAGTAGTTGTTAAGGGAAGTAATATTATGAATATGAAAAATACTAGTTTGCTTATATGTAAGCTGAACTATTACTATCATGAGCCATAGGGCCAATGCCATTGCATTATCTTCAACAATTGCTGCAATATGAATGTCAATGCTTTTAAACTCTCTTTACCATGCCAGTGAGGCGGCGTCATTATTATCTAATCTTTAATATGGTATTTATGGCTTATTAATCAAATTTTTAGTAACCATTTTCTAGTCCACCAGACTTTTTCCCATATTGTTTCCTTAAGAAAATGTCACATAATGAGTAGAAATCTATCCATTAATGGTGCATCAAACAAAGAGTACATTGTTGGAGGTAATTTACCATTTTTATTATGTTATTTTCAGTTTAAATTGTAAAGTAACCTAATATAACTCCTTATGAGCTTGCATGCCTGGTTGAAAGCAATCTAAGCATCAAACTGACTCAGAAACTTAGCACATACAACATTTAATCCACATAGTAAAGGAAGCTGGAAAACTACTACTTCTTCACTGGTATTAATTGATATAAATTAGGCAGTTTTTTATCCTATCATATGTTCCACCACTTGAACTCATCAATAATGGTTTGTTTGGGATTAGCGTAAGACATGACAGCTTCACAGCTCATTGAAGTCACTAATTCTTGACTACTGGGGCAATTAAGTTCTATCATGGCATGTTTTCCATAATCATTCACAGTTTAAATGGTAATCACAAACAACCAAAAGAAGGTGTAAATAATCCTCACTTATCAATTTAGGCATTTAACGGAGTTACTTGATAAAAAATTAAACTTTGGTTTTCAGTTAAGCTGTGTTAAACCTTGAGGAGCAATTTGGTAATAGTAGTATGGGGAATATCTTACTATATGCTGTAGCTGCTGTAGCTACATGATTAGGAATTGCAGGAGCAACGTAAGGAAAAGCTGATGGAATATACTGATATGGGGGTTCTGGGGTATTAATCTCCTGAAAATATCTGTTGTAGGTATTAAAGGAAAGATAATAGCCACTATAGGCGCCCCCTTTACCTTAACGCCTGTAAAATAAGTCATAGTTAATTTAAAATTCAACCAGCGAGCTGTATTTAACAGTCTAGTAGACTGGTGATGTTCCGCCTCAGACTTTTGTTCACCCTTTTTGAGTTTTAGGGTAGATAACTTTTTAGAACTAGTTATTCCTAACCCAAGAGAAGGCCCTCAACGCATCTTTATCTGCTGTGTGCTAGACAAAGGGTTGATAAGATAAAGACACTGACATGGTACCGCAGTGTTAGCCTAAGCATTCATATTAGAAAGGGAAGAAGTGTCAGGGGGATTTTTGTCTGGTGCCAGTTTTTTCAGGTGATGGTCAACGGCAGACTAAAAGGGTTGGAGCGTCTGAGGTGTGGAGTAGAAGAAGAAAGAGGTGTGAGTTCTCCTCATCAATGAGGCAAGTGGCATGAATCGCCACAACATATTAAGTGGGTTAATATTTGGTAAAGGCAAAAACTGCAGGTACACAAGTGAATATTTTATGCGTTAGTGATGTTGGGGATAGTTAGTGTCATAAAAGGATCTTGCTCCATCAACGCATGGCGCCCAGCTGCAAATGCTAGTTCTAATATATTGTATTTGAATTCCTTGGGGAAATCTATAGGGAAGTTAGGTTTGTGAAACCCCTCACAAAGTGGTCCAAGCGCTGTATGGAGGGCTTGGCAGAGGAGGGAATCGGTGGGGGTAGCGGCTGCACTGATAGCCATTTAATAAATATTATTGTAAACTGAGAAGCAATCGTAAGAATGGAAACGGTAGATGGGAGTCATATCAAGGTGTTGTATGAAGAATTCTGATCATTCAAAGTCAGATCTAATCTTGTAGGCACACTCAGCATCATCAATCCACTCGAGGGCATTGAAAGGATTTTAAACTGCCAGCTCTGGGCCAGTGACAGGTTCTTGTTGTGTGGCATATAATGATTGGCCTGCACAATGAACCATAGTAAATCAGCTGGCATGTGAGATGCCATCTTCTCAGGAATGGGCCTGGTGTTTTAAACATGCTTGGCAGTTAAGTGAGAGAAGCGCCTTCAGCAGATGAGGGTGGGGGAGAATTGATACCCATTCCAAAAATTTAGAAAACCAGTAGTGGGGATGACGCCAGAAGGAAGAGTGGCAGAAGCAGCTCAGCAGTAAAAGCTGAACACTTTCACTTTGAGTGGGCTATAGTAAAGTATAAGGGACTAGTGGCGTAGTAGCTTTCAATACATGCCAGAAAGGATGATTGGGGGCTAATATGATCACGTCGCTGGGGGGTATTGGGGTGGGCGTTGTGATAGAAGGTGTGGATCATCATGAATGCGCAATGACCAAAGAGACGATTGGCGCCATTTAAGACTGTGAACTGCAGCAAAGGGTCAGGGCTGTAGGTAGTCAAGCCTCCATGAGCTCATGGCGGAGGCATTTAGGGGAGAGGTGGTAGGGCGAGTCAGAAAACTGGACCACCAGTTTGGCCTCATTTTTCAAGCAAGCTTGATGGTTGGAATGGGAAAAATTTATAATTTAAGGTCGTTTGTACTGCCGCCATAGCATGGGATTCACAAGAGAAGCCAAGATCAAATTACCCTATAATGAGGCGGAAATCTATAAACTCAGTAGGATTTAAACCAATGTGGTCACCTCAATGATGACTGCGCTCACATTGGGGAAGAAATTTCCCATACTTGACCTGAAGGCCAAAATGCAGGTTGCTCTGAGGGAGCACCAGGGGGCTTCTGAGCATCGCCTGTGAGTGTGAGAGGTGTTGGGCTAGGTCCTGGGGTGGGAAGTAGTGACCAGAAGTGTACATGGGGCTAGCTGGGCCATCCTGGGGCGTTTTGGTTGTGGCCAATATATGTCAGGAGGCAGCGCACCACTGCCTCATGAGAGGGCAGCAGTAATCAATTAAATTGGCATAGGCTAGTGTCAGCGTGGGTAAAAAAGTGGTTAAGTATAACTTTTTCATAATTTTAGATTTTCTCAAAAAGTGATCAAAGTGAAAGAGTGGAATATTCTGGAAGATATAAAAAGGTGTAAATTAAAACTTTAAGTTTCTCTTAAAGATTGGATGAGGAGATGGAGAGAGTCAGTCTCCTTTGAAGTTATGAGATGAAGGGCTCTGATTTAGCCAGAATTAGACTTACATTTGTAGACAGCTCATAATTTCATCCATAACATCTGCTATCTCAGTTGTTTGGCACTGTTATCTTAGTATAAATGGTTGAGTAAGCCATTGTGGCTTTGTACCTAGCCACACAAAAAAATTAAAGAGTTATACCTCTCCATAGTACTGGTTAGTATGGTCCATAATTAGAAAAAATTGAACAGAGCAGCAAAAAAAGCCTCCATTGTGTGCACTAAAACTCTGCAATTGGCACAGTAGCATCTTTTTAAATTAGCACGGGTGTTTTTTAGCAATTAAAAACAATAAGTATGATGACAGTACCCATAAAAAAGGCGTGAAATCCCAAAAATGCTTTAAAGTTTATTTAAGTGCAAATAATACACTATATTTTTAGATATTGACAAGGGCGGATGGTCCTGCAGATGAAGTTATCTTTGTCATGCTGATTTCTAAAGAAACTCAAAAATTAAAAAAGATCCCCTAACAATATTGACACTTTTTCATAAACCTATTTTAGATTTTAGAGGTCGCAAGTGACTTGGTTATTGGCAGATAAATTTGAGGAAATTAACTCCCTATATTGATTAGTTACTGTTGTTTATAAATCAGTAAATAATTTGTCTATTCTAAATATCGTCAAGTATCTTATAGTGCTCTTACTGTATGAAAACTCACAGGTTACATCAATAGTTATATGAATCTTTGGATTATTTTGTGAAATTTCTCCCTTATTAATTAGGGACTTCTTCTAAATGCAGGCAATAGTATAAACTTAAGATTCATTTTAAGGGCAGCTTTTTTATAAACCCCTTACAAGTATTTAATCACCAATTATATGCTCAAGATAAAGTATAAAGAAAGAAGATGAGAAAAACTTTTAAATTATATTCTCTTCAAAAAAAATTACTTGGGCACCAGTAGATATAATTGAGTGCATCTAGTGGCCTCATTCATGTTTTAATAAGTTCATATATGCAATCTTCTCCTTATTTAATAATGTAGTTAATTTTTCTGAGCCAAATGCCAATAAATTGACTTAGTAGTTGTTTCAGTTGATTGGGTGCAGTTTGCTTCATATTTGGAAGGATTATGGATACAATAATGCAACATGAAGGTACATATTTACCCCAAGATCAGCCATTTAAAGCTTATCATACAACTGAAAAAAACAATATTTAAGTAAATAAATTGATTATGATAGTTAAAGTACCCCTAATCAGGATGTTGGCAGACCACAAAATAGCAATAAGTATTCCCTTTTTTAGTTCTTCATGTATAAGTGTCTATCAAGATTTTTACAATGATTGTCATATAGATTCACCCCAGTGCATGAAACTAATTTAGAATAATGGGGGCAAACTAATAAGTGACATTGCAACTATGTGTTATACCTTAGTGATCCATATCATTGGGCATTAAATGATAAAGTAAATTATAGCACACTAATCAGGAAGTGTTCTAGCTAATAGTGGTGATTTAATTTTATAAAACTAACATATTTATGCTGATAAATTGGGAAGGATGAAAAGATCAGGGCTTGGAGTGATTTAAGTAGAATTAATAGATTTCTCAAAGGTTTAATTTAAAGAGTCGACCACTAAAGTCTAACATTTCCCATTACTTAAAAAATCATATGCCCCTGATTCTCTATTAATCCTTTATGTCTGTCAACAGCCAGCCTTGGCCTTTAGCCATTAGGTTTAAAATTTTAATATCTGAAGATCATCATCATTTTCCGCGTTTTCATCTTCAAAGATTTGCTTTCTGCCCATTTTTCAGATTATAATGGATTACTTTCAACTGTTTTTACCCCTTTCTCTCCTATATTGGTGAGACTTCACTGCTACCTGTTTACGGATTGTCTGGCTTTATCAAAGCAGAGCTTTGTTTTTTTTGTTTCCCAGGATCTGTACTGGGAGGAAGTGGACTGGCTACTAAGTAATTATAGCCTGATTTCCCTCATATCTTCAATTGCAGACTAGAAATTCTTTATTAACAGTATAACTTTTTTTCATTTATGGTTATACATCGTTTTTCTTTTTAAAATCAATAACATTGTTTTTTCTCTCTATTTTTCTTTTGCCTCTTTTTTTCTTTTTTATTACATTCTGTGCTTCCTAAGGACTTTTCAATAGCACTAATATGCTACAATCTAGGAGCTTTTGATCTCCTTCAAGATCACTTATAATGATTCTTTTAATCATCTATTTGTCTAATAAATTGAGTTGTGCTTTCTAATAATGATAGTATGAATGAAAGACCTATAACATCCTAGGTTAAAATAATATTGCACATGTGTCATAATAATAAAAAAGTTCTGAACTTGACTTTTCTCTGGCTTTGTCAAAATACTCAAAACTGACCATTAGGACTGCATTATTAATGTTAATAAAATCCATTGGGGAGCCATAATTGTTAGTTTCCAAAATTGTGAAATATATTTTAATGTGGTAAGACAAATATTCAATAAGGCAATTATCTGATGCCTGTTAATTGTTATAGGCCAATATTGTAGGTTTTTAAATTGAATACGGCTTTCCTTATGACTGAGGAATAACAATGAGAATTTAAATTTTAGTACTAAATCTATGATATGGATCATAGTTAAAATACTTTACTGAAAAGTCCCTTCAGAGTTTTAATTGTCAGTCCAGTAGGGATGACCACATTAGTTCCTAACTGTATAGTAACTTGATGGTTTAGTCATAGAGTAATGCCCTTTGACTCAATAATCTGTTTGGGAAATCATTTTTCTTTGATGGTTCTTTGACGTATTCAATTGGGATTAAAAAATTGTAGGCTTGATGGTAATAAGAGGGCTTTTTTTACTGCCTTCCCGCCCTTCTTATAGTACAGCAGGATAGACTGACTGAGGATGGTGAGAGTATCATCTTTACAACTTTTAACCACTACAAACCTTTTTAAGTAAACGGTCTTAAATAAAATATCTTAGTTTGTGTTCAACAACATTATGGCCAGCACTGTCAATATGATAGATCCAACACGTAGAAGTAGGGTACTATACAAGCCAAGCGACTTAGCCGTATGCGCCGCTGCCATTTCATATTTTTGACAATAGAAAACATTGGCTGCAATCTTCTTTTTAAACAAATTTTGTACTGACTTTATTGATAGGATCTCTGCTAAAAGTGATAGTACAAACTTGGACCTTGTTCACAGATATATACAAATATGTACATTCTAAAAGCCAAAAAGTGCTGTTAAGTAATACTATGTATTTGCTGATTCTGGGTGTGACTTCAAACTTGAGTAGATATATGGAAAGTTTTTTCTACAAGTTCTTCATTAAAAAGCAATTGTACATCATAGGACTAAGCCAGGTTTTTAGAAAGACTGGTGTGAGTGACAACCCCTAGTAAATGATCTGCTTTGTCTATGGTTAAAATACTTCTAATCATGTTTCATTTGTGATTTCTACTAGCTTAATCTTACTTTTATCCCAAGTAATGATCTTTGAAACTTTATTAGCCACAATTTGATAGAGTTATCTTTGACCTCATCATTACCATAATACACTTACCAGGGTCAGGGGATATATTGGTTAATGACAATGAAGGGAGAGCATTTAAACTATACTCAACCAATTTTTTATGCATCATTGTCCTTGTTGATTTCTATGAAAACATCTATCCCATGGCTTCTTGTGCATCTGTCTGTAGCATTGGATTAAAAAATGCCATTTTTGATCACAGTTGTGGCTGTTAGGGGGTCATTTTGCCTTTTTGTTCACCTCTTTTGATTTATATATTGGTAAATTTCATCTTTAATCAAAGGTATTATTATTCTTTAGGCCTAATTATTGTAAATCCAGCTTATTTTGGCCAATAAGTGGCTTCACAACTGCTGGTACAATATATCATGTATAGTAAAACTCTTAAGTCACCATTTTCAATTAAATGCTTGTATTATTACTTAGTTTAAGTAAAATAGAGCTTTTTTGCATGCTCCAATGTGATTTTCACCTCAAATTAATAACTGTGTTGGACCTAATTAAGACATATTCTTGGTGTTAAAACCTGTTGCTGAAGATTTTAATAGCTTCTGTCTGCTTGAGTATAATGTTGAGAAGTTCATTTTTTGGGTTGTTAGTCTTTAAGGCCCACCAAATTTTACTAATTGCAGCATTTTTAGA
>JAKSZP010006661.1:0-210804 GCA_022478985.1 Massospora cicadina | reverse complement strand
AAGCACACCTTGGACCAACACTGGGTGCAGGCCAAATATGTCCAGGTTGGTTCAGGTGAAGTGCATAACGCCCAGCCCCATGTTATGACATTAGCGTTAAAATGGATGAGTTACCTTAAAAACACAACGGTTTGGTTTGAATAATAGGAAAATGGGGTCTCAAACCCATACAATTTTCTAGATTAAAGTTGGGTCAGCCTCATCTTCAATCAATAATCAAGTTCAGCCAATTACTAGCTATAGTACCCTGCTAATGGAAGCGTGCGCTAATTGGTTAGCTGGTCCTAGTACCATTTTTATTGATTGATTGATTCCCCCAAATTTGTTTAAATATGCTTCTTCAATGCCAACCTTCCTCATTGGTTGTCTTTCCTTTAACAAAACCCCATTCATTTACAGGTATTTTAATTTATGGTTACTATTGTGAACCTAAGCGGACCTCCTTGAGGAGGTCTTTAACAACGTTGGCCGTCCTACTATCATTAAAGTATTTAAAAAATCAAATGCACCTTGGTCCCCCTTGGTTCCCTCCAAAAAGAGGCTCCCAAACCCTCCAAAACTGATCTCAGCTTGGCTATGGGTTCCCCCATGGTCCCACCCAAGTGTTTTTGTTTATCTGTTACCAACTACTCTAAACCATGCTATACTCCCTTGCACAGGGTTACTTTAGCTTTGGAGCCATCGTGGTGCCCTTCTTGCCATAATCCTGATGACAAGTTTCATGGCTTTGTGGCTGTGCTCCACGCATCACCTATTTGGAAACTGGTAAGTTATAGACACTCTCTTTACACTATGCCTAAGAAGCCCAAAAGTCAATACTTGAGGGTTACTAAGTCGCACAACAAGTATATTTTTTAGTTAAAAGGGTGCAAAATCACCGCTTATGTCCCATCAGCTAGAGTATCCATCCTATGATAATTACAACAAAAATGATTTATTGAGCTCAGTACCAAAATAAGATTTAGAAATAATGACAACTTTATTAAAGTATAAATCAGGGTTTTTATATGTTACAATTAACAATATAAACCTTTAAAGAAAAATTTGTTAATAACATTAATGAGGGGTGGCATCTGGAAGGGAGGCCCTTGGTCAGGTGATACATTATGGATGGTATATTGCCTTTTTATCATAATTTTGATAGGCCAAAAATGTGAGTTTCATACCCAAGTCAGTTGAAACTGGGGTCACTTAGGTTGATCATTCAAGATCTTCTTGATTTTTACCCTTTTTCTATGTTTTTCTTAATTTGCTGCCTCAGATGGCACTTTTAATAGTGGTCGCTTGAACTACTGATGATCCAACACTTTGATTAAGTAGAAATTCATCTTGGGGTATATTAGCCTCAGGTTGATCCTTCAGAATTACCTAGATTCTATCTTAGGTGTTCTGCCTGTTGATTTCTTGAGGTAACTTATCGAGGTAATTCATTTAACCCCCTTCTCAGGCCTAGGTGATAATTGACTGAGGGAGTCAAATGGCTAATATTCTTCCCATCATGTATGATATCATAATATCTGACATCACCCCTTTCAAGGATATTGGCGGGTGAGTACAACAAGAAATTCAGCTATTAACGCGGTTGATTTTTACTTGAGTTAAAAGACTTAATTGAGAATTTATCTCATGTTTGTATGTGATAGCATATGGCCCATACAAAATGAAATCTAATTTTCCTCCTCAGAGTGCCATTTGATTCTGATAATTTGAGATTAGATCTGAAATATAGAAGGCAAGTAAGGTTGGATAGTTGTATTTGCTGCTGAAGTTCCTTTGTACTAGTCTTGCTAAATTTGGAATTATCTCTGACTGAAGTCCTAGTATCTTTTAGGCCAATCTTCTTAGAGCTTTCTTAAGCTCTTCAGTATTATCACTGGCAACTTCTCGAGCTAATAGTGCTATAATTCCAGTTTCTCTTCCATATAAGACCTTAAAGAGAGATATTTTGATAATCTGATGGAAACTTATCCTATAAGCCATCAACGCACATGTGAGATATTGGTCCCAGTGGAATGGAATGGTAGTAGCCATCTTACAAAGTATTGAGACCAACGTCACATTTGCTCTTTCTCACCCCATTAGTTGATAAAATGTGAGGTGCTGGTAATAGTTGTTGAGTTCTATGCTTGTTGCTGATATCCTCACAATCTTTAACATAAAATTCTTCCTGTTATCTATTAATAAGACCTGCGGGAAGCCATGTCTGGTAAATATGTTTTAATATAAAAAGTTAGCAGTAGCTTTAGAGGTCTGTGCAGGAATGGCAATTGATTGAATCTACATCATAAAACGACCAATTCTTACTGGGATGTATCAATTTCCTCCTATGGATTAAAGTAGTGGACCTAAGACATCTAAACTGTTGGTATGAAATGGCTGCTGAGGGATCATAGGCTGATAATTGTATTTGCTATATGCGGCCTCTGCTTTTTGCAAAGTGATGTAAGCATCTAAGACTTCCACTACAGAAACCAATATTCCTTACCAATAGTAGCAATCCTTGATCCATTTGTAAGTTTTATCTATCACCTTGTCAGATTCTGGTGGTTGACTAAAAAATAAACCTTTGACAACCATCAGATTGGGCCAATTATCCTTCCAACGATTGAGATAACGCCTATTGCAATCATACAATTTGGGCCAATTCTCTCAATGACGATTTGATCAGGTATTTTATAAGGCGCTCAGCCCAAATATGCTCACATATTATGGCCAATTCTGATGCATCATATCTCAGCAATTGGTCCCAATTATTGAAACACAATCAACTCAATCATATACAAAATAATTTGGGGATGACCCAAAGTTAACGTCTGAAAATCCTGTGGACTTCATAAAAACTAAAAACTTAATTAATTTCCTGCCTTAAGGGCGAAACTTGTATGTTGATCCACGTAATCAGCACGATAGCACTTGTGTGGACCGCCTGAAAGGGATTACCTAGTGCTATCAAGGAAGAGGCCTGCCGACGTCCCAATTAGGGGTGCGTCATTTGCTTCAATTTAGGCCAAAATTTCACAGAAGGTGTGTTTCGTCAGCAGTATGACAAAACTGAAATCAAGAAGATCTTAGGACAATTTTGCATGCTTTTATCAAAATTTTTGTACCTGAAATCCTCCCAATTTCAAGAGTATTTTGCCACCAATGAACCTAAGATAAGGTTTCAGTCATAGGCCGAGCTGAGTGGCTAAAAATGTCTGTTGAAATTTTGTGCTGGAATGTGACCAGGAGATGCCCTAGAGGTATAAATACCGGCTCCTGAACTAATGACCATTATCTAATAAATAGCTTATAATAAAGTTATATATATTTCATCACTTTCCTAATTTTCTCATTGAATCCTTTAATTGGAGAAAGTGTCAACGAACTGGAAGGGTCAAATTCCCAGTTTGTAATGAAGCCTGCCTTAGAAAAGGTTCCTGAACCCAAAGTAAAAATCATGCCCAAAATCAGCCAGAAGAGTCGAGGTGAATTTAGTAGGCTTAATGAGTTGTTAAACGGTCCAAATCCCATAAACTACAGGCGCTACAGAGAATCAACTATTGAAATTCTGGCCCAAATAGATGTGCAGGATAACAATTTCCAAGCGAGTGGTCCTCAGATTTTGACAACTGGTGCTCACTCAAACCCGATGACACTCTCTGATATGGATTCTAGTAGCCAATTCCTGGCAGATTCAGCCAGCCAAAACACCAAAATTGAGAAAGAAACTAAAGTTAAGGCCAGCTCAGATTATTTTCCCAGTCAACAAGGCTCTGCAACTGGCATCTCCTACACCTGAAATCTTGTCAAGGTGGGGGGAGCTCATGCAGCAAAACCAGTCGTCCCAAATAGGGATGAGGATGATGTTTTAAACAACAAAGAATTTTCAAAAATTTGGATGGTTGTGTCGAGATTGAAAAGCCAGAAACACTGAAATTACACAGGAAATCTGGGAACTCATAATGCAATATTCAACTGCAAATTCCCAAGTAGATAGTATGGGAAAAGACATCAAGAGCATAGCATCTAATCAAGCTTTATTTGAAGAAAAGCCTGACAACCTCAAAAAACAAAGAAGCCGATGCTCACCCAGCTTTGACAAAAGAAAAGTAAGAAAAATCTCTGTCCATTCGGCCAAAAAACAGTTTGGAATAACTAAGGGCTGAATTCAGGCATCAGAATCCAGTAGTTCAGAGCAATATTATGAGACCAAATCATTGGAAATTGACACCGATACAAAAACTGATATCTTGAACATCTGTTCTATGCCTAGAGTACTGGCAGCAATCTTGACTCCAGATAGCTCCCAACGGGAAAGGGCCAATTATGAGAGATGATACACCAAGACGCTCAAGAAGAAGTACAACCCCTGTGGCCAAAACAGGGCGAGATGACTTCAAACCATTGAATTTACCAAAGTTTGATAAGGATGGAAACGTTCACTCTTTCCTCAAGTTATTTAAAAAAGCAATGAGAAGAGCATCAGACCATGCTAAAGGATTGGTACTGATTAACTCACATGAAGCCCATAGCTGTGACCTCATTACGCCCTATATAGGCGACGATTGGTCCTATATGGATGCCAAAATTACAATATCCAAACAGTTTGGAGAGCCTGAGAAACTAGAAACCCAAAAAAGAGAGCTTCTTAATATTGAATTCAAACAGAATGAGACTATTAAGGACTTTGCAGATAGATTCTTCCATTAGGCACAAGTTTTGCGAGGGTGCAATTCAATAGATAAGTTTGACGCCAAGATTGCATTGGAGCATGCAATTACGTCCTTCCGTGAACTGCACAGTGTCATGTTGCCTAAATTCAATGGAAGCTTGGAAATCCAAGAGCTTACCAATTACTTGAGAAGCTGTTCCCTAATTTCAACACACCTAATCGGGCCAAAGATCAGCAAAAATCCCGATTTTGGGCCCAAAAAACAACACTATGTCCGACCAGGGAAAATTTTTTCCAAAATATGAAACAAAAGATTTGAGAAAAAACAGCCAACAGGGCCGATTACATGCTACAAATGTGGTCAAATAGGGCACTTTGGTAGCCAATGCTACAGACAGGTCCAACAAAAAGCCTGGGGTCAACTTTGCTCTAGAAATTAACAGTGACAGTGAGGCGGGAAAAGAGCAGGTGGAGTAGAGGCGGAATGCTCTAACTCCACGATTTTCAAACCATTACACCTGACCCTGATAAGCTCTTTAGGGCAGAAGATGTTGCTGAAAATAACCTCAACCATATTGGGGCTAATAATGTCATGATGGTCACTACTCAGGCCACCACAAAAGCAACTAAACCCTTAAAAATAACCAAAGAAGCCTGAGCAGAGGTATCAAAACCTTATTCAAAGCAAATTATTGATCAGGGTTTGGATCTACAACCCAGATGTTCAACCGACTTACCTAAGCTTACAACGTTCAGATAGCTATTCCCATGAAGACTTTAGCAGATAACTTCCCAGATATTTGCTCAAGCCTGAAAGCACATCTGGAATCGGGAAACAGCCACAGCATTCACACAATAAATACCTCTGAAAACTAATCTGAATGTAACTAGGTGGACATAGCGGTAAACAAGGTGCAAGTTTGGGCCGTTGTTGATAGTGGTGCTCCTATCAATATAGTTAGCACAAAATTAGTTAAAAAGCTGAAAATTGCGCCCAATGTTGCCCACTGTTAGGAATATGGAACCGCTGGAGCGCATACAACCAAATTGCTGGGCGCCTACAGTACCAAACCACTCTGATTTGGATCCAATGTAGTAACAGCACCTGACATAGTGTTGCCAAATACAAACTATGATATCCTAATTGGGACAGATTTCCTAAGAAGATATGGAGTTGTTACCAATTATAAGGACGATACTCTCACCATTCTTGGCCAGACTATTTCACTTTACTATAACCATGATAAGGCAGTTGAGAAAAAGAAACCCAGCCTATTCATAAATATGGCCTACAAATATGGAGTTGTCTTGATTGAGTATTCCAAAGCTCGGTCAAAGATTAAACCACTTCCTACTCAGATTAGTGAGTCGAATGGCATTCCACTTCAATCAAATCAGACCACCACTATACCATCCAGAGAACAAGTAATTGTCCCAACAGGACTAACAATTAATATCCCAGAATGACGCTATGGTGAAGTATATCAACCATGGTATAAATCTCGATTCAAACCAAACATTGCCCCTGGTATTATCATTCTGGGCAATGGAGAAATACATATCTTGTGTGAAAACCTGCAAAATCAGCCCATTTCCATCAGCTGACACCAAAGGAAAGCTTTTCTGAATCTGTTCCCTACCACAGAAATTCACTTATTCCATGAGTTTAGAACTTTTATCGAATTAGAGCTCCCAATATGGACCAACTCAGCATAAATAATGTTGTCCCTATGTCCGATTTAAGCAACCTGACCAACTCCAAGAAAGGCTAAGCTCAGGCGTTAATCTCTAAATATCAGAAAATATTTGCACAAGACAATTTTGACCTGAATTGTGCTAATGGTATCACCCATAAAATCAATACTGGAGATCATAAACCTATTTTGATTATGCCCAATTAGACGCTCAAAATTATCAGAAGAAGCAGTATCAAGGAGATTAAGGAACTTCTCGATTGTGGCATGCTAGTCCCTTCAAAAAGTACATGGGCGCACCAATTTTAATAGTGAAAACGAAGGATGGAAGAAACCAAGTAGTCATCAACTATCAGAAGTTAAACAACATCACAAAGAAGGACTTGTACCCACTGCCACAAATTGACGACGCCTTGGTTAGGCTAGGGGCGCGAAGTTCTTCTTGGCAATGGATCTTATCAGATATTGCCAAGTAGATCTTCCCAAAGAGGAGCGCGAAAAATGTGCAATCATAACCTAAGAGGACCTATTCCAGCTGACAAGAATGCCTCAAGGGCTCTGCAACGCCTTGGCTACATTCCAACGGGCAATGGACTCAATCCTGGGAGATTTTAAATTTCATGTGTACTAGTGTACCTTGGCAATATCAACAATTTCAGCCACACTTTTGACAACCACTTGGAACACTTAGAGGAGGTTTTTAAAAGTCTAGCTTCTACAAACTAAAAAATCAAGTCCAGAAAATGTCAGTTTTTTAAAGACCAATTGTAATACCTCGGATTTTTGATAGATAAAATGGGTCTTTATCCCCAACCTTCTAAGTTGGATGCTATTTCCAAAATGAAACAGTCCAAATCCAGGCGCGATATTCAACTATTTCAAGGCATGATTGGGTACTATCACCAGTTTTATCACCAACTTCGCATAGCTTTGAGAGCCACTCTTCTATTTGCTTAAAAATAAGGTCCCATTCAACTGGACTCCAGCTTGCCAGGATGCGTTTGACCAACTCTGATTGGCCCTATTAAGTGCACCCGTTCTTTGATGCCCAGACTTTGATTGTGAATTTATAGTTCAAACTGATGCATCCTGAACAGCAGTGGGGGCCGTGTTATCCCAAGTTGGAGAATATGGTGAAGAACATCCAGTTACCTTCACTAGTCATACCTTAAACATTTACAAAAGGAACTACACGGTGATGGAATGAGAATGCTTAGCTGTCATATATGCTTGCAAGCAATTTCAGGTCTACCTTCATGGTACTCATTTCAAAGTTGTTACAGATCATGCTTCCCTAAGATGGTTGAATAACTTAAGAGAACCTGAGGGACAATTAGCCCGCTGGGCATTAAAGCTTCAAGCCTACGACTACACCATTGAGCATCAAGTGGGCGCAAAACACCAAAACGCTGACTGTCTATCCTGATTACCCACCATCGCAACACTTAGTCAGGCCGCTGATGAGTTGTTTATGAAAATGATCACCAGAGAGTATTAGAATGAGCCCAAATATGTCCAAAAAAATACTATCTGATCTATGAAAAAATACAACCATCAAAAATAGGATGCTTTACAAGATTCTTGAGGACAAAAAATTTATTTTTCAAGACCATCGGCCCAAATAGACTTAATAATGGCAGCGCATAAGGCCATAGGGCATGGCGGATTAAAGAAGATGAAAGAGCATCTGAAGCAATTTTTACTACTGGGAGTCAATGCATTACGACATCCAAGAAATGCTAGAATGCTGTGCAGAGTGCCAAAACGAAAAACCATTCTGAAAAAGCTCATCTTAACAGCTTGTTCAACCCAACTTTGCCTGGCACACTGTATCTATTGACGTTGTTGGCTCACTTCCAACAAGAAGTATGAAGGCCAAGTACATAATCGTAGCCATTGACCACTTGACTAAATGGGTTGAGGCCAAGGCCATTTGGGAAGCTGGAGTGCAACCACCGCCAAGTTCATACTTGAAAACATCATCCACAAACAAGGATGCCCTCAGTTTATTCTGACTGATAATGGAACCAACTTTACAACCAATGTCCTTGCCAAGCTCAACCAACTAATGGGAGTATGTGGTGTGCTTTCTGCTCCCTATCACCCCAACACTAATGGGACTGTTGATAGTGCAAATGGGACATTGGTGAACATTATCCAGAAATTAACCTCAGCCAAACCATCTGAATGGAGTACATATCTAAGATTGGCAGTCTTCACCTACAATATCTCCTACCATTCATCACCCAGGATGTCTCCATTTCAGGTATTTACAGTAGACACCCAGCCCTACCAACGCTGCTATATTCAGCCCTAGAGGATCCCGGCAAAAACACTTACCATCAGTACATAGAGAAGATTGCAGATACCTTAATCAAACTACAAGCTCAATCCTTTTACAACAGTTTTGCTGAGAAAAAGGCCAACATTAGAAAACTTAGAGAATCACTACCCACTAGCCAAATTTGAAGTTTGCGACGAAGTTCTATTTTGCAACACCCACGGATTGGGCTGATAGCAAAAGTTAGATTGCATCTGGGTCAGGCCATTCAAAGTGATTGAGAAAACATCTAAGTTCATATACACCGTAAAGGTTATTAAGACCGGCCATATATACAACTGGGTCCATGCAAAATTCCTAAGAAGGTTTAGAGAGAGCCTATTAAGAAAAGAAAAAGTGAACTCAACATAAAACATAAAATTATAAAAATACGAAAACAAAACCAAAAACAAAAAAATACTTATATATATTTTTATTCTAATTAATATTTTAGTTTGCACTTGAGGTTGGGGAGGGGATCTAACTTCAGACTTGATGGGCATATTCCCCATCATTATTCAGACATATCAGCCAGTCTGGCTGAAGTCATCAAATAGAAAACCAACTCAATTCTCATCTGGCATTCAGACCAATACAAAAAGACCAACATAGCTAATCAGGAATCTTAGGGCTTATGTTTGAGTCAAGAGGGGGAAATGTCAGATTCTGGTGGTTGACTCAAAAATAAACCTTTGACAGCCATCAGATTGGGCCAGTTATCCTTCCAACGCTTGAGCTAACGCCTATTGCAATCATAAAATTTGGGCTGATTCTCTCAATGACGATTTGATTAAGTATTTTATAAGGCACTCAGCCCAAATATGCTCGCATATTATGGCCAATTCTGATGCATCAAATCTCAGCAATTGGTCCTAATTATCAAAACACAATCAACTCAATCGTATACAAAATAATTAGGGGATAACCCAAAGTTAACGTCTGAAAATCCTGTGAACTTCAGATGAAAAAAAACGTAATAAATTTCCTGCCTTAAGGGCGAAAATTGTATGTTGATCCGCTTAATCAGCACGATATCACTTGCATGGACCGCCTGAAAGGGGTTGCCTAGTGTTATTAAGGAAGAAGCCTGCTGACGTCCCAATTAAAGGTGCGTCATTTACTTCAATTGATGCCAAAATTTCACATAAGGTGTATTTCATCAGCAGTATGACAAAAATGAAATCCAGAAGATCTTAGGACAATTTTTCATGCTTTTATCGCAATTTTTGTACCTGAAATCATCCCAATTTTGAGAGTATTTTGCCACCAATGAACCTAAGGAAAGGTTTCAGTCATAGGCTGAACTGAGTGGCAAAATAGCTGTTGAAATTTTGTGCCAGAATGTGGCCAGGAGATGCCCTAGAGGTATAAATACCAGCGCCTGGCCTAATGACCATTATCTGATAAATAGCTTATAATAAAGTTATATTTATTTCATCACTTTCCTAATTTTCTCATTATATCCTTTCTTTGGAGAAAGTGTTGACAAACTGGAAGGATCAAATTTCAAGTTTGTAATGAAGCCTGCCTTAGAAAAGGTTCCTGAACCCAAAGTAAAAATTACACCCAAAATCATCCAGAAGAGTTGAGGCGAATTTAATAGGCCTAATGAGTTGTTAAACAGTCCAAATTTCACAAACTATAGGCGCTACAGAGGATCAACTATCAGAACTTCAGCCCAAATAGATGTTCAGGATAACAATTTCCAAGCGAGCGATCCTCAGATTTTGACACACCTCCATGGCCTAAATTATCTGGGCTTCCATTATTTTTGGTACCTGTTCAAAAAGTTTGAACTTAAGGTAGTCAGTCAAATTTAACTTTCTTTTAAAGTAATACATCAAGAACTTTCATATTTCAAGCATGTCATCTTTGCATCTTCTGAACTAGTTCATCTTCTTCCTCCCAAGAGTCTGGCTTCATGATTAGTTCATGAACTGTTATGCTCCACTATTTTCAAGCCATAGTAGGGGCAGTCAATTCAGTCCATCTACGCTCATGTGTTTCATTCCAGATCGGTGGATGATATTAAAGTCATAGTTCTAAAGCTTGAGAGCCCATCTGGCTATTATTTCTGTCAGATCTTTCATGGTTTGAAGTCAATTTAAGGAGCTGTGGTCCATCACAACTGTAAAATTTGTATCATACAAGAAGGGCCAGAAATGTTTCACCACCAGGAGATCATCTAAGCACTCTTTCTCTATGACGCTATAATTTCAGTCATCTTTGGAATGTGTTTTGCTATAATATGACACCTGGTTCACCGTTCTCATCCTTTTGTGAAAGGATGGCGCCTATGGCTAAGTAGGAGGAGTTGGTGAACCTGATGAATTGCTTCTCATAGTCCATATGTCATAAGGTCAGTCGTCTCTTCAACAAACTCTTCTTTGAATCAAATAAAGTTAGTTGCTCTACCCCTATACAAAAGGAATGTTTTTGGCAAGCAGTTGAACAAGAGATATACCGAGTTGAGCGAAGTTAGGGATAAATTGATGGTATATCCCATCATTCATAAGTTAAATTGTATGTCTCAAAGCAACTTTGGCTCAAGCATCTTGGAGATTGCTTTAACCTTATTGTACAAGGGTTGTATTCCTTTCCGCAATATAGTATGACCTAGAAATCCAAAGTCCTGCTGGAAAAGGTACACATTGCAGGTTTTAGTTTGATATATTTCTCTCTTAGTCATTGGAACACTTATTTGAGGTGTTCTAAATGCTCATTGAACGTTTTAGGAAACACCGTTATGTTATCTAGGTGTACAATCACACAGCTTAGTTTAGATTTTATATGATGTTATCCATCGCCTGTTGGAATGATGTGGGATTGTTATATAATCCCTTTGGGAGCCAGGTAGGGTGGATTAGTCCTTCCTTGCAAAGCAACGCGCACTTTTCTTGGCCTACTGGTGAAAGATCCATCTTCCAATAACCGCTAGCAAGGTCCATTGTGGAGAAGAAATTTTAACCAGACTTTTGGGCTAGGGCATCATCAAATCTTGTAATCAGATAGCTGTCCTTCTAAGTGAGGCTGTTTAATTTCCTGTAATCTATCAATATTCTGCGACCACAATTCTTCTTTCTTATAAGCAACAGTGAGGACGACCATGGACTCTGGGAGAGCACAAGTAAGCCGGCGTTCAATTATTGCTTGAGTTTGTTCTTCATTTATTGCTCCTCTACCTTTTACATCCTATATGACTTTGATCATATTAGTTTTATATCATATGTCAATAAAATATGTCCAGTCTTTCATGTGACCATAGTCAACATCAGACGTCGAGAAAATACCTTGATAGTCTTCAAGAAGTTTATGCATTTTCTCAAGTTTCTCCTGATATAACTTATCAGATATTTGAACCTGAGGATAGTGAAAATAGATTGTTGGGGGTAGGCCAAAAACCAAATTGAGTACCAATAAAATGTACCTTGTCAAATCTTACAAGTGAAAATTTTCCCTTTCCAAATATCTTGTTGCTTCTTGACTAGGATATCTTTGTTGGTTAAGTTTCCAAGTAACAGCTCTATAGGCTGCTGATAAGCTGGATCAAGGACTCATGAAAGACCCTTTGTTCAAACTTAATTACTCCATCTAAACTATTATGGGTAGCAAGCAGTTTGAGATTATATGCAGGGTATGTTGGTGAAAATCACTCTTTACTCTTGGCCTGTTTTTTGCCTCCTCAGTGGCATAAAATAGTATGCCATCTGCTGCATCTACTGAGTTGGGTAGATATTTTATGTTTCTTCCAGAAGTAAAATAGAGTAAAGTTAAAGTGGACCAGGGTAATCAACCAGATAAGATAAATCTTCTTGCAGGAATCTTTATTATCCAATACAAGGAGAATTTCACAGTTGAGTATTGAAAAGCAACCATATTTTTTTAGTACTAAATAAACAACCATATTTTAAATTAAAAACTCCTTCACCTTCTATCATAAATTGCGCTCCAAATGAGAATATCATATTGGTTGATGTTAAGAGCCACAAAGGGAGCTGAAAATACTAATTTGCCAACTTATGTTGGCAGAGATGTGTATGCACCTATCGCATTGGTGTTATTCTGACTGACAATATTGTACTCTTGAGTGTATTCAAGGTCTGGGTTGAGCTTGATTTTCTGATGAGTCGAGACAATACAACATTGCTAGATGATTTCATATCCAAGATAGCCATAACTTGGACCTTCTAGTTACCACTTCCAATTTGGTAATGGTTCCTCCAAAATTTAGTGGAATGGATAAACCTCATTGGAAAAGGAACGTTGCATTGAGCTTTCAGCAGTTTTGAAATACTTCTTCTTGATCTCTACCAGACTGTGGACGCTTGAGATGGGTCAGATCAATAGGGCAAGGTACTGATTACCATCTCTTGCTGTACCAATTATCTGAAGCACCTTATAAAAGACTGAGGTAGGTGCCTTCTGGAACCTGAGCGTTGTCAATATTTTCAGCGTTCAAATGGTCCATAATGGTGAGCTCAGCGGGTGAACATAAAATGTAATTGCCTGTATTCTCATGACCCACTTAAGAGTCATCATTGTGTTCATTTTCAATGCAAGTGAGGTGAGTGATCAGCAATGTTTCACTTTCAGGTACTTTGGGTTGGTCAGCTTTAGAGGTACATGTCTTTAAGCCAATCTTCCTTTTACCTGCTCAGAAAGGTCAGGGATCTTCTTGAAACACATATCCTTGGTATGGTTATTCTTCTATAAGTAGTTGCATATTAGCTTTTCCTCCTTCTTAGGCTTCAATTCTTCCACTTATATACTTTAGGTTTTGTGGAGGCCTTTTGGGAGGTCTCTTACTTGTGTATGTCAACTACATCAAGTAGGGCTTCTTTAATGTCCAATTCGGAGTTAAATCTTCATTTAATGGATGTGATGTGCATGGCTAGGTCAGGGTTAATATAAACCAGTAATGACAGCAGCTACGGCATCATCCAGAGTCAGCATCTTTGAGGTTAACAGGATTGGGCTTCTATCTAAAAGCAGTCAGTGAATTTGGCAAAGGTTTTATTTTGGTGCAGTGCAATTCCAAAGAAAGCCTGTTTCTTCATACTCAGGCTCTGCTTTGACCCAAATTCTTTAATGAACGCCTATTTTGCTTCTCTCCAGGTATGCAAGTCCATATGTGGCACCATAACCCCCTGAGCCATACAGCATAAACATCATACAATTAAGCCTAACCTTTTGATGATAAGTCGCACCTTTTATCACAGCTTCATATAAGTAGTGGAAAGATAAAAACTCCCTTCGCCAGGTGTAAAATTGTCATTGAACGTGAGCTTAAAGGTAGTATGCTCCAATTCAGTCATGACATGCACTCTATGAGCTTCATATTTGTAAATCTCAGTTTTTACATCACTCTATTCAACTTTATATTCCAATAAGAAATATTTGGTCCTGTAGAGGATTATGAAGTTGCTTCATTTCCTCTAGGGTAAGCCTTAGCATACTATCTAGAAGATTGCTTCTTCTTTCAAGAATGACTTTATAGTTCTCAAAATTCTTAACCCAGATGTCCAAAATGTGAATTTATTGGCGAGCAGATGAGCGATATGTTTTCAATAGCTTGTTCTCATTATTCAATATTACAATGCATTAATTCAAATTAACCTTAATCTCCTTGTATTCAGAGCATTGAGGAAGCTTGTGAATCTTGGCTTTTAACTATTCTATGAGATTATTCCAGAGTTTCTCATCTTCAATAAGGTGATGGTAGTCTTGGGCAATGTCCTCCTGACTAGTTTTTTCTTTTCAAGTCACTCAGAAATGGAAAGAGTAGTTGCCTGAGTCACACAGGCTGCCACTTCTGATCAATATGGGCCACTTGGGAAATGGTATTTTGAGATACTGATAGGGTCTCAAAGGTTTTATGGGCCTCCATCTCATCAATTCATCTTAGGGTTTGTTTTAGCCATGCCTTAATAAGGGAGTTTCGCTAAACCTCCGGTGACGGCTAGTAGAAGCTTGAGCTGCCATTTCGCCATGAGCTTCACAAAATCTGTCAACAGAGCTCTTCAGAAAAGGCATTAAGTATATTATTAGTATTTTCTATTGACTCATGATGTCTTAGAAGCTTCACAACTTCCTCCAGATACTTGAAAACACCTAATCAATTGTCCCTCATTTGATTATGGAGCTGAATAATATAGATACAGTTTACTTAATCAAACGCCAGATGTCTCTTATACTTTAAGATGCTAAATCAACAACCTAATCATAAGCCATCCGTAAGGACCATTGGGTAATATCATAATGGTTGGGTTCCTAACTATGGACCCCTAGTAATTGCATGGTATGATTGAGCACAGGGTGTACAAATTGCTTGGTATAGTGAGATAGATTCACACTTGATCCATAAACTTCTGGGTGATAACTGGATTCATACAGATTCATAAGAGATCTATACATGGCGGATGCCCTTTCGTGGGTGCCTCTTTCTCATGGGTCAATGTTTCCATGAAGTAACGCTATAAATCCTTCATTAGAGATCCAAGTAAGAAGACGAGATTTGGGAACCACCATAGGATTTTTTTGAACTTCTTCAAATGTGATGTGGGGTGGATTCCCATTTGATCATCTTATTCACTGCTTTGATTGTGCACCCAGCGGGTGACACTATCAATTTTGTTTCCCATAGTGCAATCAATTAGTTGCAGGTATAGTTGAGCGACAGCTGAGTCCCTGTATTGAGCACCAGCATGTAGGGTGTCTGTTTTTAAGCTAGATGGTGCTATGACCAAGAAGTCTGACAGTCATTTCTTGAGGCTGACTAAGTTTTCATGACAAGTATATTATTTATTTAAAAGGGTGCCAAGTCACGACTTATGGCACAACATCTAAAGTATCTGTCCTATGGTAAGTATGGCAAAATGGACTTATTGAAGTCAAGTACCAAAATTAAAATATAAAAATAGAGATGTAACTTTATTACAGTATAGATAGGAATTTTATATGTTGCAATTAACAATATAAATACCAAAAATAAAATTATTAAATATAAATGAGGGGTGGCATCCATAAGGGAGGCGCTTGGAAAGGTGATACATTCTGGATTGTACAATGCCTTTGTATCATAGCTTTGTTAAAGCAAAAATGGTGAGTTGAATACCCAAGTCAGATGAGACTGGGGATCAATTAGTTGATCATTCAGCAGATTCTTAATCTTTCCCTTTTTCTGATTTGTTTAATTTGATGCCTCATGTGCCACTTTTAGTAGTGTTCACCTGACTACTGATGATCCAGCACTTTGATTGAGTATGAATTCATCTCTGATTATCTTAGCTTTGGGTTGATCCTTCAGAATTTTCATAGAATCGACTTGATCTGTGTGCATATTAATTTCTATGAGTAACTTATCAAGGTAATCCCTTTAACCCCCTTCTCAGGTTTAAGTGTCAATTTGGCTGAGGGAGTAAAAGGTCATTATCTTTCTATTTTGTCCAATATCAGGATATCCAAAAAGGACAGTTAATATTGATTACATCTACTGTCAAATAGAAGGGAGATAATTTTTTAGTAGAAAGAAAGGCAATTGGCCTTTTCCATATTAAAAATATCCTTGTGATGCAACAAGCAGGGAGGGAAATTTTGCAGTAACTCAGTAAAGGAGGGAAGGAGAAGAAATTGAGCCCAACACCCTAGATGGAATAAAGATATCAATAATTGGAATTTGCCACACGCTTGAGGATTCTCAAAAGACAAGAAGCTGGTCTTTGGTTTATAATAACCTGTTGATGCTGCCAATGTAAGTCCGGAGAAGTGCCCCTTACACTTGGACTGGGTGGTATTCCCTTTCCCTCTAAAGAAGGGCCAAAGAGCCTGCAGCCCACCTCATCTCCCAAGGCGACTTCACCCATGTGGTGGACGATTGGTGGGTTATGACCTACCCTCTGAAAGTTCCGCCGCTCATCCCTGTGTTAACAACTGAAGAATTGCTATGGTGGATCAATAAAATCTGCGTCAATGATTCAGCAAATAAAAATCCGTGAAAGATGGATGTGGCGAGTTCCCTTCCTAATTTAATCTTGAACTTTGTAAAATTAGTTGGAAACCAGAACCTTCCCATTTGGCATTGAAACCCAATCTACTAAACCCACAAGTCCAAAAGGTTCGCCTGAGCAATCAGGTGTGGGCATGTTGGGCATCCCAAACCCATTCCTGACCACTTGGGACCATCCCTACATGTGATGCCCAGGAAGCTCCCACTACTCGTCAAGCAAGACGTCACCACTCAAATCAATGTCATTTCATCAAGACTGAAATTCAGACATTGAGGACAAACCAATGATGACTCAGCCCACCACTGACACCCTTGGAGTCAATTTAAGTTGAACAACTCCAACTCAAAGTTCTGCTGGTTTAGGTCAGACACTCAAGTGCCCCGTTCCATGTGGCCCAAAGCTATTCCCAAATCAACTAAGCATTTTAGTAATTGTACCACACAGGGAGGATTGAAGGAAGACAGTTTTTTCAAAATTTTAAATAAAATTTTCTTTTTCCACAATAAATTTTTTCCTTTCATAATTGATCTCTCCTGGTACCCTGTGACACTGTAGTTTGGATTTTGCACACCTTCAAGCTTCCTAGGTTATCTGCTGTTTGATAAGGGATAAGTCCCGCTAGCAAATAAATCAGAGATCAGTTGACTTCAATTTCAGCTTAATAAAGTCCCCGGATTTTTAGGTAATTCACTGGGTTTGGTTAAGTCAGGATCAATATGTGCAAATGCTTGTGGTCTCATCAGTCAGAGTTGCCGCAAGAATGGAGGCATCTGTTGACTGATCATTGATTAACTATTAGGTGCTTCAATTGGTATTTGTCAAGTTTTATCACTAATTGGTTAGGAATTTAATCAGCAGGTGTGAGGCGAGTGATGCCACCTGCAACTAGTAAATCAATCAGTTGGTTCGCGATCTGATATAATTGGTAAAGAGTCCCATTACATAAGCAGGTCACTAGCCAAATGTGTTGGGTTGCTGTGTTCAAGCGGAAACGTTAGGGACACGTTTTGGCCCTTTCCTTTTTCAGGCACCTGGGATTTCTGACGGAGGGATCCTTAGCTAATGGAGAAGACCATCGCTGTAAGAGACTTCAAAGGGAAATTCAATGGCAACGACTGCCATTCCTTTATTGAGGCGCCAACCAAGTAGTTGGCGCTAAATTCACCTATAAACTCCCAAGTTTGTTGTAATAATAAAGCTGATCGCAAATTGTATACTAATATGTATGGTAGTAAAAGTTCTATTCATCCTCAGTTTATTATTAGTAAAGAACTATAATTGTTAACTCTTTTTTTGATAAAGAGTAATGATCAGATATCATTAGAAGAGAAGCAGACCTTTACAGAAGATCTCCGCCAACTCAGCGTGATGAGAACTAAGCCTGGGAACCTTTAAATCTGAGAGTGGATTATGCTTGGCCATAATAGGGAAGAGTCCCTAATTTTCAAAATAAACCTTATTTATGTGGAGAATTCCAAATTTAGCGTTGGACCACCAATCAACTGGTTTTAATTATTCAACTACAAATGATAGTCTTTAAACTAATATCACTCATATATCTATATTACTATCAAGTAATGTGAATCGTGCACATAACTGAACCTGTGCAGTTAACTTCTGAAACAATCTACTAAGCTATATTTAACAATTGGTGCTCACTACAGGGAGTAGTTTAGTAAGATGAGACAATCAACTATGTCATATAAAGATGGGTTAAGAAAGCTATGGATAGAATTGGTAACCATTGATAGAAACGCCTTGAATTCAGCTGACCATAGTAATTTTTGCTGTCTCTGAGGAGAGAGTCAGTAAGAACAAGGAAGGTTTAGAAGATTAACTAAACTTCAGCAACAAGCTACTTGGATGAAATAGCGTCCTTGAAGAAAAATGAAGGAGAGCTAATCAGAGAAGCTATTCTTGTAAATGGAATGTATGAAGATCCCATTCAATTGCTCTCATTCAGCTCAGACATGGAACATCTAGTAAAACAAGTTGACAAATTGAAGAAGCAAATACGCAAATGAAAAACCTATGCGGTGAATGACGCCAAAATAAATACTCCAAGAACTCCAGTTGGGAAGTTGGAAACTCCTAGAAATATGCCAACTTCATTTGCTACCATTCTGGAGATGAGCCCAGAGATTCCTCCTCTTGTCAGTCAGGCTACTGAGCCGCAAGTGGTGGCTAGTGAAAATCCAGAGGAATACAAAGCCACTCCAAAACTACCCACTTATCATGAGGATAACGCTCCTGTATTATTCCGCCTGTTTGACAAGATTTTGTTTGGTGTGGCGATAGACAAAAAGCTTAACAGTCATGAACTGCTTGAATACTGACTGCCAAAACTTGGTGTTACCTCATTTTGAGGGAGCCAACTGGTCCTATTCTAAGGCCAAGGCTGAAAAGTGAAGGAGTTTGGAAGTCCCTTGCATATGTTGAAACGCAAGCAAGAGTTCATGGAGATCTAATTTCTAAAAGATGAAACCTTAGCGAATTTTGCCAACTGATTCTACCAAGAATCACAGATATTGGTTGGACCAAAAATCTTGACCAAATTGAAGCGCGGATTGTGTAACAAGCAGCTCTTTAACATTATTGCAATTTTCATCGAATGATGGATTCCTTGCTAGTCACTGAAAGAACCACCTTACAAATGGTGGATCACTTGAAGATGTTAGGAGCCACGTTTGAGGCCCCTAATTAAAGCTACAAGCCTATCCCGGTCATAAAATTAAATACCACCAAATTTGCTGAACCCACTAAGGAATCGTCCAATTGATAAGTACTGGGAAATAAACCCAAGGGGTCAAACAGACAGCAAGATCAATATGCGTTGTCGCCTATTTGGGGGGAATGGCCACTTTGCTGCCCAGTGCTTTAGCAAGAAGCTTAAGGAGCAAATTAATGTTGTGCAGGCTAAGGAAGCCAAACATTCTAAGATTCATTAGAAAAGTAAGCGCCTAGACGTGGAACAGTCTAGAGCTGTGGTTAAAACCGGTCCTCCCAATATCATTAATGAAGATATTGACATCAGTGATCTGTTTGTTGACAATGACGCGCCGGACCAGTTTTATAAAGTGGTCAACCTAGATGTCAAAGCTTTAACCAGATCTGGAGCAAAGGGTATCAACCCAAAAATTATTAAGGATCTTGCTCTCCTATATGCACGCCAACTAGCAGACAAGATCCAATCCTCTGAGAATCTGGAAGGATTGGACAAGGTCAAATTAGATGAAGCGAACCTGTCAATTCACTTAAGTGCAATCAAGGAATCTTTCTCTGATTTGTTAGCGCAAATATTCACACCCTCAATTTAGTGGTAACGCCTCTATACACTCAGTAAACACTATATAAAGATACTCCGAGTGTATGTACACTGACATTATGGTCAAGCAAGTATGGGTGTGAGCAATATTGACAGCAGGGCGCCAATCTATATTGTCTTGACCAAGCTAGTGAAGGAAATGAAAATATAGCCCAATTTGGAACATAAGAAGGAATATGGGACCACTGGCCTGATACTACCATCTCCTGTGGAACATATAGTGCATCACACTTGGATTTGGATAATTGGTGGTATCCACTATAGCTATAGTTTTGGCAAATAAAAACTATGACATTCTAATTGTGACTAAGTTTTTAGGAAGTACAAAGTTAAATGCAACTTTGAGGACAATACATTGACCATATTGGGACAAACGTTGCCTTGTGTTTATCAGCAGGATGGGGAAACCCCGCTTACCAGAAAGAACAATTTTATTAATCTGAACTATAATGATGGCATTATCCCAATACTGCACCAATTAGTTGGATGAAAGCGGAGAGAAATGCCAATGGAATTCCTGGAAAATTGGAAGATACATTATAAACGAAGATGTTGAGCACTATACCGCTAGGATCTCAGACTATAGTTGATATGGGATTGACTTTGGAAATAACTGGGCAATTGTATGGTGAGGTGGGTAGTCCACAGATGAAGTATAGAGTAGAGCCTAGGGTGGCTCCTGGAATAGTGATGCTGGGCCATGGAGAAATCCGAGTTCTCCTGGTGAATCTTAGCGGATAACTGATGAGGATTAAGAAAAATAAGATCGTCGCATTTATCCATTTTATCCCTAAGCGGAATTGAGAGAAATTTCATGATTTTGGTACCCTTATGAAGATGGTATTGCCAGCATGAGTTGCTGAGAATATCAATCTATTAGTCAATTTAGAGCAACTCGCCGATCTGATGGAAAGACATCATGAGGAGGTGCTTGAACTATTTAAAAATATCAGGAAATCTTCAACCAGAATGACCATGACTTGGGATTTGCAAAGAATGTAATCCATAAAGTCAACACCGGGGAAAATTTACTGATATGGATGAACCAAATTGATGGTCAAAAGCAGCCAAGGCGGTAGTGGAAGAGAAAATTAGCACACTAGTGGAGCATGGGCTCTTAGTTCCATCATCGGCCCCTGGGAGAGCCCTATCTTGATAGTAAAGAAGAAGGATGATTCTAATTAGGTGTGATCAACTATTGGTGATTGAATAAGATAAAGAATAAGGATTTGTATCAACTACCACGAATCAATGATGCATTAGACCGACTTGGAGAAGTAAAGTATTTCTTTACAATAATCTAAATTTCAGGATATTAGCAAATTAATTTGCCAACTGAAGCACAAGATAAGTGCACGATAATAACTGCTCTGGGGCTTTACCAACCAACTTGGATGCCACAAGTTCTTTGTAATGCGCCTACAACGTTTCAAGACCATGAATGCCATATTAAATGACCTGAAGTTGTCCTGCGTCCTGGTCTACTTGGACAACATAACTGTTCAGTAGAACTTTCACTGACCATTTACTACATTCTGAAGAATTTTTTACAGACTATCCGCGGCCACTCTGAAGTTCAATCCAAGGAAGTGCCACTTTTTCTAAAAAGAGTTGGAATATCTGGTGTTTGTCATTAACTACAGCGGGCTGAAGCTTCAAATACAGTAGATCAAAGCCTTAGAGCAGATGGCTATCTTAAGGAGGGTCCAAGATATGCAAGTGTTCTTTGCAATGATCAGATACTTACAAAGATACATATGGGATTTTGTGAAAATTTCCAAGCCCATTTTCCATTTGCTGAAGGATCCAAAGAAAAGATTTTTATGGAAAGAAGAGGCTCAAGATTTGTTCAATGAGTTACGCCTGTACTTTATAAATTCTCTTTTTAAGCACAAGTGGTGCCCAGCCCAAAAGACAGAGCTGCCATGCATCTTTATTTGCGAATGAGCCAAATAAAGGGATTATCACAATAAAAAATTCCGAATATAGCCCTTAAGTTATCAGTCTAGGAAGCCATATCAGATGGTAAGGAAGATTTAAAGAAACTTTTGTCTGGCGCCCACTTTAGCTGGCGGACCATGGTGGATAGCATATGAGTTGGGGCATCAGCGACATGTGGCATAAGGAGGTATAGTTGGGGGTTTATTAATTAATGAGTCCTGCAGCGTCCATTCCTTTGATAAATTGAGTAAGCTGATGAACAGCAAAAAGATGGGAGCTGGCACACAAGTAAACGACTTAATTCACTAGGAGGTTTGGGGAAAATTGGGGTCAAAAAAGAGTTTTGTTGCATCAATATAAGCACAGCTCATACCAAAAGTGAGCTCCTCAATCTCATATTCTTATCTTTCTCAAAATCCTGGGTGAAATTGGGGATAGTAGTACACTCAACCAGGGTTCCATCGCCCCTTTGAGTTGCTGGTGGAGTAGGGTGTTGGTAGGAGCAGAAGCAGCTACAACTGCATTTTATTTATATTTTATATAAAGAGTAACAGTTTTTAGGGCGAAAATGGCAGGGTGCAAATTTAGAGGATTGATGAACTTTTCTACAAAGCAAAATTCAGCTTGACATTTTCTGGCTGTTCACAATCATCAATCCAATCTAGACACTTAAAAAGATTTGATCTGGCTAGCGCTGGCCCAGCCACAGGAGTTGGCAGGTTGCCCGCACCTGATTGGCTGCAAACTGTTGACCATGGCGGCTCAGCTTAAATTATTTCAGCCATCGGCTCAGGTTGCTGTAAATCAAAAAAAATTTTAAAAGTTTTAAAGTTTTTTTATTGACTGTGGCTTTGGAAGCTGCGCCAGAAAAAAACTGAGGTTGGGGGTGGGAGAATCAAGACCCACTCAAAAAAATTGGGTGCAGCTGTAGCTGAGCTAACACTGGAAGGGAGAGCGGCAGAAGCAGTGGAAGCAGAAACCACAAGGCACTTGCACTTTAAATGGTCGAGTTCAAAGCACAAGTGTCAAATGGCACAGACATTCTCATCGTGCACCAGAGTGGGGGATCAGAGGTGGATCTGATCATGGTGCAGGGGGGAATCGTGAGTTGGGTGTTGCAATGGAATGGGCATGCCATAATTTTACCCAGATGGATTCCTCCAATGATTTATCATTATTTGGGATGAAATTGCCAATCCCAGTGGAATGGCTCATTAATAAAATTTCGTGGTGTTTGGTACAATTGCATTGTGAGTTGCTCCCTAAATTGGGTTGAACTGAATCCGTATTCTGCCAAGATTGAAAGATGGGTTCAAATGGGGTCAATCGATGGCTCATTGGTATTTGGATCACTGGCGACTAGTATATGAGGATGAACATTTTTATATCAGTTATTTAATATTGGCGGAACCTGACTTTGAGTTTGGGGCGGCAAAGGTTGTTTTCAGCGCCTAATATATAATAAATTAACTATTGCCTGAGAAGGGAACTACCCCAAATGATTGACTATGATGAGTCAAATGTGGTATCAGCGAGAAGCCAAGATGTCACAAGTTACCCTAGCAACCAAAGATGTTTCTGGCGCATAATTACTAAGTCTAATTTTCAATTTGATATTTATCTATATAATAATTTATATGGTTTAATGGCAACTGAAAGCTTAGGATGAAGATGAAACTAATAATTGGTCATTGGGAAGGAAAAGGTGAAAGGGTCGACACCAGGGAAGTGAGAAGCACAGTGGAAGAAAGAGTAATTAGCTGGAAAAATCAGCAATGAGGCAATAGATCAGCGATGGGTGCAGTAGCCCTTTTGTACATATAAATACATGATGCTTCCCTTACAATAAACATATCCCTTTGACTAATATACCTTTTTGATTTAAGTTTATATTCGTTGGTTGGGGATTAGGCTGGGGATCTCCAAATGGTGCAGGTGACATATCAAGGGGTCAGTCAGCGCTGCTGGCCCCATACCTAAGGCAAAATGGCAAGGGCTGACCAGTCTCCATATTGGTTAACCTGCCAACCAGTAGAGCCTACTGCTGTGGAAAAGCAATTTTCTGACACATATGAATGAAACCCTTCCAAGCAACTAGGTACCTAACTGAGCGGCAAAATTTCTGAGAAGCAAAAAATGCTTCTCTTTTGGCCTCATGGGCTTCTTCCATAAATGTGGCCTCTGGTGTGGCTGGTTTTTTTTTAGTACTAGATGGTCCCAACCCAAGGGGGGGATTCATCGATGTTCTGGTGTGGCTGGTTTAAAACTTTAAGTGGGAAAAACTGAGATACATGGAAAGCATTGGATTGCTTAATGGGAGGGGAGCGTCAGGTGAAAAGTCCCATTACCCAAATCCTTTTACAAAATATGGGGTCCCAAATTCTTACTTGCAAGCTTTATTAAGGGACTCTCATCTGTGGGGGGCAAGTATCTAACATAACCAAAGAGAACTCCTTGAATCTATGAGTAGGAAGATGATTTTTAAACTGCAAACTTCTTGTAGTCAGTGGTGGTCTTTGTTAAAAGATCCTACACCAGGTTTTGGGTGTCCTAGATTTTTTGCAGACGTTCTTCATCAGTAGACATCTCTGATCATAAATGGGGACAACTTGGAATGAGAGATTGTATCCAAAAGTTGCGTCATAAGGGGATAAATTGGTGAAAGAGTGTGTCACATTTTCACAAGTGAAAAGCGCCAGGGGGAGATAAGCCACCCAAGTGTCCTGTGCAGCGGAGGCATAGCAGCGAAAAAACTGAACTAGTATCTGATTGACCCTTTTCTTCTGCCCATCAGACTGTAGATGTTATAAAGTAGAGCTGTTTTGATTTTAGGTTACGATGCATCAAGATTGTCACAGGTGTGGTTTGCACTAAAACAGGTATAGCTGTATGAAGACATTATACTTTTGAAAATATCCTAATTATATGATCGATAATAAGTCTTTTAAAAATTTTATTCTCTAAGTCCACTTTATTCTTGTTGGGTACTTCCAGCGTTAAAGATTTTCATAATAAAAAACCAGCATATCTTTGATAATTGTCAATATCAAGATTTGCGTTTCCACATTTTCCTTTTCCAATACCCCTTCCTACCAATTTATACCTGATCCTCAGGGAGTAGCCTGTGGATCAGCCTTCTCTGCCGCTCCTGAATCTTTTATTGATTCCCCTTTTTATCCACTAATAGAGTGTGGACGATTATTCTTAGACATGATTTTCACCTGTCCAACGTCAGATACATAGAGATGGCCATCTGTTCAACGTTGGGTACATCTTTTATCTTTTTAGCAAGCAGTCTGGCTCATGACGGATTTACTGAGTACACTGTTAATTCTTTGATTGATGGGAATATATTTGGTTTATAGAACTTAATATTTGGTTGAAAAACAGATAGGTATCAATCCACTAAAAAACTTTGATCATATTAATGAATCAATTATAAAATGCTTAGAAGATGGGTCAAGTAATGCTAGCGGAAAACCTGATTGTGACAAAATGAAGTAATATTAAAAAACACAGGCAGAGGTACAAGGGTAGCAGAGAGGTCCATTAGGTAGTAGGGGTGCTATTACTAGGGTTGTTATCATATGTTTGGTCAAACCCAATTTTCAACATTTACCCCACATGACCAAACATCAAGAGCTTAAATGTGTGGGGGTCAGATCAATTATTGGGAAGGTGTGTCCTTCAAGCCAGTGCATGGATTGTATCACCTGAGAACTCTGGCATGCACCTAATAGACAATACAATCCCTTTTTAAGTGTTCAAAGGTATATATATTGGTATCTGTATACCCCTAGGATTTTTGGTTCCTTTCATTCATGCTATCTATCCTCAGAGGGCTTAGGATTGTCATTATAAAGCACTAAATCTCCTAGATTAAGAGGATTAGCAATATCCACTCTTATTTAACCTTACCTGAGTGCTAGTTTTTTTACCATATGAATTGGGGATTTGAAGCACATTTTTATTAGATCCATTATTTTATGGTTGGGTAATTTTAAACTGGCGGGCTCATTGTCATCGTGAGCTACTTTGATACCAATGTGCGGCACATAAGCATTAGCAACGAGTTGTTGGCGTTTAACTTGAATAGGATATGCTAATGGGTTAGTTAATATTACCTTAATTTTTTCACTGTTGGGATGAATAGTACTAGGTGCAGTCTTAAGATCCATTTTTATTGACAAATTGGGGGTAAAATTTTACCAAATAGCCTCTCAGATTTAATATATTACATCTACCCTACTAGGGCTTGGTTTCCCGGTGCAATAACCAGGCTCTGCTTCACATGCAGTGTTATTCCAGCAGGGTCAGCAAGTTGGGTTTGGCAATCACTTGGTACAATGACAACTCTTCCAGTAGAGCTTTTAAACTAAGAAAGTATTGCTCAACAGCTTAACGTCTGAGGAATAAAGAGGCTTATCCTGGTTTTCATTCTTGATATAAGAAAGGAATAGTCATATCAATAAATATAAAGTATCATTTGAAGTTGATATGAAGCCTATAATCTCACAAAAAAAGTTCTAATAAGTATCTAATAGTTATCATGAGGTAAAATATGGCTGGAGCAGACAACACTACAGTACCAAACTGTAGTAAAAAAGGAGCTGTATGATCCTAGTGAAGTAGTGACGTTAAGCCCCATGGTCCCTATTTTTGCAAAGAGCTATATTATTTGCAATAAAAACGCTTTTTTACATTTGGAGGTACTTTCAAGAATTTTATATTGAAAAGTAAAAGTAAACATCAGCTTCTCCACCGCCAACAAGTTCCTCCAATGTCCGCAGATCCCCGCCAGCTGCACCAGGGTGGGTCAGAAATGAGACGCCCCATAGCATTTTTCATCCAGTGGGAAGACGCACTTAGACTGTATCATCCAGTCCTAACAAATTCTTGGGCCTCTTTGTCCTTCCCAAGGATCTTGAAGTCACCATCGCTTAAACCCAGGTGGTGCCTTATAGCCCCCTAGTGCTCCTTTGGAGCAGAACGCAATTCAGCCTTAGGGTCAAATATGAGAAGCTGTTCCCATACAATGATAAACTCATATTTTGAGATAACCCAGGTGTGCGATAAAACCTTCCAGGGCTGATAACTACATCCCCTTCAAGGGGTACTTCAAATTGGGCTCTCCTATGCGACTGACGCCATATAGTGGTGACAATTCTGTTAATTTATAATTATATTTCCAATTTCAACGACTCACTCCCAGCTTCCTGCAGACACCACTATATTGGTTCAATTTTCAGGTATGGCCTCCCACCTCCCCATCGGTGCTCCATCAGGAGCTGATGGTTTACCTCTAATGGTTCTGGTCTTATCCTTCAGTTTGTGGTATCTGATTGGGCCACACATCTTGCAGGGCCTAAGGTAATAGCCACTATCTTCCAAGCTCAAAAAAAATGCCCAGTTAATCCCCCACTATATGTTCCCCCTTCTGCCCCTGACCATCTGTTCTAAGCTCATGTCAAGTGTGTCAGGTCTATCTGTTGGACTTCTTTTCAGTTGGATCACCTGAAGTGCAAGTGCCCATCCTTAACCACTTCCAATAGCTCCTAATTTCCCTCCACTGGCGCACCAAACCCACACAAAAAACCAAGTTGTACAGCACCGTGACAGCCCAAACTGATGAGAATACATGGAATAAGTCCAGAAGTCACATTGATTACATTTGCTAACTTATTAGTAGAGGCTTTAAAAATTCCAGGCACCCAAATCATACCTGAAAGATGCCATCTCAACTCACTGCCATTTCCATGTCATTTTTGTTTTGGTGTAGCATACTAACCCCACCCCATAAAGCCTGCTGCTCCCACAGTTCCCTTTGCAGTCAATTAGTCCATTATCAATTCAGACCCACACGCATCACAGCCAATTAAAAAGCAGCTTGGACCAACGTTTAAACCCAAGCTTCCTCATTTTCGTCATACATGTCCCAATCCTACGCTGATTACCCAATTCAGAATAATCAGAATCCCTAAGCTTTATTGGACAAGGCTTTCTGAATTGGGCGAACTTATTGAACTGTCTGCCTTTACGTTTAAACATTTTTACAAGATGATTATGATGACCAGTTACCCCATAAAATTTATATCCCACAAATAAATTAGCAAACTTATGCTCTGATCATCAGCTCACTGTCAAAGCAGATGCCTCTCCTGACTGACATCCTCTCCACAAAGATGTCGCTAAGTCAGTGGCAATGCTGGCCAAGGGTGTTCCTCCCCCCGCTGTCCCAGATCACCTTTGCAATACAGGTAAGCAGGACCTCCTCAAGTTACACTAACTGCCCACGAATAAGTTTTAATGTTATGACTGTAGCTAAAAACCACAAATCTAAGATACCCAAATGAATATTGCATACTTTGTCAAGCTCTCCATAGCATTCCTTCAGGTGGAGCACAATCTCATAGTTTACTTAATCACTCTTGTTGAAGCGCATAGTACCTGGACCAGACCTCATTTGGGAGATATTGAGCCCCACACTGCTGATGCCACTACTCCATTGGTTTCTGCCTGGGCTTGCACCTTGTGTAACACCAACAAAGACAAGGAAGTGTCCCCTGACCCTTACCCTCCTACACCATGGTCATTTTACAGTTTACCATTGCTCGTCTGGTTAAATTGATTTTGTTAGATTTTGGCGCCATTTTGCTCATAAAATGTTTTTTCCATTTTTTATTAATTTGGTATTTTTTGTCCGCTTGTCAGCTTACATAAAATAAACACTATTCGGCGCAATATCAAGTTTCTTAATTACCATTGAGGAAATATAATGATGAATGCCCAATTGTCTGCAGTTGCCAAATCTAAGATTGGTCATGCAAAGATAAACGTAAGTACACTCAGCATAGTTTTTTCATGCTGGTAAACTTATGACCGTCAAGAGAATCTGTTTGTCCAAGTAATTAAATAAGTTACTGGTCACCTGTAACCATTGAGGCCCAGTGAATTTTTTTCTATTATCCTATAGAGAGTTCCACCAGTGATGAAGCGTTTATCATTGTTCCATTATCTATTGAGTTCTAAATTCTTTGTGGAAGTAAATTAACCCTTAACTACTCAAAAAAGGCCTTTTCTACTTGTTTTTATGGTTGATGTCAACAAATGTAATTCCAGTTCTTTAGTAGAATAGCAAAGCAGTTTATGGCCGTCTGGATAGTAAAGCGATCAGTTTTCATTTTATCAAATTTTGGATACTTAACATATGCTGTACTTAGTGCATCAAAAGTGAGGGCGCAATGGTGATGATAATCCAAAATCTCAGGTATAGAGATTTTAGATAAAAAATGGGTAACATAGCCTGGTATATTTTTTGTAGGGCTCACAGACGTGGCAGAGAGCAATCTGAGCGTTAAAGTGGCAGAAAATTTATCCCCATATAACACCTGGGCTTTATAATAGAAACATTCAGCAAAGGCGAACATTTGTTTAACTGGATTAAAGTTTATGGAAAAGAAGGTGATTTTCCTTTCTATCATCAGTTTCATCCGCCAAACTTAAGGATACCTTATTTAGCATTGTTATAAGACATACAGGCTTTTCAATGCTTTGTTATTACTAGCTCTTGACTGGAAGAGTCCAACAGTTCATTCATGTGGCCAGTTTGGCTCAGTCATATAAGTTCCACATGGTGATTTCAGATACATGAAAGTGTGAATATTCTCTTTTCTGTCAAAACTTAATCAAGTTAACCAGGATAAAATGGTGAACACTAATAAACCATTATTCCTGGGTAAGCTAGGATGAATCCCCAGAACAACTGGTATTGGCAGCAGAAGGGGAGAAATTAATGAAAGCCTCTGCTGCGGCAACAGGGTTTTAGTAGATGTTTTAGCAGTGCTAAGGGCAGCTGATGTCCTGGGAAAGATAATTAAGATAGTCAGGAAGTTGGTTATAACAGGGCTGGTACTATCTTTTGGGTCATGGCTTAAGGCCATTCTGGTCATGGTAATGTTTACATGTACAAAAGACCTTTTCAACCTCTTTTTGGAGTTACTTCACTAAAATATCAACATGATGTCTTTCTAACTAGTATTGTTTCTCATTTTGTTCATGCTTTTGGTTTAATCTACAAGATGAGAATTCAATTGCTTTATTTCCTGTCCTTAGTTTTGTAATAGGAGTTGTAAGGTGTTAAGTGCTGATAGAGTTAATCGATGGAACATGATTCCCCTTCCTTGGGCAATTATAGGCTGTTACATCGGCATGGGAGCATAGGTGTATTGAATATAGTTGCATCTTGGTGTATTTTAATAAATTAGGGTGTGGAACATGCCTGTAAGGAGAGTGTCTATAACTCTCATGTTCCCAGCACGGTAGTGCACAGTGCACAGGGCCAACGCCAGGGAACTAGTCATTAGTACAAAAGTTACTAGAGTTCAGAAAAGGGTGCTTGAGCAGTAATAACTTAGGTCGAGGTGGGTTGTCATTAGAGAAAGTAACCAAAAAGGAGCAATTCGGTGCACTAAGTGGTAAGTGATAGGCGTCCTAAGTTGGAGGGAACCTGGATGACCCAACAGTGCTTGGGCAGATAGATTTAGCATACTTAAAATTAAGTGGTTAATGTTGCACGAGACCTCCTCAGAGAGGTCCAAGCACAGGATCATCCAAGATAACATAAAATACAAAATGTTGTACTAAACAAGGGTTTTATTATAAGGGAGAAGTTGATCAATAGAAAGATTGGTCTTGATATGAGGAATTTAAAGGATTTCAGGAAACATAAAATTGAGGAAAGCGGGTCTAAGCTGAGGCGCACCAATAGGCGCATGCTTCCATTTGGCAAGTCGTTGTATTTGGTAATAGATTGAACTTGGGTAACTGATTGTAAAAGCGGCCAACACGAGCTGGAAAGTCTGGAAACCAAATGGGTTTTGAGATCCCATTCACCTAAAAACTGAAGTGAACATATTTTACTTAACAAATATCTGGTTCATAATAACACACCTGCTATTATACAGGGTTAAACTTCTCTAGCATCCTTGGGACCAACCTGGCCATACCTCGCCTCCACTCGGCGCTGATTCGAGGTATACTTGAGATCAGGGAGGCCAGCCAACTTCACCTTCTTGGCCTCCTGTTACCCAGCTTTGTTCCATGAATTTTTCCCCACGATTATGTCATTTTCCAGCCATAACATTACCCTCTCCTCTTTTTAGGGCTTCACCCCTCCTCCAGGGGCTTGTGCCAGGGAAAAGCTTTTGTGGGATGGGGACAACTTCATTGCGGCAACGGTTTGCTTTTGTTGAGATCTGGATGCCTTGGGAAACGCTTGTGAAAAGCTTTGATCAGGCCTTGGCATGTACACAGTCACGCGCTGGTACTCAACTGTTTTCTGCAGCGTCAAATCCCTTCAAAGATACCAGGTATTCAAGCCTTATAACATGGCAGGAGGTTACTAATTCATCCACTTCCCACTCTGGCGCCCCATCTACAAGATAATCCTCAGGAGTCTGGTGGGGGCCCTCAAACAACGTCAATTTGCTCTTTCGAAAGACAGAAAAGATCTGAAACAAAGAGGGAAGATCTAAGTGGTATGAGGCGTGGCCCACCTTTCTAACAACGCGGTAATGGCCAATCCTCTTTTGGATCCAGCCTTTTGCATGGCTGCTTGATAGGAATGTTCTGAGCATTAAGCATCATGAGATTCCCTTCTTTGTACGCTGGACCCACTCATCTCTTACCTTCAGCGTTATCCTTATACAATTGCATTGCCGCCGCCAAACTTGTGGAAACTGCCTGGTGTACTTTCTTCATAGTCTTGGAAAAATCCACTACCGCTTCAACTTTAGATCCACAGCTGGTCTCCATGTTAAAGGCAGGGTTAAAACCATGGTTGGCGAAAAATGGGGAACAGCCGATCAAAGAATGCAAAGTGTTGTAGCTAAACTGGGCCATAAGAAGGTGAGAAATCAATCTGAATAATCTGCAGCAGTGTAACACCGCAGGAACTGTTACAAGCACTGGTTCACTCGTTCAGTCTGCCCATATGATTGAGGGTGATAGGCAGTTGAACGGCAGGGGGGGAATATGAAGAGTCTTACGCAACTCTTCTCAAAAGACGGGGGTAAACTGGAGTCTCTAATTACTAATATTTTCTTGGGGGACCCCATCAAGCGCAAACACATTAGTGACTAAGAGCCTAGCCATCTCAGCCGCGGTTATTATTGTTCTACAAGGAATAAAGTGGGCGAACTTTGTAAAACGGTCCACCACCACCATGATGGCAGCATAGCCATCGGAAACAGGTAATTCCACAATGAAATCCACCAATAGGGAAGTCCAGGGCTCTTCAACCTTTTGGACTGGTACCAATAACCCCGTTAAAGGTTGTTAATCTGGTTTCATTTGATTGCAGATCAGGCACTCTTCACAATGCCGTCCCACCTGAGCAGGTAAACCCTTCCAATTGTAGGTGCATCAGATTAACTTCAAGAACTTTGCTTTCCCAGGATGACAAACGATGATTCCGTCATGATGCTCCAGGTTGATTTCCAGGCGAAGTGGTCCAGCAGGAACCCATAGGCGCCCCTGAAATTACACCATCTCATCCTTTACATGATAGCCCCTGGTGAGATCCTCCTGATTTAGCACGCTCTTAGCAAGTACCATAGTATATTCAGATGATAATGGCTGAGAAAGGGCTACCTTCCTGACATACTGTATTCCTCCGCAATTTCCAGAGGAGCGAGCGCTGGCCTGTTAGCTGGGGTAGAGGTAGTTGAGACACAATCTTGTCCGGCGGAATCATCAACTGGGTGTTATGAACCTCTACCTCTTTTGGATCTAGAGCTAGTGCAGGATTGCGGCTCAAAGCATCCGCCAACCCGTTCTCCTTGCCCTTGGTGAACTCATAAGAAAATGAAAATTGGGCAAGGGTCTCATTCCAACTGGTTTGCCGTGGAGTTAAGACATGAGGAGCGCGGTAGTACAGTAAGGCATTGTGATCTGTACACACGTGAGAAAGGTTGGAGAGCTATGCAAGTGATGAAGCCATTAAGTTAGCGCCTCCACCACTGCTAGTAACTCTTTGTCATAAACAGCGTAGTTTAACTCAGGCAAAGAAATTTTCCTATAAAAATAATCTACTGGATGCTCTGTACCATCTTCGCCTACTTGTTATAAGGCAGCCGCTATGGCAAAGTTGGAGGCATCCGTAGACACAATGAACTCTTTTGAAGGACTGACATGGCAAAGGATGGATGTGGACAACAGGGTGCACTTTACTGCTTGGAAAGCATCCTCCAAAATGGGGGACCACTGAAGCACTTTTGCACCACTAGCCTTATACAAAGGCGCTGCCACCTCAGAAAGATTGGGCGTGAACTTCTTGAGGAATGTACACGTCCCCAAAAAATTCCTCAATTTCTTGACTGAGATGGGGGTGGGCTACTCACGAATTGCCTTCTACTTGTATGAAGTTATCATATGTCCTTGATCAAACACGACGTTGCCCAGAAAAGTGACCTGGGACTTGAAAAATCCACATTTACTGATCTTTAGCGTAAGGCGGGCTGCCTTTAACCTCTCCACAACTTGTCAAAGGTGTACTGCATGGTATTCATGATCAGGGACAAACACCAGAATATCATCCATGTAGGCAACCGCGCATACCCCCAGCAAGCCCCCCAACGTTGCATCAATGCGGCGTTGAAAAATAGCAGGGGCATTCTTAAGCCCAAAGGGCATGACCCAAAACTGGAAATCCCTTTTCTGGTACAGAAGGCGGTTAACCACTCCTGCCCCTTCTTAATCCAGATCTGATTGAACGCATTGAGGCAATTCAGTTTGAAGAAGACTTTAGAATTCTCTACATAGCGCGCAATCTGAAAATTTAAAGGGATGTATGGAGGTCTGATACAGTAACATTGTTTAGGTTTCCATAATCTAAACAAGGGCGTAAAGTTCCATCAGCCTTCTCCACAAAGAGAAGTGGGGAGCATACAGGGGAACTACGCTGAAAAATCGCGCCTTTGGCTGACTGCTCCTTAACCCACTCATCTAAAGCCTCTTCCTCCCGGACAGTCAACAAGTAAATGGGGGAAGATATATGCACCAGATCTACAGTGAGCTTGAACTCACAATTGGACTCAGAATCATCAGTTAGTGTGTTAGCTGAAGCCGAAACAAATGAAGATTTCAACCCCTCCAAACAGGAAGGTAGGGAAACCTCCACAGAGGGCTTCTGCATTGGGGAAAGACTGTGAGGGTAAATATTGTGCCAGTGGGGCAAATTGCCCTGAAAGTTGGCTTCAGCCAAAGGGGCCACCAACTTGTGACCATTCTTTAAAGTGAGGGATAGGGTATTTTCTTTAAAGTTAGTCCTGAGCTTAAACTTTCGCCACCACTCTACACCCAAAATATGGGGTACAAGAGGTTTTTGATAGCTTGGAAGTGGTCAGATAAATGATGGTTGCCAACTTGATAGTCCACTAAACCCCAAATTTTCAGCGTTGGAATACCTTGGAAAGTCCCTCCTCTAACCATACCACCTGGTACATAACTCAGCTCAAGGTAGTCGGATAGACATTGGTCCATAAAATTTTTAGAGGCTCCAGTATCATTCAAAATAGTGGTGCTAATTTTTCCCTAAAGGGGATGAAAGGGTAGCAGTCAGTAGAAAATATTCCGGATGGTATTTATTTAAAGCAGAAAACGCCAGCACCTTACCAAAAAACTCTTCATCTGGCATTAAGATGTCTCCATGGTATGTTTTGAACCATAAAATGGAGAGGGATAATTGGCCACTCTTACTACTGAGGCCACATATCCCACCACATCTTCTGCGGTGGCATAAACATTTTTATATTGTAAAAGTCGATCCTTTTCAACCTCCTGAGTGCTGCAGATCATGGTAGAGGTCAAGTGGTGGTTCTCTGGGGTAATTTAAGACACAGGAGTGGGTTCTTTATCTGAGCCATAAGAGAGTAAATATGGTTCATAAGTATATATGGTATTTTTTGTTATAAAACATGTTTTTATTTTTGAACAACCCTATCTCCTTTGCATCAACCAGTTGTCTGACGTTAACTAAGGCCTACACTCCCAGGCCCACCTTCAAGGATTCCGCTGGCACCATCCAAACGTGGTACTGAAGTAAACCCCATTTATTTAAATTGATTTTATTATTTTTGGTGGAAAGTTGGTAGTTCTTGATTTTGGGACTGTGAGGCGTCATTATCTACTGGGTATGAGCAAGAAGGGTGGGTACTTTCCAGTTGGAGGCAGCAAAAATAACGCTGAGATGCCCCAACCTTTGAGAAAAAGAGGAAACAGTGGTGATTAATATTGCAGATGAAGCCAACCGCTGGCGCACACCATTTGCACTTTGTGAAAGTCCCACGCAGAAAAAGTTTATGAACATAGATTAAAGTGGTTGGTCAACTAATGTAAGGAGAGTGTCTATAACTCTCATGTTCCCAGCACGGTAGTGCACAGTGCTCAGGGCCAACGCCAGGGAACTAGTCATTAGTACAAAAGTTACTAGAACCCAGCAGATGGTGCTTGAGCAATAATAACTTAAATGAGGAGGGTTATCATTAGAGAGAATAACTAACAAGAGTAATGCGGTGCACTGAGTGGTAAGGAATAGGCGTCCTAAGTTGGAGGGAACCTGGACAACCCAACGGTGCATGAGCAGATAGATTTAGTGTACTTAAAATTAAGTAATTAAGTTGCTTAAGACCTCCTTGGAGAGGTCCGCGCACAGGATCTTCCAAGATAACATAAAATACAAACTGGTGTACTAAATGAGGGATTTTATTGTAAATGAGAAGTTGACCAACGGGAAAGATTGGTCTCAACATGAGGAATCTAAAGGATTTTGGGCAAACAATCAATTAAAGGAAAGTGGGTCTAAGCTGAGGCGCACCAATAGGCGCATGCTTCCATTGGCCAAGACATTATATTTGGTAATTGATCGAACTCAGGTAACTGATTGTAAATGCAGTTGATCTGAGCTGAAAAAATCAAAAACTGAACTGGTTTTGAGACCCCATTCACCTAAAAACTGAAGTGATGCATTTTTACTTAACATATAGCTGGTTTGTTTTAATGCGCCTGCTATTATGCGGGGCCAAACTTTTCTATCATCCCTGGGACCAACCTGGGCATACCTCGCCTCCACCCAGCTTTGATATAAGGTATACTTGAGATCAGGGAGTCCAGCCAACTTCATCTCATTGGCCTCCTGATATGCAGCTTTGCCCTTGGATTTTCCCCATGATTATGTCATTTTCCAGCCATGACAGTGCCCCTATAGTGAGTTTTTTTTAGTACTAGATGGTCCCCCCTATAGTGAGTTTAATGTTGCAAGTGGGACTGCAACTGGGTAATATTGGCACAGGTAACCTTGTACTCAAACAGGTTTATCTGTATGAAAATAGTTCACCTCCAATTAGATAAAAAATCTAAATATAAAATTAAACCTTATTAATATTTATCCTCTAGATATGTTATAGTCTCATTCTGTACTTCCACAGTAATAATCTGGCATTAAGACAGACCAAGGTTCCTCTGATAAAACTTTATACCAAGATTTATGTTTCCACAAATTTGTCCTTCTTCCAATACTAGTCTAATCCAATATATACCTGAGCCGTGAGGGCGTAGCCTGTGAGTTGGCCTTCTCTTCTGCTCCCAATTCTTCTAGTATTTTACATTTTTGTCCATATATAATACTGTGGAAAATGCTTCTGAGACCAGATGGTCATCTGTCCTATGTCATTACATCTTAATGGTTGTCTGTCCAACTTTTGGGGCATCTTTTAGAATTTTAGAGAGTGAGGCGGCTCATGACTGATTTTTTGAGCAACTCTAGTAATTTTTGATCAACAAATGGAATTTGTTTGGAACTGGACACTTTGGTCGATGAACAGAAAGGGATTGATATTCCAAAATTCAGGATCTTATTAAAATATTAAAATCTAGATGCTTAAAATTTTGTCTAAGAAATGCTAGCAGAATATCTGTTGGTGGATTGATTGAAATTAATTTATAAAAACAAAGGCAGTGTTGAAAAGGTAGCATTAAGATCATTAGGGTATAAGGTGTTGTTACAATTCAGTGGTATCTCAGAGATACATCAAAGGGGCTTTGCGCAGGGTTCAGCCCACTGAGCAATAGGACTGACAATATGATGATCGTCATCCTCAAAACAAGGTAATAAACTTAATAAAAATAGAGCACCTGCTCTGATGACACTCTTTTAGTAAACCTAATAAAAATACAGCAGATCCTCACTATTCCCCTCACTCTAAACTATCAACAACCTCCTCTGTCAATCATCTCATCTTGCCTACATCTCAGTGACTTCTAATGATGCCATTTCCTTGGCTTAGTAATTCAGTTTGCCGTATATCATTTTTTCTGGAAATTTTTTATTCATTAAATTCATGATCGCCTAATTTGAGGAGATTTACCAACTATTCATTATATATCATTATCTCCTAACTGCCTCATATGGAAGCGATCCAATAATCATCCAAATTATCTGATATTGACTCATCTCAAGGCGCTCTAAAATCGTAACTCATACTCAGTCTTGACGTATTCTACCCATTCCACCATACCAACCTAGGGCTTATCATCCAATCATATCAGAATCACAAAAGGTGTATTATTAAAAGAATCATTATCATATGTTTGGTCAATTCCAATTTTCAACGTTAATCATCCTTGTTATAGTACAATGGGATGGTATGACCAAAAATACTGAGAGTGTCAGCTTTTTGACTTGTACAACTCCAAGTATTTTCAGGAAAGTAATAAAATCAGAATATTATAGTTTATGTTTTCTAGCAATATGAGCAGTTCTATTACTACAAAGGACCTGAAATGCTAGTAAGAGTACTGAATGCACGAAGTTTTTAGACGAATGCACTCCTGGAGTGCCATACCCTTGATAGTGGAAATATTGGGCCAAATTTTCAACTTCTTAATTGATTTTGTGCAGATTATACTTTTCATGGATTCTGTTAGTTGAAGTAAGACTGGGCTTAATATGGGTGTGTGGTAACCCAGTGAAAAGCCCAGAATGCTAGTGGCATAGTAGCCCTAATAACATGGATGAAGGAAGCCCTATGGTTCCTGTAATAATAAAAGTTAAGTATCATACAAAGGCTCATAGCAAACTAAATGGCTGCAATGAGGGCTTCTGCAAGTCTTGTTGGGACAACCCTCAAGGGAGGGAGAGGCATGGAGAATGACTAATCCTCCTATGTTTGCGGTTGCTGGCCTTTGATATCAATCCTGAAATTCTCTTATTTTTCTCCATATATAATGATCAATAAGCTCACTAGAAGGAGTTGATTTGGGATAATAAGAATTTGATCTTTAATTAAAAAAGAAATGATTTAATTCAAGTATAGGGTAGCCCTGCTGATTATATTGCAGTTGTTAATTTGGGTCAAACTGCCATGCGGAGTCAGAAAAGGTATCAGAATGGTGGATCAATAAATTTATAAAGGCTGGAGTAGATTGCCTTGAGGATCTGTGATCCAGATGATCCGGCAATTGAAAACCTTGTTCAGATTGCAAGAACAAGCATCCATGGCTCTTGAAATTCATGTTGAGATCAGTGCGTTGGACGACCTCATTTTGTCTAGATTACGCTAAACCAGTAGTGGGATGGCGAGGTGAGTTGAAAAGATGGCAATGGCCTTCCTGAGATAGGGTTGTGAGGTCCTTGGTTGGCCAGATCGCGGAGAACCAGTGGTGGGTCATCAGACTGAATCTGGTGAATTGAGGTAACCTTCCATTACAGTGTATTGAAGAAACGGTTTAGAGTGAAGCTTCTAAAGACTTCCGCTATTATGTAGTGAGCTACATGATCTATGATTTTGAGTGTCCATTTAACTATTATAAAGCACAGAATGCTGATAGCGGTGTGTATGATTGGATAAAGAGTAAATGTTTGGTAAGTATTAATGATGTGTAATCCACGGGTAGAAGTTGGGAAAAACTGAACTTTTTTTATTATAATTTAAACAAAAGAATGAACTGACAAACGACCCTAGGAGGAGCAGTTATCTTATATACTTGATGGTTGATGGGAAGAAATTGGGGGAGGGCTTGTAACTAGGCCAGCTGACGTACTCACTTTGCTGGTCCCCTTTGATTAGGGTCACAAAGAACATCCTGGGTCTGAGGGGTTTTATTAGATAGCTTATATATTAGGTTGTAGAAGCTCTAACAATGAAACTTCCTAATTTGCAGTATAGGTACTATATTAAAATAAACTTGAGCAGATTTTCTCAGATCATGCATTTGGCGGTAGTGGCTTTCATTAAAAGCCAAATTTGGTAGTCAATTTTTTTTGTTTTTTGAATGTATTTTTTACTCAGTTCAGTAATCTGAGAACTGTGTCTTATTTTGTGACCCAAACCAAGTTTTCTGACTTGGTAAAGCGTTTCCAAGTTTTAAGGCTGAATTTACCATCCTTTTAAGGGGTGGGGATGAAGGATGGGGGTAAGCTGAGTCTGGAGGTCGCGCTACCAGCCCCTGGTCCACCTACCTCCCAACAGACCACCTTTATATTTTAAACAATGGAAAAGCAGGAAAGGTGGGTTTTTTGGTGCCAAAGCAGTGAGCCACCACTCATCAAACACATGGGCTAAGCCACTCAGTTGTACTAAGGGCATCACAGGTGCCTTTTATCCCCTCTTGCACACGTAATGGAACTTCCTAAGGTATAACCAAAGAGGTTATGTTTCCATAATTACAATACTGATAGGAGCTCTGCTATCAATGATGGCCCAAAATCAGACCTTATTAATGGATATATCAACATATGTTTATTTGATATATGGGTTAGGAATGCTTATTAGGTAAGTATATTGGTGTTGCTCAATTCCAGGTGTGATTTCAGACTTGAGCATATATTCAGAAATTATCTTCCAAGGTCTTCACCAAAAAAACACTTGTAAATCATGGAGTGAGGGCAGGTCAGTATATCGTCTGGCGTAAAGGTTTAACCCAAGATCCACAATCTGTTTAGTTTAGGGTTTAAACACTTCCACTCATGCTTCATTTGTAATTTCTACTGGCATTGTTTCTTCTTCTTTTTCCCAAGTGATTACCATATGAACATCATTATCCACAATATGATAAAGGCTATCTTTGTCCATTTAAGGTTTTATGGGATTGGGAGGTATGTTATAGTCAACAGCGGTTGAAGTAATGCATTCTTCCTCTATTCCACCTGTTATTTTCCCATGACATCATCCTTGTTGACTTTAATGACAAAATTCACCATGGGCTTCTTATCTGTCATCCTATAGCATTGGCTAGAAATTTTCATTCAGACTACATGATATCATGGATTCAGGATTGATTGCATCTTTTGTTCTACCTTGTCAAATGTAAATCTGTGATTTCTCCCTTGGTCAAAGACGTTGATATTCTTTGGCCCAGAAAATTGTAGCTTTGTTGATTGTTGTGCCAATTAGGCATTGAAGCTGCAGACGTAAAGTCTCAAGTAATGAGTTTTATTCTGAGTACTAAAGCTGCAAATAAATGCTAGGATCATGACATGATGTAAATCATGATAGGGCTTAACTGCATGTTCCATAACGATCTTTGTGTAAAAGCTGGTGAAAGAGGTGAACCTAATAAAAACTTTTGTATTATGTAAACTTTGTCAGCAAAGTCTTTGATAACCTTGTTCTTCTTGTTATTTATCATTAAAAGTTTTGTTTATTGGTTGTCAGCCTTTTTAAGCCCTCTAAATTTCCGTATCACAGCTTCCTTAGCATATATAAAACATTGGCATTTAAATAGGCCAAGACTAGGTCACATCAATGGTAATTAAGAAATTTAGTTACCGTAGATGACTTTTTATAGTCAGACGCCCTCATATCATAAATTTAAAAAGTCTGAGGAATGTGTGAACATTCCCATTTTCATAGAATTTTGGTTAACTAAGCGATTTGTTGTTGTCCTGTCATAATTCTGTGATGGATGACGCAATTACCTTCTTTTATTAAGAGTCTTAGATAAATCTTTATCTAAATATTGCTCTTGAGTCTAAATAGTAGTTTTCAGGATTGGTGTAAGTCTCAGAGAGATCTCCTACGCCTCAATCGTGAGAAGTTCTTGTTCTTGAAAAAGAAGGGAGCTAAGAAAGGCGATCCCTCTCATTTTCAAGGGTGACTTAGCCCACGTGGTAGGAATGAGGAGGGTGATGGTATACCCTCTGAAGATTGCTCCAGTGCTTTCACTTCTCACTACCCAGGAAAAGATGTAGAAAATTGGGGAGTTATGTATGTAGGAGGCTGTAAGAATCCATCACCTGCAGAAGTCTGGAGGCCAATCTTCTTCCTCAGTAATCTTGGACTTCAATTATGGATCAAAAAATTTGATAACTCTGTGCCCAGCTTGATCAGTTATAATTGTTGTATGCTCTGGTATGCCCTTCCCATAATTTACTATCTCTCCGCCAGGAAAGGCAATCCCACCCCAATAAGTTTTGGGGCAATAAATCCCTTTAACACACAATGGGACCTCCCATAACTACCCTGGTCTTGGGCGCACTAATCATCCTCCATACAATGCATCACTGATTTACTATGTAGAATTGCGCTGAAAGGGAAACCCTAGTGTCAAAATTCAGTCCTAAGTCAGCTGTCCAAATTGAGACTGGTCCAGTGTCATGAAGAGTTGGAGATGTTATCCGCTAAAATTTAATGTGTTTGCACTAACCGCGTTTAATGCAAATTTTATCATTCCCCAAGACCTAGCACTTAAGACAAACATCCCCTAGTACATGCCTTGGTCAATTTTTAACCTCTGTTTTAAAGACAATCCTCACATGCAAAAAGTTAAATTCCAAAAATTATGCTATTCGTTAGCTGCATACTTTCCTAATTCTACGTTTCCTAGTACAAAATGCCTGGGTCATAGTGGTCATAATTACTGCCATGTTGCCCTCCCTCCTTGAGTGAGATATCAGTATTGTGGGCACTTAGGGTTGACCACATTCTAGAAGCCTTGTGGTGCCAGGAGGTACCCTTGCTCCTTGAGAAAATCCTCACTCTATGAGATAAGTTTAGGCCCTTCCACATACTTGAGCCCTCACGTTTTTGTACCAGATTCCAGACCCCCTGGGGGGCCTAAGAAAACATTTGCAGCGGAATCCAGGGCATATTTTTTACAACGGTGTGGTTGTTGGCAAATATGTTAGCAATGGGTATCCTCAATCATTGTTCTGTAGTTGTTCCCCTCCTGGTGAGATACAAAGTCACTCAGATGGCTATGCCTCCAGCGTATTGGTTTGTTTTCTGTGTGTCTACATGATCAGAAGGACTATCTAGCTCAAATTTATTAACCAGTTCCATATTATAATTTACTAACCCTTGTTTCCCGTCATTTCCACTCTTTTTCGATAAGTAGGTGATGTGTTGGTAACGTTATACCGCATGAACTTACAATAAGTGCTTAGTTTAGTACCTTTTTTATTGTTAGTTGGTGTGATTTTCAGGAGTTTCAAAAGTAGATGTGGAGCTCCTGACCCAATATTTACTCCCGCATGATTTAGTACCAATTTCACCCTGTACCAAGGGAATTGGGTTCATCCATCACTTCCTTGGAAGTGAAGAACCATGTTTTGGACACCAGGGCGGAGTAGCAGGTGCAGTTTTTAGCTAATACGGCTTCTTCTTCCTCCCCTACAGAGCTCAGTGAAGTTTAGCTCTTTTGGATGCAGTAGAAGGGGATGCCTGACATTGGGTGCATGGATACTGTTAGCCAATCAAGTTGGAATTTCTACTTCCCTGATTACTTTGGTGTCATCGGTGGCTCAAGTGCCAGTTTCTAGATCAGCTTTTTTGCTATGATTTTTCACTTTGGGCTCATGAGCGTCTGATCTTCCCTCATTCATTGAAGCTTTCTGGGGTCAGGCTCTTAGGTTAGTACTTATATTGGAGGCTTTTATTGCATTAATCTGTGCCAACTTGGATCATGTTCCTACAAACTATTCCGCCTGGAAATCTCAGTTGAATTCCATGGAGAAGGTGGGTGTAAAGTCCATCTTCATCAGCGTTATGCGTCAGTGTGCGCCAGATAGGGTAGGAGGTGTACTGAAAAGGTCACTAAATTAGTTATAAGGAATTCTGAATAGTAAGGTGGCGTGCATTATGTCTCTCGCCCAGAATGGCTGTTCTGGACATGCTCTCCAGGTGTTTGTCTTAGTTCCTGAGGATGCTCCATTCTCTCTCCATCTGGTTGCTACTCCTTCCCTTCCCTAACTCCAGTTGGGGAGGCAGTTTCCAAGAAGGAACTGGTACCTTTCAATCCCCTGGTGTATTTCTGGCGTCCCAACATGTTGAATTTGAGAAAGCTCTTACTGATGAAGGTTCCACTTTCTTTAAGAATCCGGTTTCCTGTATGACTCAGTGATTTCTACTACTCAGCTGGTGGTTTTTCATGCTATTGCCAATAAACAGAAATTTTGTCTATTTTATTTGCTTTTTTTATTCTGTTGGTCACATACAAAGTGTCAAATAAGGCTCTCATGTATATGGGAGTAGCAGGAAATTTTATAGTTCAAAACTAGCGCAGGATCTAGATCTGGACTTTAAATTGGGTGCATCAGTGTTGGTCGCATCCTCTACTCCAGTGGCTTCATATGATATGGAGTACTGTACCTTTTTTGGTGCAACTGATATGTTTTTACAATTGATTTGTTGTGGTGCCAGATATGCTCTTCTCAGCTATTCTGGGGTAGGGTGGTGGTATCAGCAGCAGGTTAACATCAACCTAAATTTAAGTGTATTACTCTTTGCTATTACCCAGTTGTGGGGGAGTTTCCCTTTATTAATTATTTGCGATGGATGGGGGATGGGTTTCATTATGTCTGTATACTTCTCCCATGGTACTTCCTCCAGATTTTCTCCAGCGTTGGTCACATATAAGGATAATTGTTCTGCAAATGCTAATCAACTTCGTCCCTTTAGAGTATGACCTGTTTTTCCATTTGAAGGTGGCTGTGATCAACATTAACTGCCCGTTATATCTCTACACAGTGAAGGAGGACAAGGCGTTGAAGGTTTGGCTGGCGGATATGCTTAAAAAAGGGTGGGCGTTCAAGAAATACTCACATTGCATCCCTCATAGTTTTCACACAGAAGGACGATGGAATATTGCGCTCCTGCGTGGACTTGGACAATTAAAAAGTATCACCATCCATGACCCCTATTTCCTCCCCCTCAAGCAGAAATTATCCAGGAAATGACAAAATTTTGGGAGTCCTTGATGCTCAATATCGTGAATGAGTTCACCAAAATCAAGTGGCAGAAGGCCAGGAGTGACTTATGGCGATTTCTACAATTAGAAGCATTTCCCAGTTTCGCGTGATTCCCTTTTCCTTGAAGAATGCCCCACCACTTTTCAGCATATGATTGATAATGTTCTTGGCGAACTTTGGTTCACCTATGCATTGGCATACATAATGATAATCTCATGAATTTCACCACTCCCAAGCGACATGATAAGGATCTGGAGGCGGCGTTGGCTGAGTTTCACAATCAAACTTTATATCAAGCCCTCCAAGTGCAAGTTTTTAGGGAGGAGGTTACCTTCCTGGGTAACGTCATCCTGAAGGATGGTTACGCCATTCCTCAAAAAAAGCTTTAAGCATCCTTGAGTGCCCCACTCCTAAAACCAGAAGCAGTTGCAGATCTTCATGAGCATGATATACTTTTGAAGAAATTTTCCTCCTGACCTCTCGCAGCTGACCACATCATTGCATCCCTTGACGGAAAGGAACTTTCCTTTTATTATGGACAGTGGATTGCCAACGGATGTTTGAGGTCATTAGGGAGATGTTTTTAGCGCCTCCCATATTCAGACATATAGCCGCCAAGCCTTTTATCATAGCGTGTGACTCCTCACTAGCCGCCATGAGGGCATTGCTGCTTCAAATGCATACAGGTCAGAAAATAAAGTCACTTATTTTTTGTGCAAGTAATTTGTTTAGGCTCCTTGCCTACTCTCAGCTTAGTGTAGGTGACTACAAATGGGGCAGCTATGGCTGCATCAGCGGCCTCAGCAGTAGCAAAGTCAAGATCTAAAGTTCACATTGTGAGTTTTTTAGTCAAGCTTACAGTTTCTGGGAAGCTTCCTGGGATAGCCTGACATACTGCTTCATATCATAGAGGTTCCTCAGCGCCAAAGTTAATGTGTACACTAAATTCACTTGAGGACTTGGGAAATGCGTGGTTGATGTTGCCAGTTTGGTGAAAATCTTGAACCACCTTGAGATAATCACTGTTTGGTACATATGGTCCATTTTTATATTATGGTTAAAATTGAGCAGCTGGGCTTTCTGGCCCTGCTATTCCCCTTCATTGGTGCTGCATAGGAGTGTGAGTTCAGTGAATTCAGTCGCTTTGTAATCCCCTGATTGGACGGCACAATTAAGACAAGTTGTAATTGGTCGAATCAATTTATTACCTGTAAACAAAAGTGATGCTTATGCTAAAGAAAAACCCCACTGTTTACATTATTGATCTGTGAATCTTTCTATTATCTATCAGTATAAAATATGGAAGTTAGTGCTCAAACCTTCTGGTACAATATGGGAATCTTCCATTTTCTATGCCTACTGTATTTCATAGTTTTAGCTCTTTTGGTCAGGTTTATATTATGGCAGACTCTATTCTAAATTTTGTAAGTTGGAATCCTATCTTGTTTCTTGTTCTGCCATTCTGCGTTCCCACTGTTTGTGGAGACCCTCTACAGATAGGCTGAAATCAAATAAACTACCATCTCACTCAATATTTATTTTGATTATAAATTATAAAGATGGTTTATTTTGTACTTTATGTTGGTCAAAAATCCATCTCAAAATTGTGCAGACATTAACCTATTGCCAACCAAGTGCTGTAATCTATGAGCTCCTGACCTAGAAGATGAGAGGTCATTTTGAGGAATCATATGGCCTGCAAATATCGCCGCACTTTGATCTGATAATAGTCACCATTGGAGAAACCTGTAAGTGCATAACATTAGTAAGTGCATACTCCCTGGGTCCATATAGGTAACTAGAGCAGGTGAAGTATTTTTTGCCACACATAACCTCAGACCTGAATGAGCTATTCTCCTGAGTCACTATAAAAATTTAATGTTGGAGTTAATTTCTGGGACTATTAGCTACTCTACTTCTTCTTCTGAAATGAGTACCATTGTTAAAAGCTGGTTTTGTTGCTGATCATTTCCAGAACTTAACTGCACAGGTTCAATTATGTGCATGATTCACATTTCATGATATTAATATGAATATATGGGTGATAATAGTATAAAGACTATCATCTGTAGTTCAATAAATAAACTCAGTTGATTGGTGGTACAACGCTAACTTGGAACTATCCACAAAATACTGATTATTTTAAAAATTAGGGACCCTTCCCTATTATGGCTGAGCTTAATCCACTCTCAGATTTAAAGGTTCTCAGGTTTTGTTCTATTTACGCTGAGTTGGTGGAGATCTTGTGTAAAAGTTTTCTTTTCTTCTAAAGATATCAATCCTTACTTTTTATCACATAAAAGAGTCAACTATTGTACTACAACAATAATAAACAGAAGATGAATAGAACTTATTAATACTCTAAGATCTTTTATTTTAAAATTATTAAGGGATATAAATATTTATGATACAATTACAATGACAGAATGGTCTAATGCAAGAGATAAAGAAGTGTTAATGTTGAATAACAGTTAGCTGCCAATCTTCTTTATAATTGATTTCCACCACAATCAGGTAACCTCTAACATTCCGGTGATTTATTCCTCACTTCAGGGTACTAGAGACATAAGCCTATGTCTGTCATGGCTACCTGGCATACAAAGATCTCAGTCAACCTTACCAATTAAAACCTTAAAACCTGTATCAACCCAAGGATGGATGAGACCTGAATAAGATTTTATATTCTTGAGCCTATCTTATTAAAATAAATCTTTTTATTAATAAAAATCTTAGAGAAATTTTTTAGGGAATTTGGCGCCCAACTCCTTTGTTAGAGCCTCAGCCATGAAATAGCTGTCATTGCTATTTAATTTCCCTTCAAAGTCTCTTCCAGAGATGGTCTTCTCCGTCAGGCTAAGGATTTCTCCGTTGGACATCCCAGAAACCTAAAAACAACTAGAGCAAGAAAACGTGTCCCTGACGTTTTCTTCTTGATCACAGAAACCAACAACGTTTGGCTAGTGACCTGCTTAGGTAATGAGACTCTTTACCCATTATAGAATTTCGCTAACCAACTGATCAATTTTCTAGTTGCATGTGGCATCACTCGCCTCACAACTCTTGATTAAATTGTTAATCAGTTGTTGATAAAACTGACCAATATTAATTGGTACACCTAATAGTTAATCAAAGATCAACTATCAGATGCCTCAATTTTATTGGAAACTCTGCCCAACAGGATCTTTAGCATTTGCGCAGATCAATCCTGATGGATCCAAACTTGACAAATTACCCAAAAATCTGCTGGCATTATTAAACTTAAATCAAAATCAACCAATATCTGTTTCATTAGCTAGTAGTACTTATCCCCTAGAGAACCAGAAGATAACCTCAGAAGCTGGAAATGTAGGCAAAAATCCCAACAGTTGGGCAAGGTTTGATTAGCCCAAAATTGATGGCTGACACCATGATATCTACCTATTCCACCATTTGATTGAGGCAACTCTCCTCCAGTGTAAGGTTATATATATTGGGTAGCAGGCAAAATCTCGGTAACCTTATTTAAATCTAATAAGATGTGTTGTATAGCTGGATGGACAAAGCTATAAAGATAGCGTTCAGTTTTAAGTCCAGCTCTCCTGAGGGTATTAGAGCTTAGTTATATAAATCCCGCATTTTGGAAGGCACCAAAAAGGCTTAGGAATGACTAGAATAGCCCCCTGGAGTAGATGCCATTCATTAGTTGTTAGATAATCCTGTTGATGTTCTCATATTGGAGGTGATACTGATCATGATTAACAGAAGGTGAGGTGAGTTAGATAGTGCTTCAAAATTCTAGGATTTCAGGCTGCAGAGGGTATGCTTTTTCCCAGAAGGCGTTGATCTATAAAGCTATGCTTCTTTACTAATCAGCAGGTTGACTTTCTTAATTGCTATTATTCTCCATTTTTCATGATAGACGTTTTAACTGGACTACTTGGAGACCCCTGTAATGAGCACTTATGTCACCATAAAAGTTCTCTAAATCATAACTGAGGTTCAAAATGGGCTCAAAGTTGTAAAATCAGCAGAGAGGTCATTAAAGATGAAAAGATGGGGTGAATAGACTACTTTATTGAGTTAAAAGGATTTGCTATCTATAGGTTGAGTGGGACATAATGCCAAGAGGACCTCCAATGCCCCGTTCAATCAGGGTCTTTTACATCCTTCCAGATCAAATGCTTAATTAACGCTTTCATTGTTCTTTGTCATCATCATGACTGCATTGTTGAAATTTGCACCTTTTGTGATTCAGAAAGCGGAGGTGCAATTCCAAAAGGCATCTTCATCAATTCCCATGTGCATGATGCTTCCTGATTAAATTTCCCATTGGTGCATTCAGGGACATATTTTGATCCCAAAGGCTCATGAGTCAACAGATTGGGGCGCAATTCAAGAGTAGAAATCTCAACTTTCTTATTACTTTAAAGCCTGACAGTGGGAAAGAAGGGAGGAGCATTAGAGAAAAAGGTGACATATTACTCATCTACTATATGGACATGGTAATCCTTATTAGACAGAGGGTTGATTGAGGTTTGGGGCGCTCCCTGGGCCTAAAAGGGTACATGGCACGGTCTGGACAGTAAGGCTGGACCTTAGGACTTATACAAACTTTTACTTAGGTAATATAAGATCAGTGTATCCCCCTATTAGATTGGGACCACTTAGTGCTAAAAAAAAGGTACTTAGGTAATATACAACAATGATTTAAATCATCATTCCTATATAAAAAATACTTCTTTACAACTTTATTAATTAGGTTGCTTGGATGATAATTAGTTTCATAGTATGAAAATTTTAATGTGTAACAAAAGGTCATCCTTAAGGCATGTAATGTATAGAAAATTTGTATGGTAGAAGCTGATTATTAGGGGATATGGTACTGATTTCTCTGGGGAAAATTTTAATTGCAGAATCTGTAGGATACTCTTCCCTCCTTTTTTAGCACTAGTAGAGCCCAACTTGAAAGGGGAACCGCCACACATCTTTACTTACAAATAGGTCAAAAAAGTGATTATTATATTAAAAAACCCTAATATGGTACCTCAGCTAATATCTAGGAAGCCATATCAGAAGGTAATAAAGCTTTGGGGAAACTTTTATAAACTTTGCCCTCCTTAATTATTCCCAGAGGAGCAGATATCAAGATATCTATCAAAGTATATATACTTTACTGCACAAAATTGGGATATTAAATTGTAGTACTAGAAATTATATTAAATTTTGATACTTTAATCAAAAGGCTTATATAGCTTTAATTGTAGCATAAAAACCTTGATAAATTAAGGGCTGGTCAGATGATACTCATTGGTAATTCTCGGTGGTTGGGCTCAATTCCGCCAAGTTGGTTTTGCACAGGGTATGAGCCACCTTGCAACCAAATTGGACGATATGAGGATCGCCAACTTTATAATAAGCTTAATAAAAATAATGTATGGAGCTATTGCCCCTTATTTCCACCTTTATTATAATATAATCGCAGAGTTTATCTGTGCTCTCCCTTCTTGTAAAAACCTCTAAAACCTTTTATCTTCCATCAGACTCTTTATACCTTGGTCCTCCCATCAGATGCATCCTCGGCTTGGTACTCTTCTATTCTGCTTTCCTTTTTGAATTACTTTTATTTGTACCAAGTCTTGGCATAATCCTCTCAATTTACTGAACGCCTCATTTTGAAGTGCTTAAAATTACCAGTACCAGTTCGATTCCATCAGATTCCATTCATTCCGCCATATTAACTTAGGGCTTATTGTCCAGTCATATTGGAATTGTGACATTACCCCCTCCTTGACTGGGTGATAGGTTCTTACTATTTGTATGCTCAAAGGAACTTTGTGTGGACTCAGTTGATAACCTGACCCCAACGGATTCCTTAATTGTGTAAAAATATATGCCAGTCTTCTCAATAATTTTGAATGGGCCAACCCAAATGTTGGAGGGCTTATTTTTTTCTTCCAAATCCATGCTGATAGTGGAATAAAACATAATCCTCTACAGCAAACAATGGAAGACCGCTCTGGCGCTTCTGGTCAGCTGCCTGGTTGCAGATTTTCTTCACTAGACTGGTGGAGTAGGCTTCCATTTGCAACTTGATCAAAGTATCCATGAGTTGATTTAGATATTGCTGAGGATTCACCCCACCAGTGTCCTCTATACATGAATATAGAAAGGCAGGCAGAGCTAGATGTCAACCATACAGTAGTTGAAATGGTCTCTTACCAGTGGCCGAATGATAGCTGATATTATATGTGAATACCACCGTGGGTAGGAGGGCGCTCCATTCTGAGGGTTGATCATTTACCAATTTATGAAGGATGTTCACCAGTGTTCCGTTAACCCGCTCCACCATTCCATTAGATTCTGGATGATACGAGGTAGTCAAAACCCCGTGAATTGCCATCAACTCATTTAACTTTGGAAGAATATGCAAAGTGAAGTTGATTCCATTGTCCATCAGAATGAACTGTGGGCAGCCATGCCGCTGTATAATGCACTCCATAATGAACTTGGCAGTGGTGACTGCACCTAAGTCACTAATAGCCCTGGCTTCCACCCATTGGGTCAAGTGATTGATAGCAACAATTATATACTTGATCAATTGGCACTATTTGGCAGAGTTCCCACTATCAATGGAAATGGTGTGCTAAGAGAACTGGGATTTTACTAGTTGGTAGGTGGTTTTCTTGCAAAAAGGTTTTTCCACTTAACACTGATGACAACAACTAATTGTTTCCAATATGTCATAATGAATGCTCTCCCAGTAGTATTGGGATTGCAACATTCCCGATGTTTTCTGCAACCCTCCATGGCCTACAGCCCAATGAGCATCCATAATTATTGCAGGTCAGGCTAAAGGCTTAGGGAAGCTCAACATCTGGTCGCTGATCTGCTTATATAGTTCTCCTTCATGTAGAAAGGTATCCACATAAGTCCATCTAGTACATTGATCATATGCGGCGGCTCATCCTGGTATTTATTTATCACCATCTTCTCATACATTATGTTGGCTAAATCCGCTGTGATTGCGACTTTTGGCAGCCTAGAGAAACAATCCAAATTTTGGTGTTTTGCTCCTGGTCGATGCAAAATCTTGAAATCGTATGCTTGCAGCTTCTACGCCCAATGTGCGAGCTGTCCCTCCAGTTCACAAAGATTCTGTAGCCAGCGCAAGGAAGCGTGAACCATCACTACTTAAACCTCACACCATGCAGATATACTTGAAACTGTTTATAAGCGCAATTTACCACTAAACATTCTCACTCAGTAACAGTGTAGTTCCATTTGTGACAGTTCAACCTTTGACTACAGAAGGCAACAGGATGCTCCACGCCATCGTTGTTTTTCTGAGATAATACTGCCCCTATAACGCGGAGAGCGAGGCATCCATTTTCACTATGAACAGCTTATCAAAGTTGGGGTATTGCAAAATGGGTGCACTTGCTAACATGGAACGCAAACATTGAAAGCATTCTGGCATCATTCCATCCAATCAAAAGAAGTGTTTTTCTTTAATAGCTCAAAAAGTGGGGCCCTGATGCAGCTGAAATTGGGAATAAACCGTCAGTAATACCCAACCATTCCCAGAAACACTTGAATGTCCCGCTTATTCACTGGGTTAGTCATCTTGCTTATTGTTTCCACTTTAGCTGGCTGCGGTTTAAGCCCATATGAATCCACAACAAACCTGAGGTATTCTAATTGCTCCTTAAAAATGGCACTTTCAAGGCTTAATTTTGATATTAGCGGTGGCGAGGCACTGAAACACTTGCTCCAAGTGGTCTAGGTGCTCTAAAAATGTCCGCAAAAACCCATTGATGTCGTCAAGGTAAACTAAGACGCAGGACAGCTTTAAATCACCTAAAATTGTATCCATGGCACGCTGGAATATAGCTGGAGCATTACACAACCCTTGCGGCATGTGCATCGGCTGGAACAATCCTCTTGAGGTGATGATTGCACATTTCTCCCATCTCATTAATGGCAATTTGATCTGCCAATACCCCAAGATCAGATACATGGTGGAAAAATAGTTCACCCCGCCCAATTGGTCTAACGCATCATCAATCCGTGGAAGAGGGTAGGAATCCTTCTTTGTTGCCTTATTGAGTTTATGATAGTTTATAACCACTCAGTTCGTGCCATCCTTCTTTTTTATGATAAGCACAGGTGACGCCCACGGACCGTTTGATGGCTCTATCATTCCTTGCTCAATAAGTTTATCTATTTCATTGGAGACAACCTCTTCCACTGCTTTTAGACGTCTAATAGGTCGTGAACAAATGGGAGGGTGATTCCCCATATCTATCCGTGTACCACCCCTTGAGCGCACCCCAGGTCATAATCATCATTAACAAAAGGATCTTGATACTTTTCAAATAAGGCCATAGCTTTATCTTGTTGTTCCGCTGATAATCCCGTGAGCGCTTCCCATGGAACCACGTTCAGTACGCCAAATGAGGAGTGAGCTGGTAGTCCGAGATCTTCTTATGAGCCAAAGTCATGAATATGATGAACTTCCCTAATCGGGATGAAGTGTAGGTAAGCCACCACTTGGTGCCACCTGATCGTTATTGTTTCCTTCTGCAGGTTTGCGAGCAGCACCTTCACCTCCCCATTCCCAGGAAACAACAACCCCGGAGCCACGTGTGGTTCAAGCCACAAGTGCTGATGAGGTGCCAGGATTTCTCCATAAAGCCCCTTAGTGACTTCGATTTTGAGCCCAGTCCCTATTATGCCATGGTGCCCAGATGGTAATCTTAAAGTGCGCGTTGCTTGAAGCGAAATTCCTTTATAATCATATATCTGGTTGGGGAGGATCTTGGTCTGCTGACTCAGTCACTGGTAGCAAACAGGGATCACTCCATCAATGTATGCTAGATTGACCTGACCTGAGTGGACTGGATCTGATGCATTCCACCAGAGAAAAAATATACTGGAATCTGTTGACTGAACATAGTAAGGGTTTCTTCCGCCATATCTATCACAACGCCAAATTTCCTCATGAAAGCCGCGCCAAATTACATATCATAGTGGTTATTTGGCAAAACCACTGCTGGAGCGGACACCTGGACTGACCCAAATTGTAGAGGCAACGCGCTATATGCTCCTTCTGACACAGTGCTGTGTGTTCCCACGGTCCCATACACTACTCCATGGTCCACATCCAGTTTCAACATAAGTTTAGCCACCAACTGAGTGGAGACTATGTTCACAATTGCTCCCGTGTCTATGATAGCGCGGATTTTTGTGTTTTGAACAAATATATTGCAATAAGTACATTCCAAGTAAGGAGAATCATTGGTGCTTATTACTTGTACGTTCAAGGGCTTTGTGCTACTCAAAAAGGATAAAATATCCTTGCCAACTTGAGGATACTTGTTAGCAATTTTCTCTACTGGAATGGCTACGCTAACCCCTACTAAAAGAGTGACGTTTAGTGAAGGATCCGAGTTGCTAGTGCCAATCTGCTCCAAGATCTGCCACGCATATGGCTTCTGCACATCTTGGCGATGCTCAGCCAGATGTGGTGAGCCTTTACTCATGGAAGCAGAAGCAGGGGTATCCCACAAAAGCTGCTGGTATAACAAATCATTCAATTGAGAGTTAATTTCTACCCAAAAAGATTTTTGGGGATTGTTGGGGACAAGTGAATTGGACTTAGTGGAGATAGAGCGTCCCATCTCTACTCTGCTCGAGCTTTTCCATGCTTGATTATATTAGTTGGCATTGCATACACATGTGGTTGACTAAGGCAATTGGCTGCATAATGCCCTCTTTGTCCACACTGAAAGCAAGTGTTCATAAAAGGTGCGCGTCTATAGTTTGGGGCGGAAGAACCAGGGCAATTATTGCCAGTAAGGTTCCAAGGTTGCGGATGAACTGGGGAAGCGTACCTGGGCTGGAAAGGGTATATTGACTCATGGGAGGGATGAATACATTCCAGTGGCTGATAACCCAGTCGCCGCGACCTATATCCTGCAAGGGTTGGACCGGGGGCAACAGCAATTTTTTGGGCTATGTTGGGGGCACTGTTCATGGTGGAGAGCCGATGTAAGGCGTTCACAATCCAAATAAGTCCGGTATCCCCATCCAACACATGGGACATAGCGTTATATAGTTCCCAGTATGGTTTGACAGCCGCCGTCATTGCTATACTTACATCTTCAGTGGTTAAGATATTGGCCCCAAGCAGAACGTGTGCTTCCGCCAAAAACTGCTCAGCAACTTTTGACAGAATATTTTTTTACAAACTGTATAGTCATAAAGTCAGATTTTCGTTGACACATCTTGGTAGCGCCCCTGAACAGCTGGATGACAATCGCTTTTACTTGTGCATAAGATACTGAGCTGTTGAGAAGATAACAGGTCACCTGATCAGCGCTGTCCACATCCAAAGTGGACAGCAACGATTTTTTTCATCGATTAGTAGCTCCTTCCACAGAAAATTCAAACTACATAAAGTAACCATGTAGTTCCCATCATGAATGAAAGGAGGTAATTCCTCAATATGAAAGAATTCACTTTGCTCTGGATTCCTGCTGCAAGGGGCAGGTGAACTGTTGTCAGAGCAACTATGGGAACCATTCCTTGATGCGTTATCATACAGAGGGCTGGATGGACTTGAACTCCTTGAAAAGGAATTGGGAGAGGTGGTGTCACATGGGGGGTTCACCGTACTGTCTAATGGATATTCATTTGCTGATCCATAACATTCTTCCCCCAAGTTACCACTAACTACCCCATTCCCCATGGCTCTGGTATGCTCCACAAACTGTTCATTAATCAACAAATTTTCCTGTTGCAGCGTTTTATATTGTTGTTGCAATTTCTGGTGGACTCCCCTTTCTTCATTCAGTTGCTGTTACACAGCCTGTACTTGTGAAAGAACTTCTTTGGTTATATTCTGCAAGTGGGTTTGCTGTCAGAATGGAGGAGGACTCATCATTGTAGAGTAATTCGCTTTATGGTTTTTTTCCAACTATAGTTGCTTAGTGGGCCCCCTGTAGTGAGCACCACTGTTAATTTTTAATGTTGGGCTCAATTCCGCCAAGTTAGTTTTTCACAGGGTATGAGCCACTGAGCAACCAAATCGGATGATATGAGGATCATCGACTTTATAATAAACTTATAAAAAATATGTATGGAGCTATTGCCCCTTATTTCCACCTTAATTATAATATAATCGCAGAGTTTATCTGTGCTCTCCTTCTCATAAAAACCTCTAAAACCTTTTATCTTCCATCAAACTCTTTATAAACTTGGTTCCCTAGCTGGATGTGTCCTCAGCTTGGTACTCTTCTATTCTGCTTTTCCTTTTCAAATTACTTCTATTTGTACCAAGTCTTGGCATAATCCTCTTGATTTGCCGAATGCCTCATTTCAAAGTGCTTAAATTACCAGTACCAGTTTGATTCCAGCGGATTTCATTCCTTCCGCCATATTGACTTAGGGCTTATCATTCAGTCATATTTGAATCGCGACACTCATAAAACCTAACTCAATAATGCCACAGTGCCTCAGGAATTCTGGGTTGGTCACAATCTCCAGTTCTGGTGACACCTCCAGTTTTGGGTTGATTGGCATGTTAACAGTCAGATGTTGGTGTGAGCAAGAGAGCATTTTGCCCAAAATATCTGAATTAGTATATCAGGGTAAACCCTGATAAAAACAACAGAAAAAGTATGAGGGGAGACATTTCAATAGTTTATTAGAGTAACGAGCAGGCTTATATACCTGATAAATAAAAAATTTGCAAAGGTAAAAGGTTTTAAAAAAGGTTTAAAGGGAAAGCAGATCAAAGTAAATAAATAGGTTCTAGAAATATGACAAGGGAGGGGTTATCTGCAGATGTATTGTAGATCTCAGCGGTAACTTGACAATCCCATATTCATTTTCATGCTGATCTCTTAAAATTGAGGTTGTGGGTCTCAGAAAATTCAGGACAAATTGTCTTTGAAGACTGAGGTCTGTGGAGTTTCCTTGGTAGTTACTCAAGTGGGTTTAATGGGATCTATGCAAGGGAAGAGATGAATAATGTTAGGTAGATTACTAACACTGACTGTAAATTGGTAGTGAGATTGTCAGGGGATAATCTCCAAAAACTGGTTGTGTGCAATACTTTGAGACTAGTGCATTAAAATTTTTAGGCATTCCAAGTTGGTAATACCCAGGGGAGAAGTTGGTATTGAGAAGTACTTTGACTCCCCCTAGGGCTCTAAAGGCATCAGTCATTGAGGGCAACTGGCCCTTGTTTGGTGAAATGACAGCAACGTCATCAGGTTCATAAACTTTCTTCTGGTTGTGGGATAATCAGGTAACCCCCCATTCTTGGGACCTGGTATATATTTAGGACTTTGGGCTCGTGGAGATACTTTAATGCAGAGTTAGTCAACGAGTTGGGCAGAAGCTTGCTCTGAAGTTGAGGGAGCATGTTTATATTGGATAGGCAGTAGCTTCATCCCTTGGTCAGTTTATATACCACTGGTCACTTTCAAAGTTAGCAATGATCCATAATCCTGGAGAGCTTGGCAAGAAAGCACCATCAGGAAATAATTATGGTCAAAGATGATGGCATCAATGAATAATAATTTACCTGCAACTTCAACTGTTAAATAGAACACTTGGCTGCAACAGGGCTGTTGGGAGCCGCCTGCCTTAAGGAATACAAGGTCTCTTTGGAGGATATCTTTATAGCTGATGTCAATAAAAAGCTTCTTGGTGATAATGTTGGCAGATAATCTGAATCCAAAATAATAATAAAAAATCATATCTGAAAAGAGATCCTTGAGTGCAGGGTGCTCCTTGGTCAGTAAACATAATCTTAGGCTTCTGATGAGCATTTCAGAGTTATGTAAGGACAATACTTTGGTGCAAATCTTGATGTAAGGCAGGGATCAACTTGCATAAATTGACAAGGATTACTGAGATGATAGGATTCCTCAAAATAATAGTAGTAGAAATTCACTCAGGTTAGTAGGTGGACACTGGCTGAACTGGGAATAATTTAAAAGGCAATGTAAAGGGATACTAGGCAGAAAAAAAATTTGGGACTGATTAGCTGGGTTGGGTTGATGTGATAGGGGCGGTTGAAACTTGCTTTTGGATTATATAGGTTGATTATTGTGGGTTTCATTTCCTTTTGATTTGTTTTGATGTTTGAGGACAAAATTGGGAAAAGGTAAGTTATGATTAGTTGATTGGACTTGGAGTTTCTCATCATATCCCTCCATTGGGATTCCATGAGGTTCAGTCATCATCAGGGATCCTGCATTTAGCAAATTGTCAATTTTTATCTTTATTAAGACTTCAGGAGAATTGATTTTGGGCTCAGGTGCTTTCAGAGATTTGTAATTCAATAAATCTTCAATTTTCATTTTCTTTGGAAAATTGGGGGTAGCACTTGAGTTTGTAATCTCTTTGATTCTTAAGCTTTTCAGCAGCATTTTCCTATAGAAGTAAGGGTAACTAGTCAGATTTGTCTGATGGGGCTTTGCCCATATATTAGAATTTGTTGGAGGGGTTTGCAGGTTGGAATATCTTCAATCGTGGGTTGTGCAGACATTCTGAGGTGAGGAGGATTGGATGGACAAATTAGAGGGAAAAATTGGTAGTTTTGAGGTAGGTGGCGTGTCCCAGGCTTGTTGCTCTCTTTGATAAGGGCAACGTCCAATTGGGTAAACTATCTGTCACTGAGCACAAGGGGCATGACATTTACAGAAATGATACCCTGTTTGTATACGATTAAAACAGCAAAGGCTGTTGTAGGGCCACTGCCCCTGTACCAACATGGTCAACTAATGGACTTGTTTTGTGGGGGCATGAATTTGTTGGCTGACTTATAAGGAGGGCTTAATATTGGGATTTTTCACAATATCCTCAGTGTCTGAGATATCCAACTCTTCAACATCTGAATTTTTGACAGCAACATTTCATGGTGGGTTTTGTCAGTAGGTCATCATTCTTACATAATTTTGGCAAATGGCAATAGCTTGACCTATGCAATTTGGTTGAGCTATGTATATAACATCAAGATAGAAATTTTTATTTTGTCAAGGAACCTGTTAAGGAGTTGCTGATCGACTTCCTTAAAGTAATGATAGATGATCTATCCCCTAGGCCTATAATTTTTTCAAGTTTGGTGAGGAATTTGCTGATACAGAAAAAATTGAAGATAAAGCTGATAGAACTTCTAACAGAGTTGGGAAGCTGAAATACAAAATTTGTCATGGGTGCATGGATGCTAATAGTTCCAGGATTCAAAGGGTAGATTAGTGCTATGCCATTTTTGAGTGGTTGTGGTGAGCAGGCTATTCACTCCATATAAACTTTGAGGGGAGCTGACCCTATAGTTATCTCCCCATGCTTTGTAGTTGCCCAACCATTTGTCAATAGGTCTATAGTCAAATTTCTTAAGGTTCTGTTTTAATTATATTTGTACAAAGTAAATGTCAGTAGCTTGGTCAGTTGGTAAATTGGCTATAGGTTCTGGGGTATTATCCCTGGCAGGATCAGCACTTTGCCATAATGCCTTGGTAATCCTGGGTTGATCCTGACCTCCAGTTCTGGCAACATCCCATTTTTAGGTTGATCAGGTATGGTAAAAGTTGGGGGTTGGTGTGAGCTAGAGGGTATTCTACTTGAAATACCTGAATCAGCATATCTGGATAAAAACTTGTAAAAAAACAGGAAGAGTATGAGTGGAGGAGTTTTAATAGTTTATTGAAAGTAATGAGCAGACTTATATAACTGATATCTAAAATTTACAAAGAGAAATGGCTTTGAAGGGACTAAGGGAAAGCAGAGAAAAATGAATAAATAGGATCTATGGGATAAGACAACAAAGGAATATTTACCAATGGATTGTTTATCTTAGTGTTAACCTGGAAATATAAAAACTGGTAATCAGATTAATTGAAGATTGAATAACCCTTAGTTCCTCAAAATCAAATTAAATTTAAAATTTAAATTTATTGTGGGGAAGGCCGACCATGGGATGGACACTTCCGAATATGACTCAGAAGAGACAAAACTTTGTACCAGGGGAGGCACCCCAGAGAAGCGATGCTATCTCCTGTTGCCAGCAGGAACACCACTTATGGTGAGGGGGAGGAAACGTGGGAAGGGGCCATAGCCAAAATTGAGCACGTGTGGAGGAAGGGGTCTGATTTGATGAACCAGACTGGGAACCAAGAGGAGACCAGCTGTCGGCGATGTGGTGGGAGGTATCCAAACATCCACACCTGAAAGTGGTCCACCAAATGAGACCGGAATCTGTGGACCGCTTCTGGGAGGGTGGGGTGGAGCCTGCGATGGCATCTAAGACAATCGTGTGGATGGTCCACATGGCAATTGCAACCACCAAAGCACGAAGGGAGGGCGGAAGGGGGGAGGCCATTGATAAAGCAAACATATCTCTTGACAGACTGAAAGGATGCGTTTGATCCTGGCCCAGAAGACGTTGAATTTTGCGCCATATCACTTTAGAGGTAGGGCACTTCTCCAGGCGGTGAAACAGCGTTCCACACTGGCCACACACGACACAGGATGAGTGTAAAGTGTTAGAGCGCTCAGCTGTACGAAACACCCACCTCAGGCAGCGCCACACATGGGAGCGGACTTGAGGTTGCAACAGAGGATGGTGTACATATTTCCAGATATTTTTTTGGGTTTTAATGGAGTAAGGGGTGTCCATCATGTCCAGGTAGTCCACCCTGGATAGGACATGGGGCCTAATGGGGATCACACCATCATGGATGGGTAGCCCCTGTACCTTTTGTGTGAACTGAGGAGAGGGGCGGCCTCTTTGGGTTGTATGTCTGCTAATACGAATTCTCCACTCAGCGCTCTGCGTGGAGAGTAGGATTCGTTTGTAATGGGTTTTAGTCCCATGAGGACCTGTGGACGATGTGTGTGTAGCGAGGTATTTCATCAGGGAGTGGGGGTTCGATGGATTGTTGAGGCCCAAGGCGCGGGAGAAGTTGGAGCAGGCTGCGCGGGACCAGTGTTGGAAGGGGAGTGTAGGGGCGGTGATGGCCGCAATCCAGGTGCCCAGGATCTTGGCGGCATGGGCTTTGAAGTCAAGCAGGCCCATGCCACCATGATGTTGAGGGCCAAACATGACCTCTAACCACACTGGTGGAGGGCGGCCTGACCAAAGCCATCCTTGCAGCAAGTCATACAAGGATTTGAAGAAGCTTGGGGAGAAGGGGATGGCGTGGGCTCCAAACCAGACTTTGGAGAGGAGCATAGAGTTGGCTAAAACAACCCTGACAGTAAGGGAAGTAGGATGGGCTCTGAGGGAGGCGATTCGCTTTGTCACATTGTCTGAAATATGACTCTCCATTACTGCTGATGCATACCCGCCTGCCTCCACCCACACACCCAGATGGCTACTGGTCCTATGGTAGGACGTGGCATGAAGGGGAGCACCAGTGGGGCGGTGTGTTTTGAGTTAGTAGGGCGAGGACGTGGCGAGCAGATGGGCTGGGTTGGGAACTAATTGCTGGGGTCCAGCAGTTCTGAAACCGACCAAGGAGGATGATTTTGGTTTTGGAAGCGTTCAGTGCAGCATTACTTATCCGGGAATACTCCTGGATGAGAGCTTCAAGCGCGCATGCATCTCTATTATTAGACACCCCAACCACACAATCATCTGCAAACGCCATTATCTTGACTGGGGCTTGGCCTGGCACATGGACCCCCAGTAAGTTGGGCCTTCACATTTTGTAGTAGTGGGTCAAGGCTGAAGTTGTATAAGAGTGGGCTGAGGGGGTCCCGTTGTCGCAAGCCCCTTTGAGGGCGGACTACTTCCATTAGGAAGCCAGGGCCACGCACTGCCATTGTTGCAAATTCTGTGAGCAGCATTACCCAGTTGATGAAGCGAGGGGGTAGGCGGAATTGATGGAGGCAGGCCCTGAGGTATTCCCAGTTTACTCTATCATAGGCCTTTTGTTGGTCCAAGAATACAAGTGCCCCAGAGGCTGTGGACTGACATACATTAGCCACAGAGTGCATGTTATCCCAAATCGACCTTCTGGGGATGAAACCGAATTCTTCTGGGGAGATGGTGGCAGATGCTACAGTCCCTAAACGGTTAGCCATAATTTTTTTTAAAATTTTAGTGTCTGTGTTTGTTAGAGAAATGGGGCACCAGTTGGCTAAGTCTAGCTTATCCCCTTTCTTGAAGAGTGTGACAGTGAAGGCCTCATGTCCTCCTGGTAGGAGGCGCGTTTCCATCAGGCTTTGGTTAAGTGAGGCGAGCAGCAATGGGGATATATACCTGAAATATTTTTTGTAGAACTCATATGGAATGCCATCTGGGCCTGGGCATTTTCGGTTTGGTGCACCGCGAATGGCTGTCCATAATTCGTTTGGAGTAATCAAATTCATTATTTCTGAGTATTGGAAAATGGTGTGGATGTGGGCACAGTTGAGAAATTCCGCCACTTCAGCCAGCTGAATTGGGTCAGATCGGTACAACTTGGAGTAATACTGTTGCATTTTGATTGCCACTTCAGCCAGTGTATCCACATTGGAATTATCCAATCTTCGCATCTGTGTGCAGGCCATGCTCTGGCATGGTGCAAAAAAAATTTAAAGAAATGTGCGGTGCACTTGTCGCCTTTTGTGATGCGTGTGGCCCTGTACTGAACACAAATCCGATGTTTATGTTGTCTTTTGAGTGCATTGAGGTGGGCAGCTGCCTCCGCCCACTTCCATCCCCATGAAGAACTGTATGCTGTAATCGGGATGTTGGACTCCAAGTGTGCCAATTCTGCCAGAGCGTGCGAGATAACCGCTGATGTGGCTCGTGAGCATCTGGAGGAGAGATGGCGAGAGTGGCGGATGGTGTCATCTTTGAAGGCAGCCCATGTGGAAATGGGGTCCGCACAAAACAGTGCAACAAACTTTTTTGCCAAAGTTACCTCTTCTACCCACATGGAAAATCCTGGCGACATGAGCTCGGGGGGCGGATTTTGTACCAATGTGGGGCCTTAGAAGCTGTGACAGGTAGGTGGTAGGTTAGCTAGACCAGTTGATGGTCAAAGAATTCCAATTTTGTTGTATTAAAGTGGGAGATGTGGGGTTGGAATTTTGCCAGCATTAGAATAAGGTCAATGCGGGTCATGGACCTTAATTGGCCATTTTGGACGTGGGGACACATCATGTTTTTGAGCAGTGGGGCATGTCATGGCAGTGCATCCATTAATCTGAGGGTGGGCTTTAGAATGCGTAGTTCTACGTGACCCTGGGGGGCGTGGGGTGAGGAAGGCCACCAGTCCATTGGTGTGTTTAGCCAACAGTTTATGTCACCAACTAGGAAAGAGTCTGGGGGTAGCGGGAGGGATTTGACCAACAAGAAAAATTCCTGACGCTTGAGTGCACCATTTGGGGAATAGATGTTTACAATTGCATGCACTACGTCAGCCCACAAGAAAGTGACAACAAGTACTCGGCCATTTAGGAATGTTTCTGCGGATAAAAATTTGAAAAAATTATTTTTCTGAATTAGCACCCCACAGTGCTTCGACCAAAAGGATAGGGATGGGAGGAGCTTTGTTTTCCAAGCTTCCTTGGAACCTCGCGGACAGTGGGACTCCTGGATGGCCAGGATATCCACAGGTAAATTTTTTTTTTGTAAAAAACTCAGTTTTCTAGCCCGGGATGGGGAGGCCTTGAGTCCAGCGATATTTAACATCCCTAAGGTGAAGGTTTCCCCCATCACACCCTAGATGTGAGGGGGTGGGTACCCGGGACCACCAGCCTCTTCTAGATCCCCACGGGCCTTCACAGGAGCGTGGGAGTTAGCAGCAACGCTATTGGAGTTTTTGTTGATTTTTGTGGAAAGAGTCACGTTGGCTTTGGCCTTCGCTTTTTGTTTTCCTGACGTCGGACGAATTTTTTGCGGTGCAGATGAGTTTGGTGCACCGTTGAGTGGGTCAAAAAAATTTTCAGTTGGGATGAGTCCCAAGTCAGTTTCAACTGGAGCTTGAATGCAGCGATTGGGTGAGATTGAATCTCCCATTGGATCCTTGGATTGAGTGGCCCACTCAGCATGGGCTTCCTAATCTGATTGGTTGATGGATTCCCAAGTTGTTTCCACTGAAAAGGTTTCCATGTCCTCCTGGCGTTGTGAGTGTGGGATAGCGGTGGTGGCTTTGGCCGCTTCCTTGGCTGTGGCCCTATGGGCCTGCTTGGACTTCTTCTGTTCTTGCGGGGAGATAGGCTTTACCAGTAGGTAGCAGCCTTGTGCTCCCCACGGGAACGCCTCCTTGATGCTTGCAGTTGGTTCGTAGTGCGCCTCTCCACTAGCCATGGCTGTTGAGGGGTGCTCTTGGAATGTGACGCCCTCCTTGATGGGGCATGCATGCGCCTTATGGCTGAATGCATCACAGTGGGTGCAAATGGTGGGTGCGCTATTCACGGTCACCCAGAATGGGTGGGTAGTATGCCCTGTGATATCAATAAAAGTGGAGTATGGGATCTGGGTTAGATCCTTCGCAATCTCCTCAGTTGGGGTTGGAACTGCGATGGCTTTGCCAGTGCACAGGTGTGGCATCAGCATGAAGCGTTGCATTTCAAAAGATTGTATTTCACCATATATGGCGAGACCATCTTTCAGGTGTTGTTCCAAAATATCAAGTTTTACTGTAGTAGGCAAAAAGTCAAACGTGAGGAAAATTTGGTTTGATTTTGTCCATCTGGTGCATTTAGTTTTGATGACCTGTTGCCCTTCAGGGAGGTTGACCACTATGCGCACTGCTGCAGCCTCGCCTGCTGCCATTTTGCTTTCAAAACCTAGGTCCAGCCAACCGCGTGACATGGAGTGAGGTTTAACGTACACTGCGGTCAGGAAAATTGTGTGTACATCTTCACAAAATTCTTCCCATAAGGCCATTTTTTGGATGTCCAGAAACATGCAGACTCCAAATTCCACCAATGAAAGTGGCTGGGAGTGTGGCATGTTGATGTACTGGTTGCATCATGCTTGCCATGCGAGTATCTCCAGGGAAATAGTGACCACCAGTTTCTTAAAAATTTTGTCAATTCCACCGGATTCTCCAGGGCGTTTTCAAACGTTGGAGGCCGTGAGCCTTCCACCTGCTCCACTTACCTTGCTTGCCCAACTGCTCCCTGACATGGGCGCAGACTAATCTCCTCTGTGAGATTATCAAACTAGATTCAGTCTTGAATTGAATAGGTTGCAATAATGATTGTAACGAGAAAGAAAAATCAAATTAAATTTTTATATCACTTTATCTAGATATTAATACATGAAGAGAAAACTTTGTACCTCTTTTTAAGCATATTGTTTCATGGAGGAGTGTGAGATTTGGTATAGTTAAAAGTTTATATGGAGAAGGAGTACAAAAACTAAATTTTTATATACTTTTATAATAAAACAAAAAGGTATTTATATATATATTCTTATGATTTCATCATTTTACAAATCAATTTCAATATTTTGTAAACCAATTTTAACATTTTATAAATTGATCTCAACATTTTGCAAATTAATTACAACATTACATAATTCAATTTCAACACAATTTTTGGTAATAGTTTTATTTTATTCCTGCTGAAATAGAGGCAAGCTTAATATTGCCCACTCTTTTTCCTATTTAAATAATATTTGTATATAAGGGTGGTTAGCTTGTTAGGGTAATTCCTGCTTCCACTTTAGTGAAGGTTTTGTTCAAACATGTTCAAAACCTGTATAGGCTTTGAAAAATCTTGGTGTGGTATATTTGTCTCAAGTTTAACCTGCCTTGATTACATTTAAAAATAGTTCTATTTCCCTTATATCAAATTATAATAGACCAAAAGAAAACACTGATACTGAGGAAATCAATGAGTTTAGCTAGATGGGTTGGGACCATCTAGTACTAAAAAAAATGAGTTTAGCTAGAACTAGATATGATACAATCACTTAAAACTAAAATATTGAAATTGAATTATAAAATATTGAATTTCAAATATAAAATATTGAAGTTGGTGTGTTAAATACTGAAATTGAAGTATTAAATATCAAAATTGAATGTAATATTGAAATTGAAAGGCAAAATATTGAAATTGATTTGCAAAATGTTGAAATCAAAGGAAAAATGTTATATAAGAAGTGAAATACTATATGTTTTTAATATTAATCGGTATATTGTTATGAGCTGATGAGTTTGATATTCAGTTGATTTGTTAGTTTAAAAGGTTTTGTCAGATGGTTGGTGGATTTGGGTTGATAATAAGCTTGAATTTTTAGTAAGCAGTTAGTGAATGGTTGATTCAATAAGTTAACTGGTTTTGGTAAGTTGTTGGTGGTTTTTAGTTGTTGGTTGATTTAAAAAGTCAATTGACTTTTGGCTGGGTGGTGGTTGGTGGATTTAAGTTGATTCGATGGGCTCAATAGTTTAAGGTAAGTGATTGATGGTTTAGTTAATTTGGCAGGCTTAATTAATTTTGACTAAGTGGTTGGAGGTTAGAATATTCAATAGGTTTAATAGTTTCTGAACTTATTGATGGTTATCTATCTACTTAAAAAAACACATTCACTGACTGAAAGACTCACTGACTGACTGACATCTGAAACCTTCAAACCTGATAGGTTCAATCTATTTTGTGTGAGTGGGTGAGAATTGTCAAATAAAATCAAATCTGAAACTATTGAGTATGATAAGTTCAAATTATTTAAGTGATTTGGTGAGAATTGGTGAATATTATCTAATAATTCACCAAATTGCTCACCTGAAACTCAACAAAAATAGTATTAGAGTTTAAGTAGATTAAGTAGTAGGATAATCAGCTCACCAGCCATGAGGGCAACAGCAGAGCTGTTAGTCCGAGGGCCCAAGAGTAGCGCTAGCGCAGCCTATAGGCTGCAATGTGATCTTATCATCTTCTGATAAGCTTTAAATACTGTAGTGGAGCATGAGTATCTGGATGTTAGGTTTATATATTTTAAAAACCTGCCAGATTTGGTCCACCTACCTAATAAAATACTTTTGGCAAGTTTAGAGGTTGATTTAGTAGTTTGGAAGATATGTCACATACTCATTCTATTCAAGGCAAGGGGACCAGGGGACCCTTCTTGCCAATACAAGAAAAGGCATGTAAAAAAAGTAATAAGCTAAAAACCCACTTTAACCTCCTGTTATATCAAGATAGGCTCACATCTATCCTGACATATCAGAGGGGAAAGATGGATTGAGATGGGGAGGTTTCTCCAATTGGATCCCAAAGGATACTTGCTCTACTGCAGCTAAAAATACAGTGGGGAGATCTATGGGATATGGATCAAGGATGTCAAGAGGAGAGTTTTCATGAAGGATGTCAGCAGAAACCAGGACCGCCACATAATTAGTGATTTCTTTTTCCGCCTTACATCTGTATTCTGTTAATTTGTTAAAGGCTGCTTCAGCCTTAGGAGTGGTTTTCTTTGAGGTGTCAAACTGGGATGCTCTGGCAACCACCTGAAATGCCACACTCACATTTTGGTGCATTTGTTGGATATCATCCTTAACTTACTCCTCAAAATCAGTTGATGATCTCACCTCTGGAAGTCCGTTTAAAAGGTTTTCAGAAGCTTTACTTAGGTAAACTCTTGAAAGAATATCAGTTGGCTTTAATAAAGCACTTAATGCCATTGAGTGAGTTGGCATAAATAACTTTTTTTAGATTTTGGAAGGTATCAGTGGGCTGCATCACATACTCAATGATTTTATGTATAAAGAGATGTTTTGGGTAGCAGTTTGGTATTATTTGATTGCTTTGATAGGTTTATTTTATTTGTCTGAGTGGTTGATGCCTTTTGTTCAAATTAATAGGACACAGTTTAACTTTGAGGGGTGATTAGTTATTGGTTAATTTGATAAGTTCAGTTAGTTTTACCTGAGTGGTTGGTGCTTTTTGGTTGATTTGATTGTGCAATTAGATTTGGCTTAATGGTTTTGTTTATCTATGATATAAAATCTAAATTTAATAAATTGAATATCTGAAATTTTATAGACACCATAGCAAAGCATGGGTAAATCAGCTATTCAATATATAAAAACTAAACTGATTTAGAATCATCTGGTAAAGGGGCCAAAAAACTTTTCTCTCTCGTTGCAATCACTTTTGCAACTTATTCAATTCAAGTCTGATTCTAGTTTGATAATCTCACAGAGGAGATTAGTCTGCGCCCATGTCAGGGAGCAGTTGGGCAAGTAAGGTAAGAGGAGCAGGTAGTAGGCCCGCGGCCTCAAACGTTCAAAAATGCCCCGGAGAAACTGGTGAAATAGAAAAAAATATAAAAAAAACTGGCGGTCACTATTTCCCCAGAAATCCTCACTTGGCAAGCGCGATGCAACCAGTACATCAACACGCCGCACTCCCAACCACTCTCGTCAGTGGAATACAGAGTCTGCATGTTTCTGGACATTCAACAAATGGCCTTATGGGAAAAATTTTGTGAAGATGTGCACACAATTTTCCCAACCGCGGTGTATGTTGCACCTCACTCCATGTCACGTGGTTGGCTGGATCTCAGTTTCAAAAAGGAGGCAGCAGACGAAGCTGCTGTGGTGCGCATTGTGATTGACCTCCCTAAAGGGCAACGGGTCATCAAAACCAAATGCACCAGATGGACAAAATCCAACCAAATTTTCCTCACGTTTGACTTTTTGCCTACTACAGTAAAACGTGCCATTTTGAAAAACACCTGAAAGATGGTCTCACCGTTTACAGTGAAATACAATCTTTTGAGATGCAATGCTTTACGCTGATGCCACACCTGTGCTCCAGCAAAGCCATCGCAGTTCTGACCCCAACAAAGGAGATTGTGAAGGACCTAACCCAGATCCTGCACTCCACATATATCAATATTGAAGGGCATACCACCCACCCTTTCTGGGTAACCGTGGATAGCGCGCCCCTCATCTGCACCCACTGTGACACTTTTGGCCATAAGGCACATGCATGCCCCACCAAGGAGGGCATCACACGCCAAGAGCACCCTTCAGCAGCCATAGCCAGCAGAGAGGCGCACTATGAACCAACCACAAGCACCAAAGAGGCTTTCCTGTGGGGAGCACAAGGCTGTTACCTACTGATAAAACCTATTTCTCTGAAAGAGCGGAAGAAGGCCAATCAGGCCCGCAGGGCGCGGCCAAGGAAGCGGCCAAAGTCACTACTGCTATCCCACACTCCCAACGCCAGAAGGACATCAAAACCTTTGCGGCGGAAGCAACTTGGAAATCCATCAACTAATCAGATTGGGAAGCCCATGCTGATTGGGCCACCCAATCTGAGGATCTGATGGGTGACTCAATTTCACCTGATCTTTGCAACCAAGCTCTGGTCAAAATTGACTTGGGGTCCAACCTAACTGAAAAAATATTTTTGACCCAATTGTTGGTGCACTGAACTCATCCGCACCGCAAAAAATTTGTTCAATGTCAGGGAAACAAAAAGTGAAGGCAAAAGCCAACGTGAACCTTTCTGCTAAAATCAACAAAACTACTAATAGCGTTGCTTCAAAGACCTGCACTGCCGTGAAGGCTCATGGGGATCTAGAGGAGGCTAGTGGGCCCAGGTGCCCACCCTCACACCTAAGGTGTGAAGGGGGAATCCTTCACTTTAGGGACGTTGAATATTGCTGGACTCAAGGCCTCACTATCCCAGGCTAGGAAACTGAGTTTTTTACAAAAAAAAATTTACCTGTGGATATCCTGGCCATCCAGGAGTCCCACTGTCCGCGAGGTTCCAAGGATGCTTGGAAAACCATGCTCCTCCCATCCCTATCCTTTTGGTCAGAGCACTGTGGGGTGCTAGTTCACAAAACAATTTTTCAAATTTATATCATTGGAATCCTTCCTCAATGGCTGAGTCCTCGTTGTCACTTTCTCGTGGGCTGATGTGGCACATGCTATCGTCAACATCTATGCCCCAACCTGTGCATGAGAACGTCAGGAATTTTTCTCATTGGTCAAATCCCTCCCGCTACCCCCAGACTCTTTCCTAGTCGGTGACATGAACTGTTGGCTAAACACACCAACGGACCAGTGGCCTTCCTCACCCCACGCCCCCCAGGGTCATGTAGAACTTCGCATTCTAAAGGCCACCCTAGGGTTAATGGATGCGCTGCCATGGCGAGCCCCACTACTCAAAAACATGACGCGACCCCACATCCACAGCGGTCAATTAAGGTCCATGACCTGTATATACCTTATCCTTATGCCGGCGAAATTCTAACCTCACATTTCCCACTTCCAAACAACAATGATTGAATTCTCCGATCACTGGCTGGTCTCAATAACCTACCACCTACCTGTCACAGTGGCTAAGGCCCCACATTGGTGCAAACTCCGCCCTCCCAAACTTGCGTCACCAGGATTTTCCACTTGGGTGGAATCTGCAACTTTGGCAAAAGAGTTTGAAAACCATTTTGTGCAGACCCCATCTCCACATGGGCAGCCTTCAAAGAGGGTACCATCTGCCACTCTCACTACCTCTCCTCACAACGCTCACAAGCCACATCGGCCATCATCTCGCGCGCTCTGGCAGAGTTGGCACACCTGGAGTCCAACATCTGAGCCACAGGATACAGCCCTGCATGGGGCCAGAAGTGGGCGGAGGCAGCTGCCCACCTCAACGCTCTCAAAAGGCAACACAAACATCGGGTTTGTGTTCAGTACAGGGCCAAATGCATTACAGAGGGTGACAAGTGCACCGCATATTTTTTAACAGTAATTCCGCACCATTCCAGAGCGTGGCCTGCACACAGGTGCAAAGATCGGATGATTCCATCATGGATACGCCAGCCAAAGTGGCAATCAAAATACAAAAGTATGACTCCAAGTTATACTGATCTGATCCAATTCAGCCAGCCAAAGTGGCGGAATTTCTCAACTGAACCCACATCCACACCATTTTCCAATACCCAGAAATAATGGATTTGATTACTCCAAATGAACTATGGACAGCCATCCGCGGTGCACCAAACTGGAAATGCCCAGGCCAAGAGGGCATTCCATATGAATTCTATAAAAAGTACTTCAAATATATATCCCCACTACTGCTTGCCTCACTTAACCAGAGCCTTCTGGAAACGCGCCTCCTACCAGGAGGACATGAGGCTTTCACCTTCACACTCTTCAAGAAAGGGGACAAGCTAAAATTAGCCAACTGGCGCCCCATTTCTTTAACTAACACGGGTACAAAAATTTTAACAAAAATCATGGCTAACCATTTAGGGATTGTAGCATCTGCCACCATCTCCCCAGAATAAATCAGTTTCATACCCAGAAGGTCAATTTGGGACAACGTGCACTCTGTGGCTAATGCATGCCAGTCCACAGCCTCTGGGTCACTTGTATTCTTGGACCAAAAGAAGGCCTATGATAGAGTAAACTGGGAATACCTCAGGGCCTGCCTCCATCAATTCCGCCTACCCCCCGCTTCATCAACTGGGTGATGCTGCTCACAGAATCTGCAACAATGGGAGTACGTGGCCCTGGCTTCCTAACAGAAGTAGTCCGCCCTCAAAGGGGCTTGCGACAAGGGGACCCCCTCAGCCCACTCTTATATAACTTCAGCCTTGACCACTACTTTGAAAAGTGAATGCCATTTCACTGGGGTCCATGTGCCAGGCCAAGCCCCAGTCAAGATGATGGCGTTTGCAGATGACTGTGTGGTTGGGGTGCTAATAAAGATGCACACGCACTTGAAGCTCTCATCCAGGAGTATTCCTGGGTAAGTAATGCTGCACTGAACGCTTCCAAAACCAAAATCATCCTCCTTGGTCAGTATCAAACCTGGTGGGCCCCAGCGACCAGTGCCCAGCCCAACCCATCTGCTCGCACACGTGCTCGCCTTTCCAGCTCACCCCACACCACCCCACTGGTGCTCCCCTTTGTGCCACGCCCTACCATAGGGCTGGTCTGCCATCTGGGTGTGTGGGTGGAGGCAGGCGGGTATGCATCAGCAGTAATGGAGAGTCATATTTCAGACAATGTGACAAAGCGAATCGCCTCCCTCAGAGCCCATCCTACTTCCCTTACTGTCAGGGTTGTTTTAGCCAACTCTATGCTCCTCTCCAAAGTCTGGTTTGGAGCCCACGCCATCCCCTTCTCCCCAAGCTTTTTCAAATCCTTGTATGCCCTGCTGCAAGGATGGCTTTGGTCAGGCCGCCCACCACCAGTATGGCTAGAGATCATGTTTGGCCCTCATCATCATGGAGGCATAGGCCTGATTGACTTCAAAGCCCATGCTGCAAAATCCTAGGCACCTGTATTGCGGCCGTCACCGCCCCTACACTCCCCTCCCAACACTGGTCCCATGCAGCCCGCTCCAACTTCTCCCACGCCTTGGGCCTTAATAATCCATCAAACCCTCACTCCCTGATGAAATACCTCGCACACACACATCGTCCACAGGTCCTCACGGGACTAAAACCCACTACAAACAAATCCTCCTCTTCATGCGTAGCGCTGAGTGGAGAATTCATATTAGCGGACACAGCCCAGAGAGGGCGCCCCTCTCCTCGGTTCACACAGGAGGTACAGGGGTTACCCATTCAAGATGGCGTGATCCCCACATGGCCCCATGTTCTATCCAGGGTGGACTACCTGGACATGATGGACATTCCTTATTCCCTTGAAACCCAGAAGACAATATGGAAATACACCCACCATCCTCTGTTGCAGCCTCAAATCTGTTCCCATGTGTGGCGCTGCCTGAGGTGGGTGTACCATATGGCTGAGCGCTCTAACGCTTTACACTCATCCTGCGTCATGTGTGGCCAGTATGGAACGCTGTTCCACCGCCTGGAGAAGTGTCCTACCACTAAAGTGATATGGCGCGAAGTTCAACGTCTGCTGGGCCAGGATCAAACATATCCCTTCAGTCTGTCAAGAGATATGTTTGCTTTATCAATGGCCTCCCCCTTCCACCCTCCCTCCATGCTCTGGTGGTTGCAATCGCCATGTGGACTATCCACACGATTGTCTTGGATGCCATCACAGGCTCTACCCCACCCTCCCAAAAGCTGTCCACAAATTCTGGTCTCATTTGGTGGACCACTTTCAGGTGTGGATGTTTGAATACCTCCCACTGCATCGCCAACAGCTGGTCTCCTCCTGGTTCCCAGTTTGATTCATCAAATCAGACCCTTTCCTCCACACATGTTAATTGTGGCTATGGCCCCTTCACACGTTCCATCCCCCTCCCCATAAGTGGCGTTCCCGCTGGCAACAAGAGATAGCATCGCTTCTCTGGGTGCCTTCCCTGTTACTAAGTTTTGTCTCTTTTGGGTCAAATTTGGAAGTGTCCATCCCATGGTCAGCCTTCCTCACAATAGATTTAAATAGATTCATCTGGTAAGTTATAAACACCTTAGTGAATCATGGGTATCTGAATGTTAGTTGAAATAAATTTGCCACCATTATATACTTAAAGATGACATACTTTGTAAAAATGATAATCTTTAGTCCTTTATAGGCTGCATATTGAACTTCATATCAACTGCTAATCTAACCAGTACCCCTTGTTTTTGGTTCATATACCTTTTTTTACTTCAATTTCAACATTTAACATTTCAAATTTTAACATTTTGCATTTTCAATTTCATCATTTAGCATTTCAATCTCAACACTTTTTATTTTGATTTTAACATTTTACTGATCAATCTCATTTTATACTTCAATTACAACATTTCATATTTCTTTTCTTTATTATACTTCAATTTCACTATTTTTTGCTTCATTTTTTAATATGACACTTCAATTTCAACGTTTTTCAGTTCAACTTCAATATTTCATATTTGGAATTCAATATTTTTTAAATCAAATTCAATATTTTTGTTTTAGTGATTGTATCATATCTAGTTCTAAATATAGACTCATTAATTTCCTCACATCAGTGTTTTCTTTTGGTAGATTATAATATGATATAAAGGATACATGAATATTTTTTAGATAAAAAAAAGAGTCAAATTAATATGCATGTACTATTTCAGCAGAAATAATAAAATAAAAATATTGCTAAAAATTGTGTTGAGATAAAATATAAAATGTTAAAGTTAAAGTATAGAATGTTGAAATTGATTTGTAAAATGTTGAAATTGAAATGCAAAATAGTGAAATCAATGTAAAAAAGGTATATATTACCATTAACTGTTATATGAGTAATAGTCTTACAATATTGCAAGCCATCAATAGTAAACTAACAATCAAAGATACTGACCTACCCTTTACCTTTGGAACAGTTATAATGGCACATGTTCCTCTTCTACATCTTCCCTGGCTACAATTGAGATGTAAATTAAATTAGTATTCATCAATAAAAATAACTTTGTAATAATAATCATTAAAGTGATTATTAAACCAAAGAGCATACTCTTTTCTCAATAAAATCATTTCAGGATTATTTACTATATCTAATTATTGACGGCTTACCTTCATTGTAATTTGTAATTTCTGGAGACATTTATTAATATTTCAAACTGATATTGAAAATTTTACTTCTTCTGCCTCCAATGTTTCTTTGATCTCTTTCAAGGTTATTTGTGAATTAAATGAAACCAAATTTCAACTCTTTCTGTACAAACTTTGGCATGATTTTGATATGACTGGATGATAATCTTGGGACAGCCAAGTGGAATCTGCCAACATAGTATCAGTTATGAATATTTGAGTGCCTTGAGATGAGGTGATATTGGGATATAATGGGTCTTATTATATAATGAGTTTATTGGAACACCTCTATATAAGGCAATAAGGTGATGATGTTATTTGATGAATATGAAGTAAATCGCCTACAAATAGGGTGACAGCAGAATAAGTCTAACAAGCCATATTTTTAATAAAATCAGTGGAATAGAATAACTCAAGCAATGAGAAATAGTATTGCCTGAAGCTGATGTATATAAGCGAAATGGGCAATTAAGAGAGGGAGGTTTTTGAAGGTAGATGAGAAGGAACAGCAAGAGATGCCGTATTTATAAAAATAAATAAAAAAACTGATTGGGGCAATTGCTCCTATTTTTTTAATATATTTTCAAGTGTGTCTAAAGGACTGACAATCCTCACATTGTCCGTCTATTGCTCAGAGGGATCAACCTGTGTAAATAGCCCAGCGGATCCTAGTGATACTGTTCAAAATTACAACAGTGGTGCTCACTACAGGGGGCCCATTGATCAACCACCCAACACTCCAGAACCTCAATTGCCAACCATGCCTTACCCAAGCTATGTCATTGGGGAGTCTTCCTGAAACCCCATATCAGCTTCATATGAGGAAATTAAAGTTATCTTGGATGTGGTACTCAAAAACCAAGATGAATTCCTTCAAGAACATAACGCGGTCATGCACCAACTTGATAGTACGTTTATTAAAATGCAAATCTTGGAACTACAAAACAAAGAACTTGCTGAATGACTGAATGATACCACCCAGCGGCTGCAACATGCAGAACAAAAATTCTCTACTCCTTCTCAGTGTCTCGCTTGGAGGATGATGACTATCAAGAAGAAGTATCCTACATAGGAGAAGACAGTGCTGGTCAAGGCTATGACACTCATGATAATAGCACCGGATAATCATATGAGTCAGAACACTACTTACCTCCAGTAATGGCTGTACCACCTACCACCAACGGTCATGCTACCCCTGAAGTGACAGATATCCCAACTTCCACTAATCCCACTCCTCATTGAGAATCCACTTTTAGGTCTTGTTCTGTTCCTCAGTGTGGCCCTAACAACCACAAACAAAAGGAAGATATTAATATCAAAAAGATACCCCCATTTGACCATAATGGGAACATCCATGAGTTTTTTAAACAATTTGAGTTTGCCGCAGAAGGAGTCTCCAATAAATGGAAGGCTAAGTTGCTAATATCTGCTGTGGATGTAGGAATCGCCAATCAGGTCACCTGTTACCTCCCAAGTAGTTCTGTCTCCTATAAGGACGTAAAGGACACTGTACTCCACTTGTTTGGGGGAAACTCAAAAATGTCACAGCAGAAAGCGGAATTCTTAACAATCAGATTCTGTCAAAATGAGACTCTCATTGAGTTTGCTGATTGATTCACAACAGAAGCCCATGTGCTGATTGGAGCTGAGTATTTAGTGGAAGCTGACGTGTGCATTGTCATGTCCGCCGCGGTGAAGCCATATTGCAAACTTTCTAATGTTCTTTTGCCGCTTCTGGATGATGATGTACCTCAGCTTAAGATTGTACAGTTTCTACAATGGGTATCCCCTAACTTTTCGCCGCCAAATTCAGATCACAAGACTACCACTACCATGGCACCCTCTTATTCCGTAGAATAATATTATCCGCCTCCAACTTCATTTAGTAATCCTCAGCCTCACTATAACTCTGCGCCTTGTCCTTGACCAAATTATAATCAACAGTTTGATCAGCATCAATGGGCTGGCCATGACAACCGCCAGCAACCTAGTTATCGACCTGGACCCAATTACACTGACTGTCAACAATCAGTTTACTGACCTGGAACTGGGTATATTGAATGACCCCAACCCTTCCAGTCTAGAGCCGCTTTTATGATAACCCAGGTCGTGGTTTTTATGGGGTTAACTGCTATGAATGCAGTTGCCCTGGGCATTTGGCAAAATTCTGCCACAATCGCCGCATGAATTACATACAACAAGACCAATACTACCAGGGAAAAGATGGAGCAGTGTAGAGATGGGACACTCTACCTCAGCAATACCCACTCAACACGTCCCCAAATCATTTGTAGTATACTCTGCAAAAGTTCTTCAGTATGATGACGGAATTTTATACCAGCAGCTGGTTGGAGGAGTAAATGTAGTAACCCAAGCTCAAGCTAAGGCAGTGGCAGAAGAAGAGATTCTTGACCAACTGAAGCCCTTTGCCTGTCAAATGCTTGATCAAGCTTCCTCAGACTATCTTGATCCTGCCACGGATGCACCAACTCTGAAAGGAGTAAACGTCGCCCTTCTGATAGATGCCATTGTCAGAGAATACCCCCAAGTCGGAGAGGGGATTAATAATTTTCTTGAGAAAATAGAGCCCATAAATGTTCATGTATTAAACAGTCAATATTCTTCTTATTCTGAGTGTACATACTGTGATATTTTTGTTGTGAAAAATAGAGTTCGCGCTATAATAGATACTGGTGCTCCAGTCAACATAGTTTCCACTAAGTTAATGCAAAAATTGACGTTGAAATCTGATAAGTACCATCGCATGGTTTATGGAACTGCTGGAGCTGTAAGCACTGTCTCCGAGGGAGCATACAGCGCACTGCCTCTGCGCTTTGGGTCCATTGTTGTTGTGGCTCCACCAATTGTGTTGCTGAATTATACTATGACATATTAATTGGGACCGCTTTTCTGCGTCATTTTGGGGCTATCATTGATATGATGGAGGAAACCCTTGACCTCCTGGGTCAGCGGGTCCCAATTTACTTTACTACTAGGGGAGTACCAAAGGATCCGGTGCATACAAGTCATATCAACCTCACCTATAGTGATGGGGTAAGGCCTGTTCGCTACCATTGACTGAAGTGCAAAACTTGGGCCCTTTCCCAGCAGATCTATGAATATCAAGGGATACCTCTTCAAGCGGCAGAGCCCATATCCATCCCTTCCAGCCATCAAGTCTTAGTGAATGCTGAGTTAGAGGTAGAAGTGCTGCATGGGTTATATGGGTAAGTTATTGGGCTCTATCATCAAACATGGTTTGAGCTGCACGTGGCTCCAGGAATTATACTCCTGGGGCAAAGGGAGATAAAAGTTTTGTTAGAAAACCTGCAGAGTGAACCAGTACAAATTTGCATTACCAAACTATAGCATATCTACATCTGATTTCCATAGATGAGGTCCATCAGGTTCATGATTTTGGATCCTTGGATGAATTTGGACTACCGCTTGAATCATCAGTCAATGTACTAACAGTGGTACCATAAGGTAATTTAACAGGATTAACGGATGAACAAAAAGATCAAGCAATGGCTTTATTTCAGAAATACAAGGGGATTTTCGCTGTTGATGATCACATTTAGGGTGTGCTCAGGGGGTGGTCCATGATTGGACACTGGTGATCATCCTCCAATAAGGTCTCAGCTGATCTGCTGCTCTTGGGCAGCGGAAGATGTGGTTACTGAAGAAATTGATAAGTTATTACAATAAGGGATGCTTGAGCCATCCAAGAGCACATGGGCTTCACCTGGCCTAATTGTAAAAATGAAGAATGGCACCAACTGGGAAGTAATAGACTATTGGAAGCTCAACAGTACTACAAAAAAGGATTTATACCCCTTGCCAAGGATTGACAACGCTCTGGACCAATTAGGGAGTTCCCGCTACTTTTCTGCAATGGAATTATTATCAGGATACTGGCAAATTGAGTTACTCTTAGTGGAACAGGAAAAATGTGCTGTGATCACCTCTAAAAGCCTTTTTCAACCAACACGGATGCCTCAAGTACTGTGTAACACTCCTGCTACTTTTCAGCAAGCCATGGACACTATTCTTGGCGACCTGAAACTGTCATGCATCCTAATATATCTCAATGATATGAACGTTTTCTCTTGGACCTTTTTGAAGCACCTCAACCACCTTGAAGCAGTATTCCACCGGCTGGCTGAGGCGAACATTGAAATTAAACCTCAAAAGTGTAACTTTTTCAAAGATCAGCTTGAATACCTGGGTTTAATGGTAGACTCAACTAGGCTGCAGCCACAACTGGCTAAGGTGGAGGCTATCAGAAAGATGGCTACACCTAATAGTAAGCATGACATACAGGTATTTCTGGGGATGGTTGGTTACTACTAACACTTTATCCCTAATTTTAGCTGTATTGGGGGCCCACTATTCGAGTTGTTGAAAAAGATGCTGTGTTCAAGTGGAAAGAATGTCATCAATCCACTTTTGATGCACTCTGTATGGCGCTGAGAAGTGCACCAGAGTTTCAATATCCAAACTTTGACTGGGAGTTTATCATTCAGACAGATGCATCCCTTTCCGCTGTTGGGGCAGTACTTTCTCAGAAAGATGATGAGGGAGAAGAACATCCTGTTGCATTCTGTAGTCATAGTCTGAACTGTCTTAAGCTAACTATACTGTGACTGAGCAAGAGTGCTTAGCAGTAATCTATGAATATAAACAATCAAGAGTCTATCTGCATGGGGTAAAGTTCAAAGTTGTAACCAATCACGCATCATTATGCTGGTTGAAGAATCTCAAAGAACCAGAATGACAGTTAGCTCAATGGGCTCTCAAGTTACAGGCTTATGATTTTGAGATTCTCCATCAGCTGGGAGTGAAGCACCAGAATGCTGACTGTTTATCCCAGTTACTGACTATTGCAGTGACAGCGGACCTTAGCAACATGATATATGATAAGATGCTCAGCAGAAAATATGATGACAAACCACCCCAAGTAATCAAAGTGTTAGTTTGTCTTGTGCACAAATACCTTCCAACAGAATGGAGAACTGTACAAGTGAATCAACAGAACTATGGTGAATTTTCTGCAGCCCTCCGCACAGCTGGAAATCATTATGAGTGCTCACAGGGTAGTTGGGTATGGTGGTATGCATAAGACTATAGAGTTGTTATGCCCATGGTACTATTGGGAAAGTATGAGTCTCAATGTGCTCAAAACTATTTCCTGTTGCTATCAGTGCCAAGTGGAGAAACTGTTCCACCCTATGATATCATATTTTTTAGCAAAACCATATTTCACTTAGCATATGGTCTCCCTCAATGTCATTGGCCCCTTGCCAATAGGAGCCAACCGTTGTAAGTATATTCTAGTGGCTATTGACCACTTGAACTGGTGGGTTGAAGCAAGGGCAATATGAGATCTGGGGGCAGTTACAGTGGCTAAATTTGTGTTATAATATATAATTCACTAGCATGGTTGACCTCAGTTTATTCTCACTGATAATGGCACCAACTTCACCTTGCACATCCTTCCCAAGCTGAATAAGTATATGGGAATCCGCAGAGTTCTGATGATCCTATACCACCCTGAGTCCAATGGAATAGTCAAACGAGTGAATGGAACTCTGGTGAACATACTCTGAAAATTAGTAACAGATCACCCTTCTGATTGGAGCTCTCTTCTTTCCACCACCATATTCACTTTTAATATTAGTTACCATTCCACCACAAGGAAGAGCCCCTTCCAATTACTATATGGCTAATACCCAGCTCTTCCAGTGCTGCTTTATGCATGTGTAGAAGATAATGGCAGACTAGAGCCCCACTGCTATTTGACTAATCTCACAAATATTCTGATCAAGCTATAAACGGAAGCATATTCCTTTAGCTTGGCTAAGAAGATTAGAAATCAGGCTGCTGATCAGGTATATCACAGTGGGTTGGTACCATTCAAGGAAGGCAATATGGTTCTCTTTCATGATCAGCATAGATTTGGGTGGAAGCATAAGCTGGCTAGTATCTGGATTGGCCCATTTGAAGTAATAGAGAAGACTGGAGTTGATGTGTATACTATTAAGGATCCTACAAGTGGTTGGATCATTAACCAAGTATATGCAAAGTTCCTCAGACCTTATAAACAGTAGGATCTTATCATCCAGATAAAGAGGGGTAATATCACAATTCTGATATGACTGGATGATAATCTTGGGACAGCTGGGCAGAATCTGCCAACATAGTATCAGTTACAAATATTTGAATGCCTTGAGATGAGGCGATATTAGGATATAATAGGTCTTATTAGATATAATGAGTTTATTGTATCACCTCTATATAAGGTGATAAGGGGATATTAATATTTGATGAATATGAAGTAAATTGCCTACAAAATAGGGTGACAGAGGATTAAGAATAAAAAGACAAATTTGAGGAAAATTGCTGGAATAGAATAACCCAAGCAATGAGAAATAGTATCTCCTGAAGCTGATGTATATAAGCAAAATGGGCAATTAAGAGAGGGAGGTTTTTGAAGGTAGATGAGAAGGAACAACAAAAGATACCATATTTATAAAAACAAATAAAAGAACTGATTGGGGCAATTGCTCCTATTTTTTAATATATTTTCAAGTGTGTCCAAAGGACTGACAATCCTCACATTGTCTGTCCGTTGCTCAGAGGGCTCAACCTGTGTAAATAGCCCGGCGGATCCTAGCGATACCGTTCAAAATTACAAGCTTGATTAAGCAATCTTCTTTCACTTCCACCTTTATATTTTTTCTCTAATCTCACTTGATTCATAATTAGAAGTTATAGTAATTGCAGTATTATAGTTTATATCTAAAATATCAGCAGCTTCCTTGTAGTCTTTCTTTTTTAGTACTAGATGGTCCCAACCCGTTCCTTGTAGTCTTTCCTTGTTCATATACTAATTGAATAAGGCTAAGGCATTTAGCATTAGTGATTATACTATATCTAGTTTAGCTACAGACTCAGTGATTTCCTCAGCATTTATGTTTTCTTTTGGTAGATTACAATCTGATATAAGGGATATACAAATATTTTTTAAATATGAAAAAAGAGTTAGCAATAATATGCTTGCCTCTATTTCAGCAGGAATAATAAAATTAAACTATTGCCAAAAATTATTGAGATTGAAATATAAAATGTTGAAATTGAAATGCAAAATGTTGAAATTAATTTGTAAAATTTTGTGTTAAAATTAAAATGCAAAATGTTGAAATTGAAATGCAAAATGTTGAAATCGAAATGCAAAATGTTGAAATCGAAGTAAAAATGACATATTTTTGGGTAGTTACTGAAAGTATTTCTAAATTTTATTTGAGGTGGGCCGACTTGGGGACGATACCACAGTGATTAATGGGGAAATCGAAATCAACGGGAAAGGAGGATAAATCCCGGTAAACCTCCATGCGCAGCGTTGTTAGGCAGGAACTCCCTGGACCGCCTAGGTATTCGCTAAGTTCGGGGCATAGTTGCGCAACGCCAACAGTCGTATAGATGGCCCCTACAATAAAAGTACCTAATTAAAGAATATTAATCATCGATTCAACTTATTCTATTGGAATATCCTAAGTGTTTATGATGTTTACATGATTTAAACTTTAGTCTACTCTACTGTTGAGTTCCTAGTTGGTTTTAATTACACTTTGGTTGACTTATCCGTATATTTTAGATGACGAGAATTGACAAAGTTTTGAAAAGGTATTTCAAAAGGTTACTCATGCTGGTGAAGTCTTCGGTCATTTTCCTTAATTATTTTTATTTACGATTTTCACTCTAAATTGTCTAGTTTTTCTCGTTTTAGTTTTATTCGTGAGAGCATCTCTATACTTAACCGTTTCTTGGTTTTTTGTTTTTAGTTTTTACGCTCCCTTCTTGTTTTGTTTCTAGAAATAATTTTATATGCCTATTTTTATTTTTAACGGTGCAAATCGACTCTAGTATTTTACCAATTTTATTGTGCTTTGTTATTTCTACTGACTTTTTGTCTTAATTCTAGTTCAAAATTTCAAAGACACCTTTTTTCCTCGTCAATTTAGTTTATGAATTAGGTTTATTTTGCTAACTTGTCGCAAAAAAGCGGTTATTAATCGCTTTTGTTGCTTTGGCTTTTATAAAACTTTGTTGTGAGGTTTTTATTGGGATTGCTTTGACTGCCCTTTTGTGAAGTTTAGTTTTTGGAGCAGTTATATTATAATAAAAATATGTATAAAAGGTTATTACTTATTTTTGTCTACAAAAATAAACAACTACTTAGAAAATCATCCTTCTAGAAACAAAAAGACTTCAAGTTTGGCCACTGTGTCAAAAGAAGAGTTGATTAAAAAAGCTATCATCAAGCGAGTAATTCAAGACAGGAACCAGATTAAAACTTTTGAGAACTCATCTCACATCCCTAGTAGAGCAAAAACTTTGGAAATTGAACGTAAAGGTAAGATAAACTCATTACTTTTGCTTAACCGACATGGTTTATGCTTTAGAACGTTCATCTTACTGCCTTTTTGTACCATTTTGTTTTACTTCGTTGCGATATTATTATAGTATTCTCGGCTTGATTATGTATAAAAAGTTTTGGTTTGCTTGGGAGTTGAGTTGATTCGCTTGTTTAGCGTCAATACCTAATTTAGATTACATTTTTATCAATTGTGTATTTGCATATTAAAGGCAAGGGTTCTTGCTTTTACAAAGAAAGTGAAATAGATACAAGCATCCGAGACGTTTATCTCAAACCGCCTTGAAAAGCATTAGTAAATACTTTTTAGCATATTATTGGATTCCATCTCGTCTGAGTGGCCAGTATCTATTTGAGTGCTGGAGTTTGTTTTTAACCAAGTTAGACATTTTAAAATTATATTTTGGTGTATGTTTTTCGAGCGAGAAGAACGATCAAGGGCTCTAACTAGACTTCTTGATATGCGTTATATTTTTGATAAATGCGAATTATATATAAACGTTTATTTAAGATTGTATTAAATAGCTGGTATAATAGGACCACCTGCACATTTGAAAACCTCTTTTGCTAGGCTTTACATTGAGGCCGTTTAAAGCTTGATTTTAGCATTGGTCATTCAGTTTTCTATTCTAACCATATGCAAGTCCTTGATGGTAATATACTATTTGTATAAATCTGTTAGGGCTGCTGATTCATGCCAAACTATTTAATACTAAAAGTGTTTTGCTATAAGCTTCAACAACACATTCCTAACGATTTAATATTACTTATATAAAGTGCACCAAAGTACAAAAAGCTATAAAAATACTCCGAATAATTTGATTTCTCGTCAAACAGTCAAGCAATGTTTTAATTTGGGCGACGAGGTTTTTAAGTTTACTCGGATTTTTTTGTTGTCAAAGTAAAAGTATTAGCATGATTTTAGATACTTTATTGTTTATTAAAACATGGGGTTGCTCTATTTTGTTACAAATTAAGCAGCTCAGTTTTGCTAATGTATTAAATTAGATAATTTAGATACTGAGACTTTTTTAAACGTTGAGTCTTCACACTTTAGCTCGGATGATGTTAAAAATGCTTGGGCTCTTTGGAAAAGGTTTGATCAAACCCAAGCTCTCGAGTTGCTTACTTATCTTAGTAACTTAGAGGCTTGATTTGCTTTAGCAAAAATTCTTATTAAAGCATTTTTCTCTGGGCATCTGATTTTCAATTGAGCTTTAAGTAAGGTTTTTTCTAAAACTTTAATTGCGATATTAGAAATTTTGAGTTTTGTAATGCTGAATAACTTCAGTTCAAGATTAGTGCTTGATGTCAAATTTTAATTTAATTGGAATAAACTTATAAGAATATGGTTACAGGTTGTAGGGTCGAAACATTTTTATCATCTATTATTAATGATGCAATAATTTGAAGAGTACATATGTATAGCTTTTAAGTTATTCAATTGCTGTATAATGAGCCTTTTTGAAAGGATAACCTTATTTTACTAATGGCTTAAGTTATTCTTTTGAATCTATTTAAATTAATGAAAAGGGGCTTGCAGTTTAGCTTCAAATGCTATAACTTTTGTAGTAACTTTATTTAAATAGAAAGCTGACTTTATTATTCTTCTTTAATTTTTATACTAAAACAAATGAGAAATTAAAAGCAACAACTTAAAACTACTGGTTAAAATGGTTAACTGTTAATATAATCTTAACAATTATAAAGATAAGTTGCCGGGATGAAACAAGTTAAACGTCATTTCTGGTGACCAGTTTTGAAATGATTGGTGCAATTTTATTTCACCATCATTTTTACAGAACTTTTTTGATAGGTCAATGGTTTCAGCTGAGTAGTTTGGGGTTAAGTTAATTTGACGGGCTCAATGGTTTGTCAAGCGGTTCCGTGTTGTTTAAGTAATCCAATTCATTCAATTATATCCTAAATTTATTGGTGGACATTTACGTTTATCCAAAGCTAAAATATTTGAAATCATCTCGTAATAAATAACCATAAATGGTAGTGGCATAGAAAAGCACAGGTGGTATTGCTCTCAATATAACTAAAAGTTAATTTTATATATGTATATATAATTATTCAATATCTCCACCTAAACTGTTAAGGTAATTTCATTTAAACTTGGTATAAATATTCTATAAAATAGAAAACCACTGTAGGCAGGTTTATTTTCAAAAAATGATAGTATACATTAATTAAAATCAGCATAAAGATTTAAAAATACTTTTATAATAGATATTACAATTTTATCTAAAGATTCAAATTTATAGTCAAAACTATTATAGTTTATTTTAATTTCTTTCTTTAATTTAAATTAACTCAAATTAATATATTTGCATTTTATAAATTTAGTTTGATTCAGATTTTGCCTTTTTAATATACTTATCCTATTTAGATCAGTATGGCAATTGAGTTTTTAAATTTTAATAAGGAGATGGTACCTCACACTATTGTTTCAATTATAGGAGATGAAGCCTGTTTGTTCTGGTCCTTCTCCTATCTCATGTATGACATTCAGCTAATGGCTAGGGAGGTGCGTAACCTTATTGTGAGGCATGTGCTGGATAACTGGAAGGAGTTCCCTATTATATCCCACAACATCAAGGGGGATAACTATACTAGCTCCACTGAGTACCTCAAACATGTCACAAGACTTTATTTATGGTGGTTTATGTAAGCTGGTAGCAGCTGGACAAATATTTTAGTTTTCTTTTAGGTTTGCTAAAATAGTGAGCTCTATGTGAGTATTGGGACTGAAGGTTACCCCATGAGGAGGCTAAGGTTTATGCAGGGCCTTTCTAGGGGCCATTTTGATGTGTACTTGCCACATATACTTGAAGTATCTACTGCTCCACCCCTCTCTCTGTATGATCTTACCTTACACCTCTCACAGCATTCACATCTTCCTGTCCCCAAGAAGACACCTGGCATATCTTATATTAGATATACTAATTTAAAAAGAAGGAAGTAACTTAAGGGTTCAAAAAGAAATATATAGAGGATAATCCTGTGGTACACCATGCTGTGGTAGTTAAATACTAACAAAATAACCTCAAGGTTCATGTAGTTTCAGAGTTTCAATATGGTCAAAGTAATCCTGGAAGTAAAGTAGAAAGGCAAGCACTTCAATGGAAGGCTAAGGCTCACTCAGGCATGGCATATGATCCTGATATAGTTTATGAGTCAGATAGCACTATAGCTCTGTATATCATGAGCCACAAGTGCCAATATTGTAATGCCATCAAGTGGAAGGAGGAGCCCCCTGGAATGTGCTACAGCACTGGCAAGGTTCAGCTCCCGCCCTTAAAACCTCTTCCTTAGCCACTCTACATGCTGATAATAGGGAGCCACCCTGATCATGTCCACTTTATGAACTGTATTTTAAAGTATAATAGCTGCTTCAATATAACATTATTTGGGGCCAAGCAGGTTGTATGAGACAGCTTAATACCAGCCTTAAAAGTTAAAAGTCAGATGTATCATCTAGTAAAAAGTTTGCTGCCAGCACCACAACAAGAAGCCTAATTCCTGCAAATCTACTCTGTGGGTAAGGATGAAATGGAAGTGCGCTTAAGGTGCAGAAACGTTCCTAAAGTAAACCAAGAATTGATCAAACAACTACAGAATGCTGTCCCCCCTTGGGTTGGGACCATCAAGTACTAAAAAACTACAGAATGCTGCACAATGTTAACAGCTATTTAAAGGATCTGAAGACAACCATGGATAAGATACCTTCAACTTGCAAAAAGTTTGAAGTCATCCATGCAGATATAAAGCTTGGCAATACTCAAGGATGTCACTTCAATGTACCAACGTATGATGAGTCAGTTCTCATAATTGTTAACTAGCAATTCAAGCAGCGAGATATTGTTCTGTAAAGCCATGACAAAACACTGCAGCTCATCAGTGAGGTCCACAAATTATAATATATTGCAGTACCCAATTCTGTTCTGCTATGGTGAGAATGAGTACTCTATTAACCTACCTCAGTGTAACTCTGAGACCAATTTACCCCTCAAGAGAAAGGTCTCCTCAGCAAGCTTCTACTCTTACTGCTTCATGATCAGGCAAGGGGAGGTCAACCATATAGTATATTTTACTCTCTTTTCAGTTAATTTTTGGTTGACATATATATCAAAACAGAGACTGGAAGGTTGAACTATATTAGGAACAACCAGAGGCAGCTAAGAGTAGATAGCTACATTTTCTTAAAGGATTTTATTGAAAGCAGGATGCTGATGCTGCTCAGCTGTGCCAAATGGTAGTGCTTTCATCATTCTTTACTGGGGGACCTTGCTACCTGCATGAGCGGCCTTAAGATGCCATGTCATACATTTTCCACCATGGCCATCATCTTTTTATCACCTTTGACTGTAACCCCAGGTGGAAGGATATTACAGATGCACTATTATCTGGGCAAAAGTCTATGATCATCATGATACCATGGCTAGGGTGTTCCATCTCAAGGTGAAGAAGATGGCTCTCTTGAACAAAAAGCTTTCTGAGCGAGGTATTGCAGTGTTTAATCTTCTCTGTGGATTGTCAAAAGTGTGGTTTGCCTCACATTCACATCTTGCTATGGCTATAGCAATACATCTTCTCTGATATGATTGACAAAGTTATCTGCGCTGAGACGCTTAATCCTGAGCAAGACTCTTATTTTAATATTGTCAAGACCAATTTGATTCATGGACCTTGTAGATGCTTAAACTAAAATTCTCTCTGCATGAAAAAAGGCAGTTTCAGCAAGAGTACCTCAGCTAGTTCTCAAAGATACTCAGACAGGAGACAATGGATACCCACAGTATTGGAGGGGTCTACAGCTGATGGTGGCTTCACTTCAGTAATTAATGGGGTAGATCTGGACAACCGCTGGGAGGTGCCCTATAAACCCATTCTGCTACATATTTTTGATGCACACATCAATGTGAAATTATGAAAATCTGTCAAATCCATCAAGTATATATGTAAGTATGTGAACAAGGGTAGTGACCAGGCAGCTTTTGCTCTAGAGAAAAAGCTGTTTGAGATGAAGTATGAGTGTGCATGATACATCAACAGCTCAGAGGCAGTTTAGAGGATATTGGCGCTTCCAATTTTATGAGAGGTACTCAATTGTTTTTCATCTTTCTGTTCACCTTGAGAGTGGTCAGTGTGTGTACTTTAACTCTGACAACCTGGCTGGGAAGCTTAGCAACCCTCCTCAGACAATAATCTTAGCTTACTTTGAGCTATGCAACAATGACAATTTTACAAAAACCCTACTATACTATAAGATTCCTTCTTGCTTTGTGTAGAAGAATAACAAATTCAACAGAAGAAAACAAGGTAAAGATGTTAAAAGCTGTTTAGGAGTAAAGATGGACCATGCACTTGGAAGAGTGTATATGATACACCCAAATGACACTGAGTGTTATCATCTTTACCTGCTGCTACATGAGGTTAAAGGCCCAACGTCCTTTTCAGAGCTTAAGACTGTGAATGGTGTCCGCCATCCCACATCTCAGTCTACATGCAAGGCATTAGGTTTGCTGAAGGATGACAAGCACTGGGACACTAATTTTTAGGACGCTGCCCATTGTGATTCTCCATTAAAATTTGCGGGAGATCCTCACAGTGATGTTATGTTTTGTCAAATCTTCAATTCCATGAGACTTTTGAAGAACTACAAAGACAGTCTCTCAGATGATGTCACATTGCAGGTAGAGAGAGATTTACAAGGTGATGCACAGCAAGTGATGGATATGATGTACAAAAAATGCCTGGTGATAATTAAGGGATGCAGTGTGAGCTTTAAAAACATGATATGGCACAATACAGCCTTCCTCAATCAATAAGGTCTGGAAGAATCTTAGGGAAGATGGACTATCTGATAGAGACTAGCTACAACATGAGTGTATTGGCTCAAATACTGTTAAATAATAAATGTTTACTAACAGATAAACTTTTTGCAACTATCATCAGATCCTAAATACCATTGATTCAGGTTCTGAGAAAGTTTTTTCTGGATGCTCCTGTTGGTACTGGAAAGACCTTTCTAATCAACTTACTTCTGGCAAAGGTAAAGAGTAATCAAAGAATTGTCTTAGCTGTTGCATCATCTAGCATTGCTACACTGTTGGAAGGAGTCAAGATGGCCCATGCTGCATTCAAGATGCCTCTCAACCTCATCTATACAGAGACAACCCTTTGCAACATCTCAAAACAAAGCAACATGGCCCAAGTACTACTTAAATGTAAGCTCATTGTTTGGGATAAGAGCACCATGTTATACAAGGAAGAAATTGTACACTGAGAATTTCCTAAAAGATATCAGGGGCAATGATAAAGTAATGGGGGAGAGTCACTCTGCTGCTGGCTGGAGACTTCCAGAAGACTCTACCAGTAGTGCCAGGGAAATTAAAGCTGATGAGGTTAAGGTATGCATCAAGGCATCTTATCTATGGCCACTCATCCAGAAACTCTATCTTAAGAAGAATATGAGGGTCTACTTGGGAGGTGATATCTCTTCTGGCAATTCTCCAAATCCTACTCAAAATTGGAGATGGAGAGTATCCCAAGTCCAAAGTAAAGATGACTATCCCTGAAGGCATATGCACAGTAATGATGACTCTTACAGACCTCACAACAAGGTTATACCTTGATATCTTCAAAATCAAGGAAAAGTCAATGGACTAGCTATGTGAGCGAGCTATTCTGACCACAAAGAATGACAAGGCTGCCATCAATAATGAAATTCTACTTAACTCATTTGGATGGGCGGAAATGGAGTACAGGTCTGTAGATTCAGTGATGAAAACAGATGACGTGATCTACTACCCTGTGGAGTTCCTCAACACCCTAAACCCTCCTGACTTCTCTTTTCCCACAAGCTTATTCTCAAAGTGAGGGCTCTAGTGATGTTGCAGAAAAACCTAAACCCACCAAAACTCTTCAATGGCACAAGGCTGCAAGTGAAGGCGCTCCACAGGAATGTCATTGAGGCTATAATATTCACTGGCTGTGATAAAGGGGAGTCAGCGTTCATACCTTGTATACAACTCATACCATTGAGGTACCCCTTTGAGTTCAAGAAATTACAGTTTCCCCTCATGGTCTGCTTTTCTATGACCACAACTAGTCCCATGGTCAGTCACTGAAGGTGAAGGGATTGACTTAAGGGAGGATTGCTTCTCACATGGGCAGTTCTATGCAACCTGCTCCATAGTGAGCTCACTCAAAAGCCTGGTGATCCTAGCGCTTGAGGGTAGAACCACCAATGTGGTTTACAACGATGATCTAAAGTAGAGCAAAAAGTTTTTGGATTTTCCCCAATTTTCTATCTTTTCTATTTTCTCATCATGTGCTATATATTGATTTTCACCTTATTATTTTTGCACATCAAAAATCTTTGCTTTAAAAAACTATATATTTTTTACATATTAGTTTTTACTACTTTTGAAAAATCTTTGTGAAGCACAAGCACTATTCCATTATAATATAAAACTAATTTAAAAAAAATTTTCACTATATTAAAAAATGTTATACACCCAGAGCACTATAATTTGATCTATATATAATAAGTAGGGCCTTATTATCATAAATATCTAAATTAACATATCATATAATGCAAGCGACCCATATACTAGGATCCTGGATAGTTCAGGTGACTAGTCCAGATCTTCCAGATATACATTGGGGCAGATTAGCAAGATATAACTTCACATGAGCACTCTAACATAAAAACCCAGATCACCCAAACACATTAATCAAGTATCTGGCATCCCATCCTACAGCTGCAGGACCACACGGCACTCCTGCAAATTTCAAATAAATACTCCTAGCCATTAGAAGAGCAATGTAGTGGATCCACATAAGTGGTCAAACCAGTTACCAAGGACGCCCAAGGATAACTCACAGACAGGAAACCAATGACTAAATAGTCACAGACATTATAATATATAGAAATCCGAGTTTTTTAGCCAGAATTGAGTACCTGGACCATATGGATATACCCTACAACCTGGAGACTCAAAGAAGAGTATGGAAATACACACATCACCCTATACTCCAACCCAGGATAAGAGCACATGTATGGAGGTGCATGATGAGAGTATACCACACAGCAGAACGGTCAAATGCCACTCACACCTCATGTACAATATGTGGTCAGTATGGAAGCCTAGACCACCGCTTAAACAATGCCCAACATCAGTGGCTGTATGGAAAGAGGCCATGCGCCTATTCCTCCAAGAAAGTGGACAGCCATTCAGCCTAGAAAGGAACATGTTCACTATAAACATGGACTCTCCCATCCACCCATCCCTCAGGGCGTTAATAGTAGCAATAGCACTATGGACAATCCATACAATAGTAATGGAGTCGTTTACAGGAGCAGCGCCTACAACCAAGAAGCCATCAATCGTTTCCACTGCCATATGTTGGAACATTTTCAAGCATGGCTGTTTGGACACATGACCCCATAACAGAAGGACAATCAACACATGGTTCCCCATATGGTTCCTGAAGGTTGATCCTTTCCTTCACACATGCTGCATCCAAGAATAAGCCAGAATACCCCCTCCCCTACCGTCCTAAACTTGGTGATCCTGGAGACAACAAGAGGGGCCTTGAACCCTCTGGGGTGTCTTTAATTTTCAAATTTCATTAGTTTCCCCACTATATCAGAAGTGCTTGTCCCCTGGTTGACCTTCCCCAAATAAATATAATATAACATATCATATAACATTAAGTAAATTAAAAAGTAAATGAGGCGTGTTGACCTTGGGAAAAATATACCACAACAAGGTTTTTAGATTGTGCTTGTTTCAAACCTGTTTCAATCAAAACCTGACCAGAGTGGAGCAGGAACCACCCCTCTATGTTTTTACTCCTCCATTAAGTAAATTAAGAGTGTAGCTTTAATTATAAAGTAGAGTTAAATTAAGCCAATAAAAGCTACACATAATCCTGTTGCAAGGCAAAGCTTCAAATACCAAAGTTCTTATTTTATTTATAGATTATATAAGAAGCTCAGGCAACGTTGGGCATTTTAGCTGGTATATATATATATATATATAAATATTTAATTTTTTTATAAAAGATACATCTATTTTTGTTATCTACTAATCTTTATCACTAAATAAGTGATCCTAGCAGTAAGAGTATAACTGAAAAATACCTTAATTATAAGGGCCTGGTCTAAATTTTTTCAAAAATATCAAACTTTCTTGGAGGTTCTAACTTTTTTTAGTACTAGATGGTGGGGTTCTAACTTTATCAGGGGAAAGCTTGTAACATTGATGTATGACTAATTAGGTTTTAATGGAAGTAGCAAGTTTCTTCTTTACTCCACACACCCTTTTCCCTGAAAGTTAATTGCTTTTTGTGCCACATGCACTATTTTCTCCTTGAGACAGTCTTATGCATTGTGACACCATTTTTGTAGTGATGACACTTTAAATAGGTGGTGTTGCATTTTCAAACAATTTCTGTGCTTCCAAGCTCTAGGATAAAATGTGTTACATCAAGGTCTGATGAGGCGGCTTAACATGCTAGTAGGGACATTAGATTTTTAATCAAAGTTTGGGGGTCAGAAAGTTGTGGCAGATCACCTTAAATAGTCAGCTATTATGGGTATGGGTACAATTACTTGTAGAACAGGTACAATTGTGCTGTTGAGCTCTTAGTTTGACTTTACGGCTTAGGTCAAGGCTACACTTGTTAAAGCTTTGGATGATGCACCATCCCTATCAACCCATGAGCTTCTTGGGTAAAAAATCAGTGAATTCAGTGAAGGTCTTGTGGTATTGGAAGTAATGATGAAGTCACCCATGCGTTGGCCATCCTCTTCATCCCTTTAAAGAGTTTCAGTATACTTCATCTGACCTCCTGGTAGGAAACTGGATCATCCTTCAAGTATTAGGTGACCAGATTTGCACAATTGATATTAAGGTGCAGAGTGTAAATCCTGAGGAGCACCCCTGCACCTCAACTGTGAGAAATCTTTATTCCACACAAAAAATGGTGAAGAAGCTGGCCATCCTTTTAATGTCCCAGGGTGATTTAGCTCATGTGGTGGATGAGAGGCAAGTGATGAAATACCCTCAAATTTTCCACTTCCCTACCTTACCACCAAAGAGTTGTTGCAGAAGTTTGTGGGGTGTGTTTGGAGGTGCCACAGTAAGAAGCTGCCAACAGCGGGAAAGTGGTGGTCATCCCTATCCATCAACAATCTTGGGTCCTGTTGAGGATGTCATTAATATGATAAATTAAGGCCCTGCATAATCAAGTTATCCACAGTACGTTCAGGTTTGAAACCCCATCAATGTGTTTCCCTTCCACCATAAAAAACAAGCCTTGCCCCACCAGGTTTAGGCACATTCAATCATTTTTACGCCCAGTGGGATATCCCATATGTAGTCTGGGTTTCATAGAAAAGGCAAGTAAATTGAGACTGGCCTGCCAGTTATGGTGCATGAGCACTCAGAAAGAACCCAGAATGCCAGGGGCTAGCCATCCAAATGACTTAGTAGCAGGTGGGTGTAACGGTCAAAAACGTCCCAACTTTTAACTGCCACCTTGCTTCAGATCAGCGGATTTAAAGTTGACACTGACAGATTTCCCAATATGAGTTCCCTTAAGGTAAGAGTTTCAAATTCTCATATTCACTAATTTAACCTCAGATGTAGGGCGATTCTGAAATGTGAAAAGACAACACAGGTAAGTGAGGGTTTTGACCCTGAAATTAACCTTGTTTACTTATTGACAAAAATAAACATGCTGAAGAATTTATTCCAATGACATAGGGCACCGTGAATAGCACCGGAAAAACCAGAGCATTTGGCAGATCAGTTTGCCACCAAATCTCAACTTTTTTGTTAAGGATACAAAATTAGTGTCGCCATGGGATTCCAGGTAAGACAAGGCAAGAGCGGCCCCAAGGCCACTATAGAGACCCACGCGAGGATGGGAAACAAGAAAGAATTCTGAACTGAATTCAGAATCATGTGGGACTGACCTTTTTTAGGTCGCTCTTCTGGGGAGCCCCTCCGCACTTTTCTTGGTGCCTCAGGGAGCATGAAAAATATCTTGGGAGGGGCACAGCCCAGCGCTGAAACCGCATGAACCTCAAAACCCCAATGTGGCATTTTGACTCCATATTCAGAAATCTGAATTTCAAGTCAAAATGTAACAATCAGTTTGACCAACCATTACATCACCCCCTGCTAAGAAGGAGCCCCCACAAGAGGGTGGCTCATAGCTAGATGCAACCACCATGAGGGCTTCCTCAGTAAGTATGGAGTCAGAGCTGGACTGCAAAACCCAGTCCACCCAGTGAGGGGAAACATGCCCAACATGGGGCTGGGCGGTTATCCCACACATGGTGGGCAGACCGCGGGGTAAAGCCCTGCTGGTCCAGGTCCCTCTGTGCCAACCAGATCTCTGGTGAGGGGGAAGCCCCACTGGGATTTTGAACCCATGGTCACTTCAGATCCAGGGTTGGCCATAAGACACCGGCTCCCCCAGTGCTGGTTACTTGACAACTGGGATCTGAAATGACCACTGAGGTTGGACTGGACTTAGGATCTGGTGGCATGCTAAAAGCACACCAAGTTCAGAATAATGTAATGGTCAAAAATGTTCCAGTTTTGACTGCCATCTTGCCTTCAGATCGTTGGATTCAAAGTTGATGCCAACAGATTTACCAATATGAGTTCCCTCAAGGTAAGAGTTTCAAATTCTCGTACTCACTAATTTAACCTCAGATGTAGGGCAATTCTAAAATGTGAAAAGATGACACAGGTAAGTGGGGGTTTTGACCCCAAAATTAACCTTGGTTTATTTATTAACAAAACAAACACGCTTTTGAATTTATCACAATGGCATAAGGCACCACATTTGACACAGGAAAAAACCAGAGCATATGGCAGATCAGTTTGCCGCCAAATCTCAACTTTTTTGTTAAGGGTACAAAATTAGTGTTGCCTTGGGATTCCATGTAAGACAAGGCAAGAGCGTCCCTGAGGCCACTAGAGAGACCCACGCGAGGGTGGGAAATGAGAAAGAATTCTGAACTGAGTTCAGAATTGCATGGGCCCAACCTTTTAAGGTTGCTCCTCCGGGAGCCCCTCTGCACTTTTCTTTGTACCCCAGAGAGCATGAAGAATAGCTCAGGAGGGGCATAGCTCAGCGCCAAGCCCACATGAACCTCAAAACCCCAAAATGGCGTTTTGACTTCATATTTGGAAATCTGAATTTTGAGTCAAAATGTAATGATCAGTTTAACCTGACCATAACAGTGGGGAGACAAGAAAAAGGGAGCAGCAACTAGCAACTACCATAACTAACGTCTCAGATTGCAACTAGACTTTATCTGATGGGGTGGCGGCAGATTTACCGCAGATAACTCTTCATGAACCAAGGAGGGACAAGGATGCGCCAAATAACTACTGGGTGGGAAACAAGCGGCAAGATCATGAATCCTCATCCAGTGAGTAGAGATGATCTCCAAAAATAATGGGACTTCTTGACGCCAAAAGGCGTCAACATGTGGGGAAATCCCCAACAGGCAATTGCTCAGTAACTCATATATATTAAGGGGGCAGAAGCTTTTAATGGTAGCAACTAAGGCTCAATTGTTGCGCAATCCTGGGAACATAGTTCTGGGTAGCAGCAGTGAAAAACACAGGGAAAGATTTTATAACTAAAAAAATAACCAAAAAGGGGTTTTGTTTATTTCAAAAAAAAAATTTTTAGAGTTGACTGACAACCATACCAGTGAGGGACATTTGTCTTAAAGCCTAGGGGCTTAGAGAAAAATGGGAGCGCATGAATTAAGTTATCATGACACCAATCAAATTTTTGGCATATCAAGATCTCACACTAACTCAAAATTGAATCAACCTTTCACTGGCCATTCAATTCTTGCTCAACTTTTTGACACTAAATTGTTCCTCACATTACAATTTCGCTTGGTAATCAGCGATGCTTCATCTGATGGGTGGCTGGTTGCACCCACAGCCAGGCCACAAGGCCCGGTCCCATTTGGCGTCAAAGGAATTATCACCCCAATTTTAATAGAGTTGGATCCTAAACTTATCTGGATTTTTTTTGCCTCTTTGGAATAACCCAAAATTATCACTGGAGTTGGACCCATCTTTTAATCAGATTTTTCTCCTCTTTGGCAGAACCTGACATTGTCAGTGAGGATAAGTGCTTGCCACTGCCATTTAGCTGACGTACTCTCACCACAGCCACCTCCATGCACACCCCCTGATCCTCTGGAGCAGTCCTTGCATGATCAGATGGGGAAAGGGTGCAACCTTGAAGGGGTACACCGTCACGCACCTCTCATCCATCACATGGGCTAAATTGCCCTGGGTGATTAATGGACAACCACCTTTTTAGTTCCTTTTTGGTCCAACTTTGAGAATGCCTCATAATTGAGGCACGGGGGTGCTTGTCAGGATAAAGCATGACATTAGAGGAATTCCTGAGATTTCAGATACAATTCATTATATCAAGATGATTTGTGCTGAAATTAGATCGATTATTTGCATATCAAATCATGATTGTAATGAGTTTCGTTTAATTAATCGCTTAAATTACCCTAATTGCAATGATATTGAGTCAATTAATCACACCAAAACGAATTTACAACGAGACTAAGATGATTCCTACTGCTTTCAAAATCACATGCAAGGCGCAATCCCATAAGCTCATAAGTATTATAGTCTCTGTTCAAAAAATCAATTAAGCTTAGAAAAGTCCAGGAAGTTGGATGGGATATAAAACTAGATTATTCAGATAGTTAGCCTTTGTGGTCGATAAAATATTATCATATGCTAAACCCTTTAAGTACATATTTTCATTATAACAGTTTCATATACCATATAGTAAACAAGATATACAGTCTAACCAATTATTCCATAAACCCTATAACCATGGGTGCAGAAACACCTATACCTGAAAAAATCCTCTTCCATTACTTCCACGTCTAAAAATAGCTGGTGTACTGGCTTTAACAGGAATGGGAGTGGTTGAAGCAATCATTCCTTCTTTAGGGCTAAACCGCCTAATTGCCCTTGCCATTCTCTATATTGTATGCACTGCCCCTTTGTTATACTGGACCTTTAGCTCAGGGATAGCAAGTTCACGGCTTGCTATCACAAACTGGGATAAAGTAGTACCAGTCCCTGACAATTTGACCGCCAAGTTTTACAAAGTATGTCCTGCCACGTTTCTATTACTGGGAGCTTTATCATTTGCTTATTTGATGAAAGGTTACCAGACATTGGCACGGATGTTTTCTCCACAAACAAAATGATATGATTTATAAAGAAGCAATAGGACCAAGTCAAGCTCAAACAGTAACTGTGGCTACCCATGCGCCCATGAATATATCCTATGGTTCCATTGCCTGAAAAACTAACATTAGCTGATGTGAAATGAGGAATTACATTGTTGGGGGCGCACTTTAAAGCATATTATGAGAACTACCCAGATGATGCACAGAAGGTAATGGCGGTGGGTTCTCAGCTCTCTGGAGATGCTTTGGGTTGGTTTGCTAAAGCGTTGGAAGAAAATGAGAATTTGTGCATGAATTACGAAGATTTTTATAAGCCAGTTGCTGGCTGCAGTAACTCATGCTAGTACCAGATTACAGGAACGCATTGCCTTGATGAATCTTCTGCAGGAAGGTCAAAGTGTTGAGAGATATAAGCAGAAGTTTCTGGAGATCTTCCAGAAGACTGAATTAGATGATAAAATGGGAGCACTTTACTTCAGACAAGGGTTAGAAAGTCATATGTCAGATTTGATCAGAGACCACCCCATCACCCTGTCTTTAAAAGATTTTCTTGAAATCACTGCAAATCTGGTTATGGGTAGAACTCCCATGTGGTAAGAGTCTGCTTACAAAAAGAAAATTACCAACATGAACCATGAAGAATACCAACGCCATTACAAGGAAGGATTGTGCTATAATTGTCATAATCCTGGTTATTTATCTTACCAATGTCCAAAGAAAATAAAACTTCATCAGTTGCCTTTGCAATAAAAAATGAAACACACATCTTACCCTGTTTTGCCTATACGTTTGATAATGGGAGATACTATATTCCATACTGAGGCTTTACTGGATAGTGGGGCCTCCCAGAACTTTATATCAGAGGAAATGGTAAAAAAGTTGGGAGTTCCAACTGGGACTAGAACACTGGCCATAACCCTGGGAAATGGGGAGCAGTTCATTGCCTACTGTTGTGCACATCCCATAAGACTATTAGTTGGTTCCCTGAAAATTGAGATTGAATTTTGGATTCTAAAGAGTACTTACCAGCCTGTATCCTTGGATTTACATGGTTAGGCCAGATGGAGCTCCAACATGACTATGGCAGAAACACTGTCACAGTCAAAGTGAATGGAAAGAGAGAAGAATGTGCGCTAAGAAAAAGGTATTTTTCCAGGGTTGTATGCTGCGGAATCTCTTAAGGTTCTATTGGAGGCATGTAAACGAATGATTACAGCAAATCTTAAAGCATGTTTGAAGTGTTTAGTGAAGAAGAGACGAAAATTCTGCCATCCCATAGCCTTTTTGATCATTCAATAGACTTGGTAGAAGGGAAGCAGCCTACTCATGGACTAATATATAGCTGCAACCAACGGGAACATGTGGCAATACATGGGTACTTGGATACTATGTTGGGAAAAGGTTTCATCTGAGTGTCTCGGTCTCCATGTTCATCTCCACTTTTATTTGTAAGCGAGAAAGATGGAGGTTTGCGACCCTGCATAAATTATCAAAAGTTGAATGATATCACCATAAAGAACAGATACCCTTTACCTAATGCTGACTACTCGAGCGATCAGTTTTCTGGGGCTACTATCTTTTCAAAGGTGGATCTGAGGGATGCATTTAACCAGATCATGATTAAGGAAGGTGATGAATGGAAAACGGATTTCAAGACGCGGTTTGGGTTGTTTGAGTATCTTGTCATGCTGTTTGGCCTTTGCAACGCACCAAGTACATTTAAACAAATGATCAATACAGTTTTGGGTGGGTACATGGACAAGTTCTGAATGGCTTACCTGGAAGATATTTTGGTGTATAGCAAGTCTCAAGAGGAACATATTCAACATCTGCAATTGATCTTTAAGAAATTTCAGGAGTAAAACCTTCATGTATAGCTTTCAAAGTGTGAGTTTTCTCAGGAAAAAGTTGAATTTCTTGGTTATGTTGTGGGAAGGAGTGGGTTTACTATGGCATCTAGCAAAGTAGATGCTATCACATCTTGGCCTACACCTAATAGCCAGAAGGAAGTTCGCAGTTTCTTGGTTTTTGCAAACTTTTGTAGGATTTTATCAAAGGCTTTTCTTCTATTGATTACCCTTGACACGGCTCACATCAGATGGTGTTCCGTGTAAATGGTCCCAAGCGGCAGAAAAATCTTTTGCTGAATTAAAGTCTGCCTTTGTTTCTGCACCAGTGTTGTCCATGCCCAACTATGATAAGCCCTTCATGGTTGAGACTGACGTTTTGGATATGCACTTGGGGGGGTTATTGCAGGAGGGGGATGATTGTAGGCTTCATCCCATAGCCTAATATTCCAAAAAGTTTATTCATGCTGACTGTAACTACCCGATCTATGACAAAGAGATGCTGGCAATTGTTCATACCCTTAAACACTGGCGACGATACTTGTGTGAGGCAAAACACCCCGTGAAGATCATGACTGACCATAAGAACCTGACATACTTCTTTACTCCACGCCAGCTTAATTAGCGGCAAGCTAGATGGGCCCTTACCCTTGCTGATTATGACCAGGAAATTGGATACAAGCCTGGGAAGGTTAATGTGGTCCCTGGTTCTCTAAGTCGTCGCCCTGACTTAATGCCTGCAGAAGGGAAGATCACGGAATATAACACACAGGTTTTACTAAAAACATGGAAACCAGTGGATCAGCTCTCTCACATGATTTTGGTGGGATAGGAAGATAATATTTTGAAATCCGAGAAAGAAGATGCGTTTTGTCAAGGTGTGAAGGCTGACATGAGTCAGGATTTGAATAGTGGATGGTATCTCAAGGAATACTCTCTGAAAGGACGTTTGGTCTGTTGGAAGAAATGACTTTATGTGCCTAAAGGGTCCCAACGAATGGAAATATTACGTGAATACCATGACTCAGGAATGGCTGGACATCCTGGATAAAATAAGTTTGTAACTCTCATCCAGAGAACTTACCTTTGCCTGGGCTGGTTAGAGATGATAGTAAGTACCTGTATGGATATGAGATTTGTGGGCGTACTAAGGCTAGGAGGGGCCATCCTGAAGGTCAGTTGGAACCGTTGAAGCTTTATCATAAGCCTTGGGAATCAATTACCCTAGATTTCATCGTTGAGCTACCCCATTCTCAGGGGTATAATTCAGTTTTAGTGGTAGTTGACCGTTTCACAAAAATGGCTCACTTCATTCCTATGCCCACCAATGTCACAGCCAAAGAGACAGCCCAGCTATTTATAAAGAAGGTCTTTTTATATCATGGAATACCTGAGGAGGTTATTTCTGACAGAGGCCCACAATTCACTTCACGCTTTTGGAAGCAGGTTATGTCAGATCTTGGAATTAAGATATTCCTGACAACTGCATATCATCCTCAAACAGATGGAAAAACTGAGCGTTTCAATCAGGTGCTGAAGCAGTACTTGAGATGTTACTTGAATGCTGAACAGGATAATTGGGTTGAGCTGTTACCAATGGCCCATTTTTGTTACAACAACATGGACCATACCTCCATTGGAATGTCACCTTTTAAGGCTAACTATGACTATGACGTGAGTTGGGAACCACTGCCAACTACAGAAGTGAACAATCCATCAGGAAGAGTATTTCTGAAGAATATTCATCAGACCCATGCATTATGTCAAGCAAATTTAACTTGAGCAGTGAAGACCTACAAGGATTTTGCAGATAAAAAAAGAGTGCCTGGGAAGACGTTGGAAGTTGGGAGTGAAGTTTATTTGGATGCTCGCAATGTTCTATTGGATGTACCATGCCAGAGTTTAGCCCATCAGCGTGTAGGACCATATAAGGTAAATGAGGTCATTGGGAAGGTTGCCTACCAAGTTGCTCTACCTGAAGAATAAAAATTCATGATGTCTTTCATCAATAACTCTTGTACAAGAATGATGGTAGTTCATTACCTCATCAGAAAGTTAAAAGCGCTGCCCCCTCTGATTGATAATCCATATCCAGAGTATGAGGTAGAGGTTACAATCGGAAGACATAAGCTTTGTGAGACAATGCAATTCCTGGTCAAGTGGGCTGAATATCCTGCAGAGGAGAGCAATTTGGAGCCTGAGAAGAACTTAAAGAATGCAGGCAATCTGTTAAAGAAATGGAAGAAGAAGGCCTCACAGGTAGCTTCAGCCCTGGTGGGGGATGATGTCAGGGTAAAGCCTGACATTAGAGGAATTCCTGAGATTTCAGATACAATTCATCAGATCAAGAGGATTTGTGCTGAAATTAGATCGACTATTTTCATATCAAATCATGATTGTAATGAGTTTCGTTCAACTAATCGCTTAAATTACCTAATTGCAATGATATTGAGTCAATTAATCACACCAAAACGAATTTACAACGAGACTAAGATGATTCCTACTGCTTTCAAAATCACATGCAAGGCGCAATCCCATAAGCTCATAAGTATTATAGTCTCTGTTCAAAAATCAATTAAGCTTAGAAAAGTCCAGGAAGTTGGATGGGATATAAAACTAGATTATTCAGATAGTTAGCCTTTGTGGTCGATAAAATATTATCATATGCTAAACCCTTTAAGTACATATTTTCATTATAACAGTTTCATATACCATATAGTAAACAAGATATACAGTCTAACCAATTATTCCATAAACCCTATAACCATGGGTGCAGAAACACCTATACCTGAACAAATCCCTCTTCCATTACTTCCACGTCCAAACATAGCTGGTGTACTGGCTTTAACAGGAATGGGAGTGGTTGAAGCAATCCTTCCTTCTTTAGGGCTAAACCGCCAATTGCCTTTGTCATTCTCTATATACTACTCACTGCCCCTTTGTTATACTGGACCTTTAGCTCAGGAATAGCAAGTTCACGGCTTGCTATCACAAACTGGGATAAAGTAGTACCAGTCTCTGACAGTGCTCCCCCAGACTTACATTGGCCATGGGCGCACCCAGTCACCTGCCAAATGAAGCGTCACCAATTTCGCAAGCAGAATTGCACTGGAAGGGTTTATTTGGTGGCAAAATTAGACCAAAAGCTGGCTGGCCAGGATGAGATTAATCTTATCTCATGAAGATTTTAATGTCAATTCACAGAATTCAAATAGGAATGCGTTACACTTGGTCACTGCGAATTTTAGTTATGACCCAAGCCCCATCGCTTAAGACAAACATCCCTCACAGTTACAGTTTTCAGTCAATTTTTTATTTTTGTTTTAATAACAAATTTCCACACATATTTTTTTCATTTCTAATTTACACTTTCTATCTGTTAGACGCTGCCAAATAGGTGCCATGTTCCCTAGTCTATGAATTGAATGTCATATTATCAATAATCACAACATTGCTGTCCTCTTTCCTCAAGTTGGGTTACCATTATAGCGGCCTCCTGGGGTTGTCACCCATTTTGATGTTATATGGCGTTAGAATGTAACATTACTTTTGGATATTCTTTCTCCCCAAGAGGGCGAATTTTTGTGACCTTTCTGCGCGGTCAGCAACCTGTGTCACCAAGCAGATCCATGACTCCCTGTGAGATCAAAAGAAACCAATATGGTGGAATCTATGGCTGCTATGGTGGCCATGGTATAGTTGTTAGTAATTAAGTTAGTAAGGGTGATTGTTAGCCGCCTTCTTTTAATTGCTTCCTTTACCATCAGATATCAGGTCATATGGATGGCTATGCCTCCAGCGTTATAATTTGCATTCTGGGTGTTCAATTACCCCAACTGGCAGGTCAGTCTCACCTTTATTGACCAAAACCACGACATAGTTGATTGACCATTAGTTTCTGCCATCTCCACCCTTCTTCTAGAAGTAAGTGATGCAATGGTATCATTTTACCCACATGAACCTACAATCAGTGCTTAGTTTTGTTTTTTTGTGCGGTCAGTTGGTGCATTTATCAGGTGTTTCTGCAAGGTGGTGGTAGAGTCCAAGACCCAGTCTTTGCTTCCGCAGAATGTTGTCTCAGCTGCTTTTGCCCCAAGGGAGTGGGGTAATTTTCCCCTTCAGTTGAAATTAAGAATCAGGGTTTGGACGCCCTAGCCAAATTGCAGGTACAGTTTTTGGTCAGTACGTTGGCTTCCTCCCTGACTGATGCCAGTGGAGTGAGGCTCTTTTTAATGCAATGGAGGAGGAAGTCCATCATTAGTTGCACGAGATTTTGTGCTTGGATAACTAAGTGAAAGTTTCTACTCTCTTGATTAAGTTGGTGACATCAGTGGTTCAGGTGCCAGTGTTAATATCAGCTCACTGTAACAGATTAGGAGGCACCTGATCCTTACATTAACTTGGATCAGGTGGAGTTCAATCTGAATGTGGCCCTGATTCAATGGGCATTAAATTCGGTTAGTTTGGAGCGGGGCAACATCGCCATCCCAAAACCAAATTACCTCTGCGGAATGACAATGGGATTACATGGGGAGTGGATGGTGATCCAGTGGGATGGCGAATCTTTGCTAATGATGTGGTGGTTAGGGCTCAGAAGAGTCTAACCAAAAGAATTCTTGTTCAATATTCGCAACGGATTTTTAAGGGAAGATACTGCAGCCCTGTAGGGCAGTTGTGTCTTTACAAGGAAATCAAAAATAAAGGATTTTGCTAAGCTCAGCTTTTATTAAATTCATTTTAGTAAATAGTCAGATTGGATCAAAGTCATGAGCTCCTCCAGTGAGCTCAGTGTGGCGTTGGCATCATTCTCAGCCCTTTCCTGGTCCCAAACCCTGCTACTGATGTGCAGCGTCATGAGAAAGTGGTCCAAGAATATGTGGCAACGATGAGACATGGTGGTCAGGTTTGGGGATGGGCCTCTGCAGGCCTGTACCTAGTATGGTCAGTAACTTGGCTCTTACTGCCCAATTCATTTGTTGTGTATTGGCACAAACCCGCCTGTTACACTCACATGCTATGACTTTTCATGTTGGGTGCAGAGGCTTCCAATCTGGCCTTTAACAAAAAATTTCCTGGGTCAGGCTCTTGAGCTCAGGGTAATGTTTAATGTTTTGATTATGGTATTTTGTGCCACCTTGGATCTTGTTTCCACCAAGCATATGACCTGATATCTTATAAAGGGAAACAATTGAGGGATGGTGACTAAAGATCACTGTTACCATCATACCTACCTTGGGATTTTAGTATGCCCATATTACTCAGCTGGATAGGCTATAGGGTAGTTGCTTGACCACCAGGGGATGAGATCCTCTAGTGGATGTGGGAGTTATCATATTAAACAGTGGTTATTGTTTGAGGGAAACCCTTGAAAATTATTAGATAATCCACTGGGTTTTCATCCTGTTAAATTACTAAAGTTTCATTAAAGATAATCCTTAACATTGCATTTACTAATTGGTTTGGATGACAATGTAATAATGATTTAAACTTATTATTTAGTTGTAGTTTGTCACTGATAAACTTAGGGATTTATGTTTAGTTATTGAAGCATCAACAATGCTTTTGGTAGTCACTCACGGTTTTATCCTTTTAGGTAACGCGGCTTGCTGTTTATGGGTAAAAGTCCCATTAAATAATCAGGTTATAGTTTAATCAGGGTACTATGCTGAGGTTGAATGAGAATTTGGGGACAATTGGTGTCTATTTAATCAGATGAGGTCACATTTCTGGTCAGCAGTGAAATCCAACTAGGCAGATGAGAAATTCTCATGGGTGCGACTTTAGAGGGCTAATAAATCCGCAACAGCTGCCATTTTCAAATGAGGCGCCAATGGAAAAGTTGGGCGCCGATTCCCCTATAAATCACCTTGATTTTTCAGTAAATAAAGCAGCGATAAAAGTAATTTGATTAGTAAAAAATTAAGTATACACTTGGTATATGAATCTAAATAGTTTTAAAATTTCTATTGTATAATCTTGGTATATAGCATGAAAAGAGGTTTCTCTTATATGTGTCAGTTGCCAACTCTTGAGGAAAGAGTTGAAAAGAAAGGTTCCTTGTCCAAGTGCTTATCAGAACTATGCTAGCTCCTTCTTGAAGAAAGAGAGTTAGCACCAGTCTAGTGTTGAAGACAACATTCAACTTGGTCTTGAGAAGCATAACCAGGGCGATAGTCTTTACACTATTGCCAATCTCTTCAACTATATCAAAAATTATCAACATACATATAACCTTCGTAGTAGATTTGGAAGCTAAGGCGAGCAACCCAGTTGGAAACATACATTTGATGCTAATTACCAAAGGTAATTGAGTACAGCTCTCAAAAATCTACATTTTGGTGCTAATTACAGGGTAGTAGATTTTAAGCCAAATTAATAAAAAACGTTTCATCATTATGTCAAATAAGAAAACTTAGGAAGCTCTAGATGGTAGTTGAACCATCAAAAGAATATGGTTAATCAGATGCACAAGATGATCTTGCTACTTTGGAAGAGCTAGTTACAAAAGCCAAGGAGAAAATTGAACAATTTGGAAAGGTTATTAATAATTTTTATAGGAAGGCCATCTCTTAAAACGAAAGGAGACTGATACAATCAAAGAGATATTGTTTCAAAAAAATTGAATGAGAAGAAGATAGAGATTGATTATGCCAGATGCATGAAGACATAGCGCAAGTATTAAAATGCATTTATAACTTGAAAATCACAAGTTTGATTGCATGCAAATGGAGGCAAATGAAGCCAATAATGAGATGCACAGAAATCTTGTTAAAAAACAAACCCTGAGAAAGCAACCTAGATCTTTTGCTGCTATTTCAGAGATGGCTTTGAAGTTACACCTATTGTTAGGTGGGTTGTCAGTCAGAAATCCCCTGCTAGCGGAGTGACAGAAAAATATTGGAATACACCAAAATTACCCGCATTTCAACATGATAATTCACCAGAATTTTTATGCCTTTTCAAAATGACAAAGTTTGAATACAGGTAATGACAGAAAGCTTTAACCGTGATGAACTACTTAAACACCATTTGTCAAAATCTGGTGTTGCTCCATCTTGACGGGGACAATTGTATATACAGTGACGTTAAGAAAGCTATAATTACTGAGTCTGGTGTCCTACATGGATGGCCAACTTTAAACAGGACTTTATGGGATTTACTTTAGAAAAGACGAACTATTATCATCTCACTTAACAATTTTACCAGGAATCGTAGACCCTGGCTCTTGAAAAAGTATTATCAGATTTCAATACCTGTTAGCAATGCAAGAGGTGCTTCAGCCCTACAGAGAGTTGCATCACATTATGGCGTTGGCACTTGTAACAGACTTCTACATCGTTGATAGGGGATTATATCAAAGTATTGGGAGCAACATTTGAAGCACCTAATAAAAAGGTTAAAACTATATCCACCAGAACTAGAGATACCGTGAAATATGATGGGCCAAATAAGGAACAACAGAGTTGAGTTATAACAGGAATAAGCACAAAGGACAAAAAATAAGTAGAGCTCAAATTTGCTGCTACCAATGTAAATAGTTTGGACATTTTAGTCACTCAATGTTGAGATGAGATGGCTCAAAGAGAAAGTTATTCTGGTACAGGCTAAAAAAAGGAAACTGGTCAGACTTAGGAAAAGGACCAGCAGTCTAGATATGGAACAATCTAGCACTAAAATCAAACCTGTTCCCTTTAAAAATATTTAAAGACAATTCAAGTATTTATGATTTGTTTGTAGATTAAAACACACCTTATCCCCTCTACCAAGTGTTGCTTTATATGTAAACGAAATTAAACAAACAAAGGCAAAGGGGATAGACCCTAAAAATGCGAAAGAAGTTGCTTAGCCATACGCTTGTCAGTTGTCAGAATGTATCTGAACCGCTGAAACATGGATCAACTAATCAAGATGAAACCTAATGATGTGAACATTTTTTTCCTTATTAGCACTGTTCAAGGAATATTTTCAAGATTTGTCCATGCAATTAATTTATACTAAGATTTGGCTAATAATGCTGCTTTTACTCAGTAAACATATTGTTACAATACACTGAGTGTACATATGCAGACTTATAGTCGATTGAGTAAGAGTATGGGCAATAATCAACAGTGATACGCCTATTAATATCATATTTAATAAAGTTGGTGAAGCAAAATGAAGATTTCGCCAGATGTAGAGCACTGGAAAGAATATGGAACTACTGGATCAGATACCACAATGTTTTGTGGAGCATAAAGCGCACTGTCACTTTGGATCATATCACTGGTATTTTCACCTTCCACCATAGTATTGGAAACTCAAAATTATGACATCCTCTTTGGAACAGAATTTCTGGGAAAGTATGGTGTCAAATATGATTTTGAGGAGAATAGCCTAACAATTTTGGAGCAAACCCTGCACTTTTATATCAGCAGAGAGAAACTTGATGATGAAGAAGAATAATTTTGTATTTTAAATTAAAATGATGGCATATTTCCATCAAATACAAGTTGGATGTAAGTAAAATTTGAAAATGCTGATGCAGAATTTTGATACCCGTGGGTTACTGTTGAGGACAAAAATGATGAATAAATTCTTCCAAAAAAGTAAATAATAACTAACTCAGAGGTAAAGCTAGAAATTCTGGAACATTTATCTGGAAAAGTTGTTGCCCAATGGAAAAATTTGAGACTAGGACCTTGGTTAGTGCCAGGGATTATGATGCTAAGCCATGGTAAAATCTGTTTACTACTAACCAATCTAAGCAAAAAATTGATGAAAGTGAAAAAACCAATTCATTGTGTTTATACTTAATCCTGATGGCAGAAATCAGATATTCAAGACTTTGTAATACTAACAGAGATGGAATTGCTGGCAGATGTTGCTGACAGAATTAACATACTGGTTGATAATGAGCAACTTGCTGGGTTTTCAGACTATCATCAATAAGATAAGAATTACTACAATTATTTGAGTATAATTTGGTGATATTTTTAAGGACAATCATGACCTGGGATGAACTAAAAATATGATTCATAAGTGTTGAGTTGTTGACTGAATCTAATTGCCAGATATTTGATAGGGACATAATAATATTAACACACTTAATTTATTATGAATCATATCAGATATCATTGATATAGATCAGGAATATTTTAAGCTTATGCAAAGCTTAAGATTTGTGGCCTAGCGATTCCACTTAATAATATTTGACTATGATGACATGGGCACGGGGGCTTTGTTGGTTTTGTTGGACCTAAATTAATAGCTGACTAAATGACCTGGGCATGTGGGCTTTGTTGGTCCATGTCAAAATTAGTTTTTAATGTTGATCAAGATTTCAATCAGATTATTACTAATTAGTGGTAGAATCGCCTTGGTATGTGATGCTGATTGCTTGAGATGAGTATTGGTTCAGCTATCTGCAGATGCGTTAGAAATGCTGTCTTGAGAATATTTCTGAGTTTGAGACCAACTCTGAGATGTTTGCAATGTCTTGAGTTGAGTGGATTTTAGACCCTAAAATAAACTCGTTACTTTCTCTGGACAAGTACCATTGAAATTGAGGCATCATGGGTAAGATGTGGTGAACATCAAACCCTATAAATTATCCCAAGTTAATACCAATAAAATTATCAAATATCGATTATCAAATATTACTACAGTTCTATAGTTTAATTTATAAGCTTTTAGTATTAATACTTTACGTTGTATTAAGTCAAGGATTTACTTGGGATCAGGGAGATCAGGGCAGCGTTCCATTGTCTAATTAATGACAGAAGAATAAGGCTTCAAGTAGAATTACCAAGGAGCTATATTTTAACTATAGTCACTGTCTGGTCTGTTGTCTTCAAACAATAGACATTTGAAACTCCGCCTTACCAGATGAGAAGAACCAGCCATCCTAAATAGACCTAAAATTCAACAAGTGGCGCTCATGGCTGGGAATGCAGATGGTGACCACGCCAAGTATGGGAGTAATCTCAATAAATTATTTAGAACTATTACTGGACCTAATGGGAATACAGAAATGACTGTGTCCCAAATTTTTTTGAATGACATACCTATCATTACCTACCCTGATGAGCCCATTTTACCTGAAGAACTGGAACGACTTAAGCATCAGTTGTTAAGAGTGTACCAAATTGGACAAGGGCCTGCGGACAACAGTAGTAATCCTTTTTATCATCAACGACAGCAAGATGTGTTGTGGATGAGATATTTAGCTCATCATCAATTGAGCGTAGCTCAAGTCTGAAATAAATTAATTGGGATAGAGAATATCACCCAATACCTGATCAAATTTGTACACCCCACCTCTAGAAATTCTCAGATGACAATTGCTTGCCATCACGCGGCCATTATTGAGTTGGTTAACTTTTCATGCAACTCCAACCAAGTGGCCTTAGTTTTAAATGAGCGTTTAGAGGCCAACTTTGCTGAAGTCTGTTCTAGTTTGGAAGTGAACTATAATCTAGCTACTTGGGCTAGTGACAGAGTAGCAGAATTAGCACAAGAGCCAAATAATAGATCACATTCTATCTTTGGCAATTTTATAGAAGAAAGAGGAATTACTAAAACTTGGGTTAACAATATCACACAGATTTTTATTAATGCTTCAGAGTTCATGAGGCTTAATCACGAAGCCCAAGAGGCACAGCTAAACACTAATGACAAATTTTATAATCAGCATTAACGACTGTGCGCCCAAATTTTGCAGATGAAGGATGAATATACTGAAAAAATAAACTGGCAAACACCCTTAAGGCCAACGGGCAGAAAATGAAAAAATTCAAGATTCTATTGATTGTCTCAATCAGCAGATCAATAATATTAATGCGGAGGTCACCAATTTTAATGAGTCGAACAATATTCTTCATGGAGAAATAAACCAGTGTTAGAAGACAGTTAAGGAAAAGGACCAAATAATTTCCACCTTGCAATTACAAATTAATAGCTTGAATGAGGAAATTGCGAAGTTAAAGTAAAAAAATTGAAATTGTGTTAATTGGGAGAATGAAATTTAACATTTAAATCCAAACTTTGGATGACAGGTGTTGGGACTTTAACCAGATGAATCCTTCCAATAGTATTTGAATTAGGGGTTTTGGTTAGTTGAGCATAATTGCTGGCTAATCGCCTAGTTCAATACTATTTAATGTTATATGTTTGATCGAGTTTAGGTAAGATGGAAGCTGCTATTGCTGCCAAAATGCCATCCTAAGAATGTTGTGGGAGTTTCCAATGGAAAGCTGATGAATCCGTTATGAGTCAGCCAAAATGGTTCCATTGACTAATTTTGGAGCACCAGTGACTCATGCTGAGGATGCTCAAGATCCTATTTATTTATGAGTTTATATACAATAGACCAGTGACTTATGCTGAGGATGGATTGACCTAATTTATATTTGGTGATCAGTGAGCAGATCTGGAGGGAATCTCTATGAGTATGAATGAATAGAGTTTACAGTCTGATAGAGGTTTGGAATCAAGAAACCGATGGGTTTTCCAGCAGATAATTGGCCAAAGAGCACTTGGGCGCAGTAGCCCAGAAAGTAGTATAAATAGTCATTCATTCCCTCATAATAGACATCTCTCATTTGCCATTTTTCCTGTTTGTTTGAAGTAACTTGGTGCAACTAGAGTAGGGAAGATGGTATAGGAGATACCTAAAGGTGTGGGTGATCATGCCTGGAAAGGCCAGTGCTGCCAGCTCCCATACCTCCTCCTTATGAGGAACCAGTGGGAACCTGGACAGCTGGCTACCAGTGGGTGAGCTGCATAGCCACCAACCCTAGCGGGGTGCAGCGCAGGAGGTGCCATAGCCACCCAAGAAGGGGGATGGACTCGATGGGGCATGCCCAGATGGGTTGGTGAAGGGTCGTGAAGGTGGGGCAGCGCAGGAGTGCCTGAGCCGCCCAGGAAGGGGGCAGGACTTGCTGGGGCACATGCCAAGGACGCCTGGGGCTAAAGGCAAAGCCATTGGTGGTTAGTTGGTAGGTTGGACGCAGGACTTATAGGGGTTGGTATGCCAAAGAAGGCAAAATAGCAAAGGGCCACCAGTCTTCATACTGATTAGCCTGGCACACTAGGAGAGCCCAGGGTCAATTTCACAACAACGGGCGTTGCAAATGTGCTACAAACCATTCAACTGAAGATGTTTCTGAATACTATGAGGATGAAGCTTCAGAAGTAGCCACTGAAGTAGATGCTGTACCACATTGACCGAAGCCTAGTAATATGGTTGCTTTGTCCAAACACAACCTCTTAAATCATGAAACAGTGCCTTAACGCCCTAGTACATCTGGCCCAAGCCATCAAAGAAGCAATCCTGATAACTATGGGTGGTAAAGCGATAATTACAAACCAGTGAACATGCCTGCATTTGACAAGAATGGAAGTATCACCACATCTGTCAAACGCTTTGAATTGGATATGTATGGGGCCAGAGACTGAAACAAAGCAGCTACTATAATTAGCTGCTTAGATCAGTGGAGCATTGAGTTGATTATTCTCCATATCAATGAAAATCCAACTTTGCTGAAGTCAAAGAGGCTGTGCTCTATGAATTCAGAGGACCAGAATGGATGTCGACCAGAAAATCTAAACTTATAATATTCACTTTAAGAAAGATGAGGCCATTGACAAATTTGCAGATCAATTCTATCGCAAAGCACAAGTTCACCTAGGCGCCAAGGCTATGGTCAATTTTGACTCTAAGATTGCATTAGAACATGCAGTACAACCTTACCAAAATTTGTCAAACATTTTAATGCCTGATTTTGTACAAAATCTTATAACATCTGAACTAGTCGATTATTTGAGCAGATGTTCACAGAATTATGGCTCTCCTAATACTGGGTACAAATTAGGACCTGCCTCTGTTGGGAAACCCATTGAAACCAATAAGAAGATTGAAAATTATTCGCCTGTGAAAACTGAGCAGAACTCAAATACAAAGCCCACATGATCAATGAATGATATTACCTGCTATAAATGCAACTGTAAAGGGCACTTTGCCTCACGATGCCATCAGTGCAACATTAATGTAGTCCTTCCCAATAATGTGCAGAAGAAGGGAAAAGAACAAGCGCAATAGATGCGGGATGCTCTATTGTGCCAGAAAAACCAGTCCCACCTGATTGACAAGAATATGCAGGCCACAGGGCTTCGTTCAACAATGAAATCAATTCTATTTTAGTATTGAATGAAAATTCTACGAATGTACATGCGGTAACTCGCTCCCAGAGTAAGGTTGTCATACCTGAAGCCTCTGAAGTAGTAGCTAAACCATATGTGCAACAAATAATTGAGAATATTCCAGCAGAAGGGCCGAGAAATGCATCAGATACCCCAATCCTGAAAGGGGTCAATATAGCAATGCCAATTGATACATTCATCCATGAATGTCCCATTATTGGAAATACTCTGAAGAACACTCTTAATTCTCTCTATTCTTCAAATATTCCCTTATTAAGCTCTATTTATTCCTACTACTCTGAGTGCACTTACATGGACATTCTGGTCAACAAGTTCAAAGTTGTTGCTATTGTTGATAGCGGAGCGCCTGTAAACATTGTTTCCACAAAGTTGGTAAAGAAACTTAAAATTTTTCAGGACATGGACCATCATTGAGAATATGGGACTGAAGGCCTCAACAGCACTAAGAGTGAAGGAGCTTACAGCGCCTTGCCACTGCGATTTGGAGCTTTAGTAGTAGCAGCGCCAGCAATAGTGCTTCCACATCTTAATTTATGACATCTTAATTGGAACGAGTTTTTTAAGGACCTATGGGATTTCATGCAATTTTAAGGAAAACGTCTTAATGATATTAGGCCAATCACTTCCAATTTATTTCTCTTGTGACAGTACAAAGCCCCAAGCTGTCGTTGAAACTTTATTAATATATCCTATGCTAATGGAATAATACTGGTAGGATATTCAGTGAAAAAACCAAAGCCATCTCATGCCAACTGCTATAAACAAAAATCAAGAATTACCCTATGTGTGAATAATGATGCAACAATAGCTCCAGGCCATCAACTGGTTATGAAGACTGGGACCACTCTGGATATTACAGAAGGACTATATGGGAGTTTATGTCCCTGTGGCATCGTTCTCATATGGAACCTAGTGTTGTGCCTGGAATACTTATACCAGGGCATGGAGAGATTGATGTCTTACTAGCAAATTTGACCAGCCAAAATATTAAAGTCAAGAAGTATCAAGTAGTCACTTTTGTGCATCTATTTCAGAGGGACGAGTTAATATCAGTTGTCAAATTTGGCGATTTATCTGAGCTCAATTTACTAACTGAAACCCTTGGGGCACATATTGTAATCCATTAAGAATCATTTACTGGATTATCAGAACAACAGAAAGATGAAGCACTAAAGTTGTTTGAACGATACTCCAAAATTTTTGCCAAAGATGATCAAGATTTAGGTTGTGCAAAAGGAGTCCAGCATTTTATTGACACTGGGTAACATGCGCCTACAAAAATGAGGCCGATTTGGCACCCCAGGGCTAGCAACAAAATAGTCAGAGAAGAGTCGGAAAAATTGCTAAAAAGTGGAATGATTGTGCTATTTAAGAGCCCATGGGCCAGTCCAGTTTTAATCGTAAAGAAAAAGATGGCAGCAATTGAGTTGTGATTGATTATTGATGCCTAAATGCCATTATGAAAAAGGATTCCTATCCGTTGCCTAGAATTGATGATGCTTTGGATCGCCTGGGAGAGGCAAAATACTTTACTGCCATGGACCTTATCTCAAAATATTGGCAAATTGAACTGCATCAAGAGGAGCAGGAGAAGTGCGCAATGATTGCTACTCAAGGACTGTTTCAAATGACGCGCATGCCACAGGGGCTGTGCAATTTGCCAGCAACTTTTCAATGAGCAATGGACACAATTGTGGGGACTGATAAAATATCATGCGTACTGGTTTACCTGATGATATCAATGTCTTTTTGAAAATATTTTCTGAACATTTGGAGCACCTTGAACAAGTGTTTGAATGACTGTTGAAGGCTAATCTGAAGATAAAACCTAGAAAATGTCAATTCTTTAAAGAACAATTGGAATACCTTGGGTTCATTATTGACGCCAAGGGCTTGCAGCCTCAACCTCAAAAGGTGGAGGCAATTAACAAGATGCAACCTTCGGTGAGTATGAGAGATGATCAAGTGTTCTTAGGCATAGTAGGATACTGTCAAAGATCCATAGAAGGGTTTGCAAGGATTACTGAGCCCCTATTTCAATTTCTATAAGAAAGAGTTCGATTTTGCTGGGCAGACGGGTGCCAACAGGCATTTGAGGCTTTGTAAACCAGAATGAGCACAGCGCCTATCCTCCAATATCCTTATTTCAGCAGGCCTTTTATCATACAAACTGACGCCTTGTTGACTATGATTGGAGGTGTGCTATCTCAAATTGGGGAAGATGATGAGGAGCATCCGGTCACTTATTGCAGCAGAATGCTGAATAAGCATGAGCGTAATTAGTGACCAAACAAGAGTGTTTAGCCGTCATCTACACATGTAAACAATTTTGGGTTTACATTCATGGCACCAAGTTTCAAGTACTAACGGATCACAGCTCATTAAGATGGCTCCACAACCTCAAGGAACCTGAGGGACGATTAGCCCGCTGGGCTTTTAAATTACAAGTGTACAATTATGAAATTATTCATAGAGATGGAGCAGCACATCAAAATGCAGATGGATTATCACGACCTCCTATTGTAGCTGTCCTGAGCAGTTTGGCCTATGAACTTCATGAAAAGATGATTAACCAAAAATATGAAGATGAGTTAAATGAAATAAAAAAAGCGATCAAAAAAGCATTAACTGACACCAAATATTGGAATGGAATTTATGCAAACTCAAGCAAAAATGGGCAGCATTGAGTTTTCCCAAAACCTTCTGACCAAATGGAGATTATTACATAAGCGCACAAGGCCATAGGGAACGAAGGATTGACTAAAACGCTAAAATTAATTTGGTTGAATTACTACTGGGATTAAATGCAATTTGATATTTAAAATGTACTTGACAAATATCATTCTTGCCAAATTACAAAACCTATGAAGTCAGATGTGAAGTATCATTTAATCAAACCCAACTGGTCTTGACATACTGTATTGATAAATGTAGTTGGCCCTTTGCCTGTGAGCAGCCTAGGTAACAAATACATAATTGTTGCTATTGACCATCTAACGAAATGGGTGGAAGAAAAAGCAATTTGTGACGTTGGGGCCTTAACTACTGCCAAGTTCATTATGGATAATATAATTTACAAGCACAAATGCCCACAGAAGATCTTGATGGATAATTGCACAAATTTTACTGCTCAAATGGTACAATGGTTAAAGAGTTGATGTCTATCAGAGGAGTGTTGTCAAAACTGTTACATCCTGAAACTAATGGTATGGTAGAGCGAGTGAATGGCACTCTAGTTGGCATTTTGCGCAAAAACGCAGCCTTAGCGCCTTTGCAATGGGCTACCTCTATTAGTGCTACCATGTTTGCATACAATATTGGACACCACAGCAGTACCGGCCACTCTCCATTTTGAATTCTGTATGGTAGACAGCCAGCTCTGCCTCCAATATTATATTCAGATTCAGTTCAACCAAAGCTATTAGCCTGAACAATTATGGTGAGCAGCTAGTGAAGACCTTGATCAAGTTGCAATATGAAGCCTGCAAAAATGTGATTAGTCAAAAAACTAGTCAGAAGAGCTATGACAACACTAAACGAGCTGCAGTGACTAAATTTAAAGAAGGAGACTTAGTAATATATTGTGATACTCATACCGCAAGCTGCGTGCACAAGCTTGACTCACTTTGGAAAGGTCCATTTATAATATTGTAGAAATCGTCTGAAGATATATATACCATAAAGATCAAGGCGTCTGGGTTGTGAATTGAGTACATGCTACTTTCCTTCATCTGTATCATAAAGAATAATAAAAAAGTAAAAAGAAATCTAAAATTATATAAAGGTTAAGATATAATATAATATTATTAACAATAATAAGATAAAAATATAGAAAAGTTAAAAATTAAGTAATGATATAAACTTTTATATTCAGAAATATGTGCCTCGTTGTTGTTGAAACTAGTTAACTATTCTTTGGGAGGGGGAGGAGAGTTAGATCAAAAAGGAGAAACCTGTACCAGAATTGGAGAAATGCGAATTTTAAACAAATCTCAACTATCCAAACCCTACTGGAGATGTGCTAAACCCAAAAAGGCTCAGCACCAGGCATGCTGGCTTTGTTGGCTTAAGAAAGGCCATCAAACAAGGGGGAAAGACCATTGAAATGGACTTTGGAACAGGCGGGAAGTGTTTGATTTGGGAGTAAATGCCGCTGAAAGGAAAATACAGTCAGCAAGGAGACTTTTGAGGCAAGGATAAGCTGGGGAAGGAAAACTTTCACGTGGAACATCTGTGAACGTGCCTCATCTAATACCCTGTGCATGCCAGGAATGGTATCAGTGGGGTATGAGGAAGGAGGGAAGCAAACGCACGCGCCCAGAAGAGCCATCTGTGGAACATACATTTCTGAAGCCCTTTTGCTAGGCTTTTGAAAAGTTCTTGGTATAAAACCAGGATATGCCGATCTTTAGAAACCTGAGTCTTGAGGCCCAGTAGAATGTGTAAATCTGTATGCATGAAGTAGGTTGCACCAAATCCTAGAAACTGAGTTAGCAAAAATAATGGCCTGATTGGCCTCAAAAATATCAAATGAGGCAATCTCAGGGCCGCTAGCAAGGGCAGATAACAAATAGGTATGTATGAGCTCTGACATTAAATTGAGCTCAAAACCTAATGAAGCCACACTGCCTGCCCATAGAGAGGAAATGAGGTTTTTAGAAGGGAAAATGGAAAAAAGGGCAAACAAAAAGTCAGTAAGAAGATCCCCATCTAAAGTGAATCGATGTCAGATAAGGGTTTCTTGGGATTGTTTGACTCCTGAAGCCCAAAGGGTTAAAGAAAAAGTCATAGGAGGATCCCGCTTGACCCATTGAGACGTTTGATGAACAGTACTCGGAGCCAAAGGGGCATGCTCAGGTTCATTGATGATCAATGAAATTACTGCAGGACGTGAAGCCAAACTCTTAAAGGATCGTGGAAGAGTAGCTGGTCGATCCAGCTTGTGAAAAATAGGCAACATACTTGAGTTAACCATAGCATGCCACATAGACTTGCTTAATTAAAAGAAGATTTGTCAGTCAGCAGCATAAAGACTATCGAGGTATTGTTCATACATGGATGAGCGAAAAAAGTTAGACATTGTGAATCAGAGAAAAGAGTACCGCAATTTATATCCAGTCAAGTCGTGGGAAATGTTGAGTTGTTGACTGAATCTAATTGTCAGATATTTGATAGGGACACAATAATTTTAACACGCTTAATTTTTTATGAATCATATTAGATATCAGTGATATAGATCAGGAATATTTTAAGCTTATGCAGCTTAAGATTTGTGGCCTAGCGATTCCACTTAATAATATTTGACTATGATGACATGGGCACGGGGGCTTTGTTGGTTTGGTTGGACCTAAATTAATAGCTGACTAAATGACCTAGGCATGTGGGCTTTGTTGGTCTAAGTCAAAATTAGTTTTTAATATCAATCAAGATTTTGATTAAATTAATTACTAATTAGTGGTACAAATCGCCATGGTATGTGCTGACAATTGCTTGAGATGAGTATTGGTTCAGCTATTTGCAGATGCGTTAGAAATGCTGTCTTGAGAATATTCTCAAGTTTGAGACCAACTCTGAGATGTTTATGATGTTGTAAAATATACTTAAGGATTGATTATTGGTCATCAACCCAATAACCTTTTTTACTGCACAGCACAGTTTGATTTCCTCGTGCACTTCGCGTTGTATAGAATGTATTATCCAATAATAGTATGGAGACTATTATTTGTAGTTGAGTTTGAAATATTATCAGGCCCAACGCTTTGGCCAGTACTTCCAATTAAATACTCAGTAAGTCGTACTTATAGGGATTCATTCCCTATATTCCTGTCCACCCAATCTTCATCCAGATACCCTGGTGACAGTCTCTTTTGGCCCAACAAACAGTCAGCAGCTATCCCTGATTGTGGATCTCTTCATCTCTAGATCACCATTCAGATCTCTACTCTTCTCTATGAGAGTCTTTCGATTATTGCCTTCTGCAATAATATCCTTTAAGTTGGAACATCACAATGGAAGCTGATAGTCTAACTATACACTGAGATTGATAATATTACTGTAACTCTAAACTCTGTAAAGTACTGTAAAACACTGATGGTAATAATACTGTTTTTATTATAGTAAATCATAAGGAATTATATAGTAGGGGATTCGGCTGTCTAACCCTTGGTTGACACCTCTTTGATGAAACGGCAGCCGTTGCCATTGAATCACCCTTCCTCATCTCAGCAGCGATGGTCTTCCCCATACTGGCTAGGATTCCATCATTGGACATCCTCAAGACCTCAAATGGAAAGAGTCAGAAAATGTGTCCCTAACATTTTCCTCTTGATCCATGCAAACCAACCATATTTGGCTAGTGACCTGCTTAGGTAATGGGACTTATTACCCATTATAGCGGGTCACTTCACCAACCAATTGATTCTCTAGTTGCAGGCAGTATCACTCACCTCGAAACTCACTATTCATTCCTGATCAGTTGGTGATGAAACCCAACTAATCACAATCAGTACACCTGATAGTTAATCACTATCAGATGCCCCTATTTTGTTGGCCACTCCACCCGATGAGATATTAGATATTCATCCAGATTGATCCCCAACAGATACAACCAGTGAATATCCCAAAATCCCCCAAACATAGTTCCTCCAAAACTCGGGCCAACCAATTTTTGAATTCACTTTGCCTTAGGGAATTTTCCCCTAGCGACACCAGGTAATCTAGCAGTCTGGAATATGGGCAAAAATCCCAACACATCCCCCTCTTGCCTAGATTTCCAGTGAGAAAAGGACTGGGTTATGAGAACACCACTTCAGACACCTGGTCAAGTACTTCATTGGTTCAAGCAGAGTACACTTGTCAATACTTAATGGTGCTTGGGATGACCTTCAGCATACAGCGTTCTTCCTCTTCCTCCTCGCTACCGCCTTCTCAGAGCGCAGTCCACATGACCATCTGTCAAGCCAGGCTGATTAATTACTTGTGACAATATAAGTCCTGGGATCCAGTTTTCCCCCTGTCAGGGTATATGACCCTCTGTCATATTCAGGATTGTTGGTCTGGAGTTCTTCTTTTCCTGATACTCTCCTCATCCTAGACAGGAGACTCTTGCCATTGATGTTTATTTTGCAGCTTAATTAAGAATACTTATTTCAATTCGCCCTTGTTATTTTGCTCATAACTTCTTGGCTGTAGATCATCTTTATTCTTCCCTTGCAAAGCTTATCTCAATAATTTTGAGATTAATTTCCCCAAAATTGGAGCTTAATGGATTATAGAGTGCATAATGTCAACTTCTATATAAGTCTGACATCCCCCTCTAGTCCAGCTCATATGTCAAATTCAGAATCTCGCTACCAGCAGCTCCTCAACAGTATGTTTGATCCAGACCTCCGCCTCTTCTAGCAGATTAGCCGGGATGCTCAGTGGAACTTTTCTATGGTCCTTCAATTCAAATTACCAGAAACGGTAACCAATCCCTTCAAAACCAGGCTTGCCATCATTTTAAACAACTTTCGGCCAACTCTTCCTTTGCAGTTGATTCCCAAGTTGGACTTTGAAGCCCTCCTGGATTTGGCTCCTTTCACTGATGCTTCAAACATCATTGTCAATGCTCTGGAGATCAAGCCTGTCACTCTGGATCATTCGTTCTTGGCCAGGTCAGACTTGCTCCCTGAGTTCCTCTTCTGACTCAGTCAATTCTACAAACCTGCTGTACTGGTTTCTGAGCTCTCAATTGGGAACAGCATACACTTTGAGCTCCCCTATGCTGAACTCTGGACCTAAGTCACCGAGGCTTTGACATTAGCACTGAATCCCTCTGATCTGGACAACCTTCTGGATCGGGATACTGCCACTTGTGCTCTTTGCTTTGCTGGCCAAGTTATTCAAAGTTGGTCGATGAAGCTTCCAGTCTCACCTGGCTTCCACCGGTCATTCAGCTTTAGCTTCCGTGAAGCCCATAGTCATCATTTGCAGGATGCAATCCACTCTCTGCACAACTACCTCTTCTCTGGAGCTTCCTATCACTATTTTCCATTGATAGCAGTAATTGGGGGCATTATTTGACAACCCCCATTGAGTATTCCTTCTTCACTACCAGCTCACATGTCCAGTGTCCTCAATGAAGCCCATCAGCAGGCGCTCAAGACAAATCTTCTGGCACTGGTACCATATTGGGATTACTCAGGGTTATTTGCCGTATGCTTCTTTCTCTATTGCTGTTTTCCTCCCCGCTCTGGGGTTTCGCAATTGGCATCTTCCAACACTTCAATTTCCCCCCTAGTTACGTTTTATCAGGGCTCAGCATCAACTCAACAAATGTGGTTTCGTGTAGGTCTCGCCCTCACAAGTGTCCAATCGCATATTTAGTTTTGGTGGGCTGTTTCTTCCTACCGCGATCTATCCTCTCTCTCCAAGAGGTGACATAGGCGGAATCATCCCTATACTGAGGAAAATCAATAAAAATAAAAATTTAAAAATATATTGGCTTTTTATCTATTCATTTTAAAAATACTTTTTTTCCAATATCCTTTATCAATTTTTTATCTTTATTCTTCTTTTTTCCTATGGGACTTGACCTTGTTTTGGTTCAGAGGTCAAATCTTTTCCCCCAAACTGGGTCCTGGGTACTTAAACCTACCAGTTTTCCATGGTTCAGAGGTCCTTTTTTCGGACTTAACCATCTAGATTGGTTCAGAGGTCCTTTTTTGGACTTGACCTAATCATCAGGACATGACCAACTTAATGGTTCATCAGTCCTTCAGGAACTCTTTTATTTTCCATCAATCCATCGCTTTAGATACTTATCATGGACTCAAATTTACAACTCTTCCATTCAAGAGATTCTTGATGGAGCAAGCATTGGTCACCATCTTGGCAATTACTTCCAATGGACCTGACCACAATACATCTAATTTGTTTCTTTGTCCAAAACCATGCGTATCACAATAGGCAACTCTTTCTCCTATTCAATATTTTTCAATTGCCAGTTGTTCTTATCATCTGTCAATTTTTCTTGTATCCTTTTCTTTAAGGTGGTATCAAATGCTTGCAATTGCATATCAATCAGGATACTCATCAGTCAGTTCAAGTATTGCTTGGTACTCATCCCCGACGTAGATTCTACTACTGAATATAATATTGGTTGCAGCGCGGCATTCCTCCCATATAGTAATTCAAATGGCGTCTTTCCCATCGCCGTGTGATGACTAATGTTGTAGGAAAATTTCACCAAACTCAGGTACTTTCCCCACGCAGAAGTTCTACCTGTGACTAGCTTCCTCAGCGTCGCAGCCAGCGTTCCATTGACCTGTTCCACCAGTCCGTTTGTCTCCAGCTGGTAAGGTACTGACACAACTCCTCAGATCCCCATTATTTAGCTTAGCCTTAGGTCACATTAGATGTGAAGTTGGTCCCATTGCACCTTCAGTAGGACTTGCGGACATCCAGGCCAGTATACTACTTGATCCAGGATGAATCTCGCTTTACTGGTAGCGTCAACTCTGGTTTGGGCTTTTGTTTTGACCCATCTCATTAGATGGTTGATGGCTGCTATGATGTACTTGACTTCTCCTGTGCTCATTGCCAGCGGTACCATCATGTAGATGGACACTGTGTGCCAGGCGAATCCAGGTTAGACCAGTTGGTATCCAGTTGTGTTTTTGTGTGGTTTATGCAGCTGGTACTCCACTCAACAAGCCAGATGATCCGCGACATCGTAGTTAATCAATTCCCATTAATAATACTGGCAAATATGGTCAGTTGTTTTTCTCAGGCCTCCATGCCTGACAACCTTGTGAGCTGCTTATACTATTGCTGCTCTTTCCAATGGTTCTAGGAATAATAGCCACTTCCTATTGATCGTCTTAAATACTTGTCCATCCATAGTCTCAGTGTTTTCCATCACTTTTCGAAGCGCACCTTGGATTTCTCAAGGCTCATACTCAATTCTTCCTTTGACCATTCTCTGGAATAGCTCATCTGCCTGCAGGTATACCAACTGGACCATTGGCAACCGCGATAAGCCATCCGCGTTCTGGTGAGAAGCCCCACTCAGTGGACTATCTCATAATTTTAAGTATGAAGCTTAAGTTCCCATAGGGCCAGTCATTCTTCCAGCTCTTAGATTGTGCAGCCAACGCAGCGAAGAGTGGTCCATCACAACTTAAAGTGCGTTCCATGGACATACACCCAAAACTGCTTACATGCATAAATGACCACAAGACATTTATGTTCAGTCACGGTGTAGTTTCTCTCAGCAGCTGAGAGTGTCTGGATCACATATTCCACCAGATGCTCATCCCCAAGTTCGTCTACTTGGCTCAGTATGGCGCCAATCACCATCAATGAAGCATCAGTTTGAATGATAAACTCCAAATTGAAATTCAGATATTTCAGAATCAGCGAATCTATCAAATACTGGCGTAACTCATCAAAGGAGTCCTGGGCCTCTTCATTCCATATGAATCCATTTTTGGACCCATTAATAAATGAATGAAGGCTCAGCTATATGGGCAAAATTCCCAAATAAATTTTCTGTAGTATCTGACCATCCCAAGGAATACTTGGATGTCTTGGACACTTTTTGGCACAGCCATGCACTCTATACCTGCTATCTTCTGGGTTTGCAGCTGCAATCCACTTGCGTTGATCACAAATCCCAGGTGTTACAACTTTTCTTGAAGAAGTGGCACTTCCTTGGCTTGATCTTCAGGTTAGCCGCGGACAGTCTCTTAAAAACTTCCTCCAAGTGGTGCAGGTGATCAGTAAACGTTCTACTGAACATATTGATATTGTCTAGATATACCAAGATGCACGACAACTTCAGGTTGCTTAATTTCGCGTCCATGGTCCTCTGGAACATCATGGGCTATTGCAAAGACCCTGGGGCATCCTCGTCAGCTGTATAACCCTTGCGCGGTAATAATTGCACATTTTTCTTGGTCTTCTGGCAATTTGATCTGCCAGTATCCTGAGATTAGATCCATCAGGGAGAAATACTTCACTTCTCCTAATCAATTTAGCACATCGTCAATCCTTGGTAGGGGATATGAATCCTTCTTTTTAATTTTGTTCAGCCTCAAATAGTCAATCACCACCTAGTTCGATCCATCATTCTTCTTCATGATCAGAATTGGACTCGCCCAGGGACTTGATGATGGAACTAGAAGCCCATGCTTCACTAGTTTGCTGATCTCATCCTCCACTACTGTTTCGGCGGCTTTTGATCTTCAGATCAGTCTTATCCTTATCAATAGATTTTCCCCGGTGTTGACCTTGTGAATTATGTCTCATGCACATCCCAAATCGTGGTCGTCCTGAGCAAACACTTCCCAAAATTTCTCAAATAATTCAAGCACCTCCTCTTTCTGCCCTTCTAGCAGATCAGCAAGCTGCTCTTGATCAACCGATGGGTTGATGCTTTCAGCCACCCCAGCTGTTAATCCCATTTCATCAAGGGACCTAAAATCATGGAATTGTCTCAATTCTGCCATTAGGGATCAAATGAATAAATTCAATGATCTGATTTCTCTTTATCTTCATTTGTTTTTCACTCAAATTCGCCAGGAGAACTCGTATTTCTCCATGGCCTGGCATTAAAATCCCTGGAGCCACCCATGGCTCCATTCTAGACTTCTTCCAGAGGCTTCCAACTTCTCCATACAACAGCTCCGGAATCTCCAAAGTCAACCCTGTGTTAACTATTATCTGCAATCCTGCCAGTATGGTCCTTTCCTTCTTTATCCTTAATGGAATTCCCCAGTTTTCTAGGATTTCCGCCGGCATCTCTCATCGCTTCCTACCAACTAATTGGTATTGAATTGGTACAATGCCTTCATTGTATATCAGATCAATGAAGTTGTTTCTCTGATTCAGTGGAACTTCACCATCTTCTAGTACACCAATGATAACGTCTGACCCAGGATGGTTGACATATTATCCTCAAAGTTACATTTAACTCCATACTTCCTCAGAAACTCCGTTCCAATCAGGATATCATAGTTTTGGTTTACCAAAACTATTGCTGGCTTATACCACCAATGACCCAAATTTCAGTGGCAGCGCACTATACGCTCCACAGGAAATGGTGGTGTTTGGCCTAGCTGTTCCATATTCTCTCTTGTGTTCCAAGTCTGTAGAGATCTTCATCCTCTTCACCAGCTTTGTTGACAAAATATTGATGGGCGCTCCACTGTCAACTATCTCCCTCACCCTTACTCAATCCACCTGAATATCTATATATGTACACTTGGAGTATTGCAATATAGTTTTACTGAGTGAATAGCGGCGTTATTAGTCAAATCTAGGGTATGAATAATCTGCGCCAATAATTCAAAAACTATTCCTTTATCGCGCCAAGGGGTATCAACAGATTGGCCTATTCTAAACGGACGTCTGATAACTCATCAGGATTCTTGGCAGTCCGAATCTTCTCTGCCAGTTGTCGCGAATATAGCTGGGAAACTTTCTGAATTATATCAGGGTTGATATTCTTCACCCCGGCTCTGGTTATGGCGTTTATATCCATGTTGACCACTTGGTATAGCTGATCCTGCCATCGTCTACAAACAGATCACTAATGTCTATCTCTTCATCCATGATATTGGGAGGAACAGGTTTCTCCACCACTCTAGACTGTTCCAATTCTAGGAAGCGGGCCCTTTTCCCAAATCTTTGGCTACTGCTGTCTCCTTTGCCTGGACCACGTTAATCTGAACCTTCAGCTTTTTGCAGTGTGTGGCGAAATGTACTTTCCCGCCATACTGAAAGCAGACCTTCTCTTTCTTGATTAACTGTCTAAATTCTTCAGGCTTATTTCCCAGAACATTTTGGTTATTAGCCTCTTTTGCTCCTTTTCTTCCCTTTGTGGGATTTGGATTGCATACCAGATTAGATTTGAAGCTTCTATTTGGGTCATCAAATGTCACTTCCAAAATCTTCAGGTTGTCTACCATTTGCGAGGTAGTTATCTCTTTCACGAATACAGAAGACATCATTTGATGCAAATCACAATAGGGCCAAAGGGCCGCTTACAAAGTGATTCTAGCATTAAAGTCATATAACACTTTCGCTCCAGCCAGGTCTGTGACTCCTGGTAAAATAATCTGCAAAGCTAGCAAGAGACTCATCTTTATGGAATTGAATTCCCATAAATTCTTGCTTGCATTTCAACATGCGGGTTGACATCCCAAACTCCTTCATTATGGCCGCCTTTGCCTCAGCATATGACCAGCTGTCCCCTCCAAGTGGGGTAACATTAGGTTCTGGAAGTCGGTGTCCAAGCAGTTCATGACTGTCAACGCCTTTTGACAATCCCTGTATCCAATCATAGTCATGTCAAAGAGTCAGAAAAATTCTGGGGCATTATCCCGATGGAATGTTGGCAATTTCAGCTTTGCTCTAAATTCCTCCGAGTCATTTTGAGCTGATTCTCTCAGTTTGGCTACTCAGTTAACTTGTGGAGTGACTTTGGGCGTCATCTCCAAAATGGCATTAAAGGCGGATGGCATATTTCTTGGGGTATTCGACTTCCCAAATATCATGTGAGGACTTCTCTCTTCAGCATCGCTGGCCATATCAGGCTCACATGCACATCTATGAGCTTTCAAGTCCTCCACTTTTTTTATCAATTTCTCAATATCTGCACCGAACTTTCTCAAATGAATGCAATCCACTTTTCACTACGCTTTCAGGAATAGGACCTCTTAAATGAGATCTCCTTCTTTCTTCCTTAACGAGTTTACTTTGCTGAGTAACTTGTTCCCAAAGTTGGCTACGTTTTCTACTCCTTCCTCCAACTTGGTGACTCACCTTTCCAAGGCCATGACTCCCGATGGTCTGCTGAGTTTAAGGCGTTCTGATAAACAGTGGCAATCTCGGTCCAAAGCTTGCAAATTTCTTCCTTATATGTCGTTATAAATAGATTATTTACTAAGCTACCCCTTTAGTGAGCACCAACTTGTAAAAACTTACTTAAAGATTGATTATCAGTCATCAACTCAGTAACCTTTTTACTGCACAGGTTTGATTTCCTCGTGAACTTTGCGTTGTATAGAATGCATTATCCAATAATAGTATGGAGACTATTATCCGTAGTTGAGTTTGAACTATTATTAGGCCCAACGCTTCAGCCAGTACTTCTGATTAAATACTCAATAAGTAGTACTCATAGGGATTCACTCCCTATATTCCTGTTCACCCGATCTTTATCCAGATACCCTGGTGACAGTCTCTTTCAGCTCAACACACAGTCAGCAGCTATTCCTGATTGTGGTTCCCTACTTCTCTAGATCCCCGCTCAGACCACTACTCTTCTATATGAGAGTCTTCCAATTATTGCCTTCTGCAATAATATCCTTGAGATGGAACTACACAATGGAAGCTAATAGTCGAACTATTCACCAAATTAATAATATTACTGTAACTCTAAACTCTGGAAAGTACTGTAAAACACTGTTGGTAATAATACTGTTTTTATTATAGTGAATCCTAGGGAATTATATAGTAGGGGATTCAGCTGCTTAACCATCAGTTGACACCTATTCAATGAAATGGCAGCTGTTGCCATTGAATCACCTTTCCTCATCTCAGCAGCGATGGTCTTCCCCATACTGGCTAGGATTTCGTCATTGGACATCCTTGAGACCTCAAACGGAAAGAGTTGGAAAACGTGTCCCTAACATTTTCCTCTCAATCCAAGCGAACCAACCATAATTGGCTACAACCTGCTTAGGTAATGGGACTTATTACCCATTATGGCAGGTCACTTCACCAACCAATTGACTCGCTAGTTGCAGGCAGTATCACTCACCTCACAACTCACTATTCATTCCTAATCATTCAGTGATGAAACCTGACTGATCCCAATCAGTACACCTGATAGTTAATCACTATCAGATGCCCCTATTTCGTTAGCCACTCTGCCCAATGAGATATTAGGTATTCATCTGGATCAATCCCCGATGGATATGACCAGGTGAATATCCCAAAATCCCACAAACGTAGTTCCTCCAGAACTCAGGCCAGCCAACTTCTGATCTACTTCGCCTTAGGAAAATTTCCCTAGCGACACCAGGTAATCTAGCAGGCTAGGAATATGGGCAAGAATACTAACAGATGTCTTGAGTTAAATGGATTGTAGACCCTCAAACAAACTCGTTACTTTCTCTGGCCAAGTACCATTGAAATTGAGGCGTCATGGGTAAGATGTAATGAACATCAAACCCTATAAATTATCCCAAGTTAATATTAATAAAATCATCAATTATCGATTATCAATTATTAATACAGTTCTATAGTTTAATTTATAAGCTTTTAGTATTAATACTTTACTTTATATTAAGTCAAGAATTTACTTGAGATCAGAAAGATCAGAGCAGCGTGCCATTATTAAGTAATGACAGAAGAATATAGCTTTAAGTAGTTTTACCAAGGAGTTATATCTTAACTATAGTCACCGTCTGGTCTGTTGTCTTCATACAATAGACGTTTGAAACTCCGCCTTACCACATAAGAAGAACCAGCCATCTTTATTAGATTTAAAATTAAACAATAAGGTTAACACTGAGTTTGTCCGCTGATAAAATTGCAACCTGTCCACTGATCCAAGGCTGCAGAAGCAGTAGTCACTGAAGAAATCAGTAAATTGATTGAACATGGGCTCCACACCCATCATTAAGTCCATTGGCAAGTTCAATCCTCATTTTGAAGAAAAAGCATGGATCAAATCAAGTGGTACTTGTAGAATGTTATTTTAGTAATTTCACTAAGAATTACTTGTCCCCGCTACCATGGATAGATGATGCACTTGATCTCCTAGGGGAAGACAGGTTCTTTTCAGTTGGATTTGATCTCAGGTATAGTAAAATTAAAATTGACAAGAGAAGATCAAGAGAAGTGTATGATAATCACTGCACAAGGATTATACCATCTGATGAGAATGCCCCAGGCATTGTTTAACATATTGGCGACTTTCCAGAGGGTGATGGATTTTATCTTGAGTGACCTGAAGTTGACTTGCGTTTTTGGTATACTTGGTTGAAATCAATGTTTTCAGAAGGACATTTGATGATCATCTGGAACACTTGAAAAAAGTGTTTAGATGCCTAGCAATGTCATGTTTGGAGAATAAGCCGAATAAATGCCATTTTTCAAGAAAGAGCTTGAATATTTGAGAATTTTTGATAGACTCTGGCAGATTGCAGCTGCAGATGCAGAAAGTTATGGCCGCTATTTGTTTGTCAATACAAAAGAGCGTTTGGGACATGTAGTTCTTTCTTGGTATGGTCAACTACTATGCCAATCTATCAAAGATTTTGCTGGATTTGCCCAACCACTATTTCCCTTGTTGAAAGACCTGACGGAAGGGTTCATGTGGAATGAGGAGTCCCAAGAAGCGTTTGATGAGCCAAGAAGGTATCTGATAACTAGGCCTGTTATGAATTAACCAACTTTCAATTTGGGAGAATAATATTCAAAAATATTCATCATTAATGACAATAGGTGCCTTTTTCAGTCAATTAGATGATGAAAGGGAAGAGCATCTGGTGGAATATATGAGTAGAACATTGATACCAGCGGAAAAGATTATACAATACAGAGCGTGAGTGCCTTGCGGTTATATATGCCTGCAAACAATTTTAAGTGTATATTCATGGTACACATTTCAGGGATCTGACTGACACACATCTATATACTGATTACATGACTTTTACGAACCAAGAAAGTGACTGGCGTGATTGGCTTTAAAACTGCAAGCCTATGATTTAAAAATTATACACTGAACAGGAGCAGCAGATCAGAATGCCAACAGATTATTAAGATTCAAGCCGCTTAAGTCATATACAACAAGCGTATGAATTATTCCAGCATATGATTGATGGGAATATTAGATGAACCCAAGAGGATCCAAACCACGCTGAAGCTTTGATAGAAATACTGTTAAGAAGAACGGAAAGTTTTATGGATCAATTAAAAATTAACTGAACTTATTTTAAAACTGTCAGAACGTTAGAACTTAAACAAGCCACTCATAAAGTTGTAGGGCATGGTGTCTCAAGAAAAACAATGGATTATCTATGCCAGTATTTTTAATGGGAATCAATTAATCACAACATAGTTAATTATCTAGCCTGTTGCGGGGAATGTCAACTCCACAAACTTTATAAGAATGTGATGGGATACTGGCTAGTATACCCTGGGTTTGCTTGGCACACAGTGTCAATAGATGTGATGGGACCCTTGAGTGTCAGTATGGGTGAGTAAAGTACATTATAGTAGCGATAGACCATCAGACTAGATGGTACAAGATGAAGGACTTGAGTAGAGTAGATGCTACAAGCATTTCGAGATTCATAATGGGCCAAGTAGTGTTCCAGCATGGATGTCCACAACTATTTTCGAGTGATACTAGAAACAACTATACATCTACTTAATCCCAAGTCTGAATAAACTAATCGTAATCTGAGGATGGTATCCATTCCCAACTATCTAAAACAAATGGAATGGTAGAAAGAGTCAATGGAATTCTAGCTGCGACGCTTCAAAATTTGTAGTGGGCTAAATCTCCAAGGGGATCTTATCTGAGTTTATTTACCTTTGTGTACAATATCAGTTATCATATGACAACAGGGAAATCGCCATTTGAACTCCTATATGGACAAAGAGCCTCACTTCCATCGATTTTGTATTCAGCAGTGAAACAAGCTTTAGGTATAAGCGCAGAGCATATTTAACCTGACTGGCGAACATTATGATCAAATTGCAATCACATGTATTCAACACAATGTTGAAGAAAAATTCAAGAGCAAAGAATAATGATAATCAAAATTGACCAGCGCTTAAAGAGTGCCATGGGGGAGATAGGGTAGCCTATTGCAATACCCATAGGTTTGGAAGAAAAAACAAGTTGGACGCTTTATGGCTAGGTCTATTTGAGACCATCACCAAAATGGTGAGAGATGTTTATATGATAAAGAACATTGCTGATTTTGTATAGTGAACTGGGTCCATACTAAATACTTAAGTGTATTTGATCTAAGGAAAAAAATAATTGTAATGATCCCTTGTTTCACTGAACCTAACTATTGGTTAAGTCTCAATAGGAGACTTCTGAACCATAATTGCTGGATAATTATCAAGAGGGGACTACTGGACCGTTATTAAAGGTCAAGTTTAAATTGAAGGACCTCTGAAACTAATTATAATAGGTTAAATACCATTGCAAAAAAGAGAAAAAGATGAAATATTAAAAATAATAATATTAAACCTAAAATAATATACTAAAATTATAATTTTTATTTTTTACATGCTCAAGAGAATCTGGTGTTGTTTTCATTTACCATTGTCATCTGGGTTGAAGAGGGATGTATAATGATGTAGTTAAAAAGGACCTTAAAGTTTGATAAGATCAGCTCACGTTGAAACTGGGTCAGCTATAAATAGCCATAAGAAAGTAGAGTCAGAAGATCTACTATGTTCAAAAATGGAGAGCCCAGCATGGAGAATACAAGAACCAAGAAATTTGTGAAGTTGAAAAAGAATATCCTTATATGGCGTGGAGTCATAGCAGCCAACTTTGAAAAGACAGGCTTTCCAGAACATAATATTGGCGAGATCAATCAAAATAGACCTTGTATGACATGGGGATGTAGAACCGCGCTCCAAAGAGGCAGCAGAGAGAAGGAGATGAAGGGAAAACGATCTAAGGAGAAAATTCTGTGCAGTAGAATAAATAGTTTGCATTTGCTGTCACTAAAGGGGTTAGTTGAGTAGCCCAGACTTGATTGTTTCAGTTCTATACAAAAACTATTCCCTTTCTAAGCACAAGATTTCTCCTCGAGACTTGCACGCTGTGGTAGCAACAGTAAATTATTTCTCAACTGACTTGATTCCTACTTTACTCACTATCCCACGAATCCTTGAACCCTAAAAGCCATTTTTTGATGTGAACGGCGCTAAACATCTATCAAGTCGCTCAGAATCTAATTAGAGCTTTCAGTTGTTGGTTGACTTTATCTTAATCAACTTTTTTATAGCTTTATAAAGCTAAAGTTGATAAACATATAAAGATGTGTATTGACAATATGATGACAAAGGGTTAAAGACACCAAAAAATCTCATCTTATTAAATCACCAGTGGTATGCGCTCAGAAACTCAATTGCACCATATGACTCTGTGTGAATTATGGGCACATGAACAACGTTACAGTCCCAGATCATATCTTCTGCATCCTTATGCGGCTATTGCATAATCAATTAAAAACTCTGTCTTTACAAAAACTTGACTTGAGAGCGCTTTCCACAAATTAAGAGCTAAGTCTGGTCAAAATGGCTGGTGCAATAAGTACACGTTTTAGATGTGTAAGCTTAAAGTAATTCACTTTGTATTGAAGAATTACCTGCAGCTTTATAGCGCTTCATATATAACGCTCTGGAAGATCTTAAGTATACCCTGTGTAATGCCTAAGTTGATGATATTTTAATTTCTTCTCTTACCACTAAACAACTTGACAAAGATCTGGTGGCTATGACAGCATCACTACATAAAGTGGGTTAATGCGTGAAGCCCTCCTAATATGAGTTTTATAAGGAAAAAGTCAATTTATAAACCATTGTGCAAAAGCTGTCCATGGTATAGCTATCTCTGAAGGTAGATCTCATAAAAATTTAACAGTCTTTTACCATACAGAAAAAGCTCCGCAACTTCTTGGGCTCTGTCACTTTATCTAATTAGGTTCTTGCCAACTATCTTAGAGCTTGCCTCACTCTAACATCTATTGACGGGTAAGAATACTCCTTATCTGGAAACTAGAGCTTCAACACGCATTTGATGCCATCAAGTAATTTTTACCACTGCACCCACCTTGCGCCATGCTGATTAATGAAAGTATTTCATTTTGTTGTGTGAAGTATTTGGTCTAGTTCTGGTTGCTGTCTTGTTACAATTTCATGGTGGACATTAACATCCAGTGGTTTTGCTTTATATGCAATTTAGTGTTCCTGAGCGCTATTAAGCTATCTGTGATAAATAGATGACTAACATTGCTTGGTCTTAGATGCACTGGCGTTACTTCTTATAGGTAGCTAAGCATACTATAATTGTGCATATAATCATATATCCTATTTACTATTTAAAGCTTCAGAAGTTACCACATAGTAAGACATGGACACACTGGAACAACTTAGCTTTGTTTTTAAAAATAAAGTTAAATAGAAGGGTCTACCTAAATTATGTCAGATTTCTTTACTTACAATTACTTAACTAGTCCTAACGTATATGATGACTCTGAGTAGGTTAATAATATCCCAAAAACCTCATAATGATGTCACCACCAATCTGCAGATGCTCCCCATCCCATGACCCAAATACAAAAACTTGTTACCATACTCCCCTTATATCCCTGTTGAATTCACTAAACCTGCTGGTCAATATGGTTTTGCAAAACAGCCCCAAATCCATCCAAAATTGTTAGTTCCCTTCTTGATGCGGTTCTGGAATCACACTCTTCAGACACTAAATGTTGTAACCACTGACTAAAAATGATGCTGAAAATTTCCCTTATAGATGAATTAATAAAAAGATATGTAGTTTTATTATAGTTATTGATACTAGAAACCCATGAATTTATGTTCTCACGTCTTAAATAAATGTTGTGATTCAATTTTTAAGCTTTATGATGCTAAGCACAAGAAGCATAAAAGTCATTATGTGAAGCTGAATAAGTCAAATAAACAAGTATAATTTTTATTTTAAAAGGAGCTAAGTCACCGCTTATGCCACATCTGCTATAATATCCGTCCTATGGTAAGTAAGGCGAAATTGAAATATTTAAGTCAAGTACTAAAACGAGACATAGAATTAATAACGTAACTTTATTATAGTATAAATCAGGGGTTTTATATGTCGCATTTAACAATATAAACCCCAAAAGGAAAAGGGATAAAGAAATAATTGAGTTAGAAATCCAGAAGAGCAACTTGGTCAGGCGATGCATTCCAGATGGTATAATGTCTTTTAAAATATTTTTTATGGGGAAATTTGTAAGCTGAACAACCAAGTCAGATAGAATTGGAATCACTTAGGTTGATCATTTGGCAAATTCCTGATTCTTATCCTTTTTCTTGTTCATCTTATTTTACTGCCTCAAGTGTCACCTTGAGTAGTTTGCTTAACCTACTGATAATCCTTCATTATTGATTAGGCAAGACTTCATCTTAAAGTATTTTAGGCTCATTTTGATCCAATGGAACTTTACTAGGGTCAATCTGAGTTTTACCAATTTTTGATACTTCTGGGTGAAATATTGAGGTAACTTCTTTAGCCCTTCTTGGATATAGGCGTCAACTAAGTTGTGGGAGTGAATGGTTGATATTCTTCCCTTTAAACCAAAATCTTTACATCTGATATCAACCCTTCAAGAATATTGGCAAGCGAATACTAATGCAAGTATCAGCTAAATTTTTAAATTTATCTGAGATGTACCAACCAGAGGAAGGACATTACTAATATTCATTGAGTAAAAGAAATAAACAAACGGAACAACAAAAACGAAGCAAAACCTACAACCAGGCGGGGAACGGAATACCTTTAACTCACCATGGCTGAGGGGAAGGGGGTTAGGCAGCTCTGCTACAGGTTTGTTGCACATGACAGAATCAAAATGGCTGTAGTAACGGGTAAAAGCAGAGAGCAAGGGTGTTGGGGCATCTGCGTGGTGAGTATGGATGTGGGTGAAATATTAATTACCTTCCTCAAGATCATCTTGGAGGACAGCCTCAACTAATTCCACGACCTGATGTTCAGCTTGAAGTTGGGCATCTGGGAGTTGGGTCAAACTAGTAATATTTTGCCAGGTGATTTTAGCAGTTGGGTCAAATGCTGCTAGTTTTGCAAAATGTAAGACAGCATCTATGGCATTATAATTCAACTTGGTGATTTCCTCTTGTGATGCTTAGGGTAAATCAGGGGAAGAAGATTGCGCTCAGCCCTTCTTGAAATTGATTAAAAAACTGGGCCACTGCTTTGAGGAGGTGGTGGAAATGGGGTGAGGCCACCTTTGCTAAGTCAAGCTGATGGTCACTTTAGTAGGGGATGGCATTGAGTTTAGGAGCAAATTATCTGGGAAAAATGGATTTTTCTAAATCAGAAGATATAATATTTGGCCATTTATAATCTATCAGGCTGAAAGGTTCACCGGTTTCCTCATTTTTTTCTGATTTATTAACCTCATCCAATAGGTACCAAGGATGTTGGTTCATAAGAATAGTGGAGGCTGAATTTGGGTGGGTGTTAATAGGTAAGTGGGTGGAGGCTTGGGTGCAAATGGTGGTCCAAGCCTGACTCTGATTGGCTGGGTCGAATTTGGGTGGGCAAATGTGATCAGATGATTTGGTGGGGGACAATTTCCCACTATGGCCCGTGAGCTTGTGAGGTGGGCGGAAGGGGGCAATAAAACACCCCATTCAGACGCCGCTGACAATTGTGCAGAAGCTGCTTCAGAGGAAATGGCCTGGGGCGGAATTTCTTCGAATGGTCTAACCCATAACAGAGGGGAAAAATTTGGAAATAAGTATCAACACAAGCCTAAAAGAAATGCTCTAGTGCCGCTGTGATATGAGCATGAGGGAATTTGTTGACTATGGCAGGGTGGTGTGAAATTATGGTGGATGTGGCACGAGGTGCAGCAAGGCACTCTGCACCAGAGGGAACAGTAAAGATGAGGTTGGGTTAATTCCATAAGCCAAAAGCCCCACCATCAACAGTTCATACAAAATTAGAGGTGGTAGGTGGGAAGGGAGGGACGCAAAGACACCACCAGTGTGGTGTCATAAGGGAGGTGAGTATGGGTAATGGGAATGGGAGTGTTTTTATAAAGATGGGAGTTGCAGCAGCTGCTGCCATGTCCTCCTCCATCTGGAAGCCTATGTCAAAACATCCTTTAAAGGAAAGCAATCAATAAAGCCAGCCAGTGCAAAGGAAGTGGTGGCTAACTCTATTATTGCTTTGTTGGCATATGGGAATAAATGCACATAGTCAACTTGGAGGCAAAGATGAATGTTTGAACGAGGTAGGGTGAGAAGGTGGGTCGAGAAGTGTGGATGTGCACATGTGGAGCGCTAAGTCCTGAGGGGGAAAATTTGCCAGAAGAGATCAGTGGGCTACTTGAGCCTATCTGAACGCATTTTACCGCAGGGTGGTAAACTCTAGGTGGTAGAGCACCGCTGCCCCACATTGGAGCAGCTGGCTGTGGAACTAAGAACATTAATGGAAAAGGGACATGGCCAGAGGCGGTGGTAAAATAAACTTTTTTGCAAATAAAATTAGCTCAAAAGCGAGATTGAGTGGAAAGAAAAGTTCAGGAATCATTTATGTATGCAGTTAATAATTACTCCAGTTTCTAAGGAATTAATTAAATATCTGTCCCAAAATTTGTAAATTATAGCACATGGTCCATCCCAGATGGAGATAAATTTTCTTCTTTAGGGTGCTATATGATTATGATAGTATAGGACGAAGTCTAAAACCTCAAAGGCGGAAAAAGGTTAGAAAATCACATTGGCTGCTTCACCTTCTCTTGTAACCATCTTGGCTAGATTTGTGATTGCCACTGATTGAAGTTGTATAAACTTCTCAGCTAATCTCCTTAGGGCTTTTTCACGCGCTTAATTATTTCACTAATAACTTATATGAGCTAATAAAACCAGGATTTAGTTTCTCTTCCATATAAAGCCTTAAAAAGGACATTTTAATAAGGTGATGGAAATATATAAATAAACCATCAAAGCACTTGAGAGATATTGGTCCCAGTGTAATGGAAAGAGAGCAAAAAATACTTGATATTATTACCAATGTTCCATTTGCTCTTTATACATTTTGTTAGTTGATGGGTGTTAAATCAAGGCGATTATATATGTATCCTCTGAGGGGTTTTTTGCACAGGGTTATAGCCATTGAACAATTGGAACGGATAATATGATGATTGCCGGTTCCTTGGACCATTTGTAAATACTTAATTTATAATAAAATGGGAGCAATTTCCCCAAGACACTTCTTTATTTTAATATAATAAATCAGCGGATCTTCTTCTAGTCTGCTCCCTCTTTCTTCCTATCTTCTTTCTTTTCTCTCTCAAGACCCCCTTGTCAATACCCTTGTTTCGCTAATATCCCAGTGACACCCATCAGTACCTACTCTTTTGCTTAGTTTATTTGTTCTGCCGTATTCCCATTGGTTTTGGCTTGTTGTTCTTCAATACTTTATCTTCCTCATTCAAGGCGATCAAAATTATTATTTTTGAAATGCCAATATCATCTTATCGCCCTATTTTGAAGGCAATCTGATATGATACATTATAACCCATTATCACCTCATCCTAAGGCGATCAATTACTTATAGCTCTGAAACATCCTCAGCGGATTCTGTCCATTAAGCCTTCAGCGGAATTCCTCCAATGATTCACTTGGTAATAATGGTGGCTTGTCATCCAGTCATATAGAATTATGACAATACCCCCCCTTTAACTAAACGATAAGCTTTACGTCTCCTTTTCCTTCAATGCTGTGTGAACCAGCACGCACCAAAAGCCTCGAGTTCATAAGTTCACTTTCTTCTACCATCTGTGGCTTGGTGTGGAGTTACCTGACCCAGGCCACATCCCTCTTCCACTGTTTCCCTTTCCTCTGGCTGATGAGAAGAGGCTTCTGTGGACCTCACAACAGTTCTAACCCGGAAGAGCTTCTTCCTGAAGTCGTCGGCCATTTGGCTTCCTGGCGCGCCCCCTTCAGGGACATAGTGGCCCAGCTATGCTGGGGAGGGGAGCGGACCCGAGGGCCTTCATATAATGAAGCAGCCCAGCTCCTGGCGAGTGGCTTTAGTCGCCTAGTGCTTCCATCTCCTGCTGAGCCTCATCCCATGGCATTTTCTGTTCAGCAGATGTTGTTCTTTGTGCAGTGGGTGATAGCCAGCTGGTCAGGGTCCTTTCCCCATGCTCCTACCCGCTTCCAGTCCCTAAGGTGAACTTCTGCACCAACTGGTTATCTCGCCTTCACTCTGAGGTCACTGCAGTGTTCACTGACCTCACCGCTGACGATCCATTGCAGTACTTTCCCATCATGCCGCTCTTAGGTAACTTAACTTTACATCCTGCAACTGCTTTAGGTTCATGAATAGAGCTGCAGCAGACAGCCCTCGAGTGATCCCGCTGCGCAGCTGTCACAGCAATTTCTCCTTTTCTGAGAGAGTATCTGATCATGGAGGACTTCCTTGTAGATTGCCTCGCATTGCTGCAGCCTATTCCCCTTGAGATGGAACTCACCTGCTTACTTGCCAGCCCTTACAACTCTGACCCCATCTGTTGGCGTACTCATTGGTTTTCAGGATTATCAACGCTTGTGGTTGCAAGATTTGCTACTAGTGGTGCAAGAACAGTTTTGACTTAATAAACCTGACGAGCTCTCACCACATAACCTGTTAACATGGAACCCCAGTCCATCTTCCTCTTCCAGTCCCGTTGCACTAGCCTCCCCTCCTCAAACTAGTGCAGTGGCCCCAGAGTGGACATCAGCCCCCTTGCTCTCACCTCGGCAGCCTTTGCCTATACCCTCAACACCAGATGAGCCCATAGAAACTATGGCGCACTCGAAGCAGCAGAAGAAGAAACAAAGGTCCCATCAATCAAAACAAAAGGAACACAGCAAGAAGCTGAAAAAAGACAGGAATATGAAGACAACAAAGCAAAAGACCTCAAGTAACAACTCCAATTAAACGTAATAAATCTCACATATGATATTTTCTAAAATAAGTTATCATCATTAGCAGTTACACATTTCTTTTCACTTTTGTAGGGGCTAAATTACTGCTTATATGACCGAAAGGGATTTTGCATGCACCCAATCTATAATCTGACCACTCTCAGGATCCTTGATAGTATAAGCGTCAACTCCCATCTTATCTATTAACTCAAATGGCCCAATCCAAATATGCGAGCTTGTGCCTCCACCCAAACCCATGCTGATCATGGAATAGTTTCAAATCTCCATCTTTGAACTGTGCTTGGCTACTTCGCCATACCTGATCAGCAGCCTGCTTTTGATTTTCTTGGCTAGGCTGAATGAGTACGCTTCAGTTTGTAACTTAATCAGCATATTTGTAAGGGTTGTTAAAGATCGTTGCAAATCCATTCCACCGGTGTCCTCTACACAGGCACATAGCAGCGCAGGCAGAGCGGGGTACCATCCATAAAGCAATTGGAAGGGGATTTTTCCTGTGGCAGAATGGTAGATTATATTTTAAGCGAACACCGCGGTAGAAAGAAGGATACTCCAATCAGAGGGTTAATCTGTAATCAACTTCTGTAGTATATTCACCAGAGTCCCATTAACACGTTAAACCATTCTGTTGGAACCAGGGTGATATGGTGTTGTTAGGACCCCTCAGATGGCCATTAATTCGTTGAGCTTGAAAAATTTGTGAGAGGTGAAGCTGTTTTATTGTCAGTAAGGATAAACTGTGGGCAGCTGTGATGCTGTATGATGCATTCCATTACAAACTTAGCCAAAGTAACTGACCCCAGATCCCAAATGGTTCGCTCTTCAACCCACCTGGTCAAGTGGTCAATTGCCACCAGGATTGACTTAGACCAGTTAGCTCTAGTAAGCAGAGGTCCCACAACATCATTAGAAACTGTATGGCAAGAGAAGTGCGGCTTTACTAACTGATATGAGGTCTTCTGGTAGAAAAGCTTTTCCACCTGGCACTGGTGGCAGAAAAACAGGGTGTTGGGATTTTTGGTTATATTCCCAGCCTTCTAGATTACCTGGTATTGCTAGGGGAAAATTCCCTAAGGTGAAGTGAATCAGAATTTGGTTGGACCAAGTTTTGGAGTAACTACGTTTGGGGGATTTTGGGATATTTTCCTGGTTGTATCCATCGGGGATCAATCCAGACATATACTTAAGATCTCATCGGGTAGAGTTGCTGACAAAATAGGGGCATATGATAGTGATTAACTATCAGTTATACTGATTGGGATCGGTCAGTTTTCATCACTGACTGATTGGGAATGAATAGCAAGTTGCGAGGCGAGTGATGCCACCTGCAACTAGTGAATCAGTTAGTTGGTGAGTGACCTGCCAGAGTGGGTGATAAGTCCCATTACCCAAGCAGGTCACTAGCTAAATATGGTTGGTTTGCATGGATCAAGAGGAAAATGTTAGGGATATGTTTTCCAACTCTTTCTGTTTGAGGTCTCGAGGATGTCCAATAATGGAATCCTAGCCAGGATGGGGAAGAACATCACTGCTGAGATGAGTATGGGTGATTCAATGGCAACGGCTGCCATTTCATTGAATAGGTGTCAACTGAGGGTTAGACAGCCAAATTCCCCAATATATATATTTCCTAGGAATTACTATAATAAAAAACATTATTTATAATAACAGTAATATTATCAATTCAGTATATAGTTAATCTATCATCAGCTTCTATTGTGTTGTTCAGTCTCAAGGATATTTTTGCTGAGGGCAATAATTGGAAAACTCTTAGAGAAAAGAGTAAAGATCTGAGTGGGGATCTAGAGAAGAAGGAACCACAATCAGGGATAGCTGCCAACTGTGGGTTGGGACAAAGAGACTGTCGCCAAGGCATCTCAACAAAGATTGGTTGGACATGAGCCAGGGAAAAATCCTTATGTTTACGCCATCATGAGTATTTAATTGGGAATGCTGGCCAAGCGTTTGGCCAAAATATAATTCATACTCAACTACGCATTAATAGTCTCCATACTATTATCAATTTATAATTCATTCTATACAATGCAACTAAGTGCACAAGGAAACTGAATTTGTGCAGTAAAAAGGCTAATAGGTTGGGACCATCTAGTACTAAAAAAAGGCTAATAGGTTGCTTGATGATAACATCTTAAGTAAATTTTACAAGTTGGTGTACACTACAGGGGTAGTTGAGTTGAAGAATATGGAAAATAATGTTCTATGAAGGTGTTTCCAATATTGGAAATAAGTTACTGAAGGAAGTAAGGAAGATAGAACGTGAAGAGGATCACGTTCAGTGTCATTCACCCAGCTCAGCAGTGGAGCTCCGAGTGAAGCAAAATGAAGATACTCAAGTTCAGGAAAAAGGACTTGCAGCAAAGATATGGAACTATCTAGTGCTACAAGGAAACCAGTTCCACCGGACGTCTACGTGAGATGAAGAGTATCGGCAGGGCCAACTTGAGTTGGAGTTGGGCCCACTGGAAATAGTCCCAAGAGTCAGCAGGGCCAACTTGGGTTGAAATTGGGTCCGCTAGAAATAGTCCCGAGGAGCAGCAGGATCAACTCAGGTTGAAATTGGGTCCGCTTTAAATAGTCCTGAGGAGAGAGCGTTTAGATGAGGCATTGAAAGAAATAGGAAGCACTCAATCTGTAGAATTGGATTGCTATACCAATGAAAGTATGAAGGCAAAACAGGAAACGTTTGATCCAAGATAGTGGTGGAAATTGTTTGACTTAATAACACTCAATCATTGGTCTGAAGTTGCTGTAGACGAGTTCATCAATTCAGGAGAAATTGGATGAAGCTAACGAGGCCAGAATGACCGGTGTATTTACAGATGACAGTGAATGCCAAAATCGTTTTCAGGAGAAAAACAATCTGGAATAATCAGATGAAACTGTTGGTTAATGGGATACAAGGATCCAAAGCATCAGTTACTGAAATAAAAGATGAAATTAAGACCTGTTGGACGAATAACTAGTTGGGATAAAAGCCTAATATTCAAGAGAATTGCAAAAGTCGGAAAGTGTAGCCTATACATGAATAAACAGCACAGCTGGTTGTATATGAATAAGGTCAATACTAAAGGGTTTTCTTGAGACTAAGAGAAAATAGTTGCAATGTTCCCAGCGGACCTCTGAACCATAAATGGGTATGTCCTGAGATTTTGGTCAAGTCCTAGAAGAGGACTACTGAACTAAATGGTTGGTTAAATTTTAAAAGGATAAGATTTTGAACCATGATATCTGGTAGGTTTAAGTACCTAGGACCCAGTTTGGATGAAGGGGAAAAGAAGGACATCTGAATCTATTTGTAGGTTGCAAGTCCCATTGCATAAGAAAGATACAAAAAATATATAAAATATATAAATATCAATCTTATGGTCTATGAGTTTTGGACCTAAGAAATAATGAGAAATCCTGATGGCCAAATGGAGGAAATTCCACTCTTAATGAGATGAAATTATTGGCTGGGGTAAATGAGAGCATCAACCTAATGGTTGATAAAGAGCTACTCGCTGATCTATCAGAAGGCCAGCAAGTGGAGGTGCTCAAATTATTTGAAAAGTATGGGAAGTGTTCACTCAGGATGACCACAATATAAGTTGCGCACGAGGTGTGATCTACGAGGTTGACACTGGGGAAAATTTACTGATAAGGATGAGACTGATCCAATGATTGAAAGCCATCAAAACGGTATTAGAGGATGAAATCAGCAAACTAGTGAAGCATGAGCTTCTAGTTCTGTCTTCAAGTCCCCGGGCGAGTCCACTTTTGATTGTGAAGAAGAAGGATGGATCCAACTGGGTGGTGATTGACTACCAAAGACTGAATAAAATTACAAAGAAGGATTTGCAACCCCTACCAAAGATTGACGATGCGCTAGATCATTTAGGAGAAGCGAAGTGTTTCTCCGCAATGGATCCAATCTTTGAATATTGGAAGATCAACTTGCCAAAGGAAGACCAGGAAAAATGCGTGATTATTACTAAGCAGGGACTATACCAACTGATGAGGATGCCCCAGGGTCTATGCAATGCGCCTGCAACATTATAGAGGGCCATGGATGTGATATTAAGTGACTTGAAGTTGTTGTGCGTCATTTTATACCTGGATGATATAAACGTGTTAAGTAGGACGTTTACTGATCACCTGCACCACTTGGAAGAAGTTTTTAGTGACTGTCCGCAACTAAATTGAAGATCAAGCCAAGGAAGAGCCACTTATTTAAGAAAGAGTTGAAACCTGGGATTTGTAATTAACTCCAGTGGGTTGCAGCTGCAAACCCAGAAGGTAGCAGCTATAGAACGTATGGATGTACCAAAGAGTTTCTGAGACATCCAAGTGTTCCTTGAGATGGTCAGAAACTATATAAAATTTATTCAGGATTTTGCTCAAATAGCTGAGCCATTTTTCCATTTATTAATGTATCTGAAAAAAGAATTCATATGGAATGAAGATGCCCAGGACTCTTTCAATGAGTTACGCCAGTATTTGATAGATTCGCTGATTCTGAAATATCTGAATTTCAATTTGGAGTTTATCATTCAAACTGATGCTTCATTGATGGTGATTGGCGCCATACTGAGCCAAGTAGACGAACTTGGGGATGAGCATCCGGTGGCATATGTGAGCCAAACACTCCCAGCTGCTGAGAGGAACTACACTGTGACTGATCATGAATACCTTGTGATCATTTACATATGCAAGCTGTTTTGGGTGTACATCCATGGAATGCACTTTAATGTGGTAATGGACCACTCTTCACTGCATTGGCTACACAACTTAAGAGATCCAGAAGGATGACTGGCCCAATGAGCACTTAAGCTCCAGGCTTATGATTATGAGATTAACCACCAAGCAGGGGCTTCTCACCAGAACGCGGATGGCTTGTCACAGTTTCCAATGGTCCAGTTGGTATACCCGCAGGTGGATGAGCTATTCCAGAGAATGGTCAAAGGAAAAATTGGGGATGAGTCTGAGAAATCCAAGGTGCACTTCAGAAAGCTATGGAGAACACTGAGATCATGGATGGACAAGTATATAAGAGGATCAATGGGAAGCAGTTATTATTCCCAAAACCATTGGAAAGAGCAGCGATAGTACAAGCCGCTCACAAGGTTGTTGGGCATGGAGGCCTGAGGAAAATAACTGCCCATAGTCACCAGTACTATTACTGGGAAACGATCAACTACAATGTCGTGGATTATCTAACTTGTTGGGTGGAGTACCAGCTGCACAAACCACATAAGAATACAACTGGTTACTGACTGGTTTGCCCTGGATTTGCCTGGCACACGGTGTCCATCAACATGATGGGACCGCTGACAATGAGCACAGGGGGAGTCAAGTACATTTAGTTGCTATCAACCATCTGACAAGATGGGTCGAGATGAAGGCCCTAACCAGAGTAGATGCTACCATTACCGCGAGGTTCATCTTGGATCAAGTAGTATATTGTCATGGATGTCCGCAGGTCCTGCAAAGCGACAATGGGACAAACTTCATGTCTCATGTGATCCCAAGATTAAATGAGATAATGGGGATCCAAGGAGTTGTGTCAGTACCTTACCAGCTGGAGACAAACGGACTGGTGGAACAGGTCAATGGAACGCTGGCTGCGACGCTGAGAAGCTAGTCACAGGGAGAACTTCTGCGTGAGGAATGTACCTGTGTTCAGTGATGTTCACCTACAATATTCATCATCATACAGTGATGGGAAAGATGCCGTTTAAATTGTTATATATAAGAAAGGCCGCGTTGCCGCTGATTTTATATTCAGTGGTGGAACCTATGTTGGGATGAGCACCAAGCAATACCTGAACCAACTGATGAGTATCCTGATCGTTATGCAATTGCAAGCATTTGATAAAACCTTGAAGAAAAGGATACAAGTAAAATCAATAGACGACAAGAACTGACCGGCCTTAGAAGAATATCAAATAGGGGAAAGAGTTACCTATTGTGTTACTCATGGTTTCAGATGAAGAAAAAAACTAGATGCGTTGTGGTCAGGTCCATTTAAAGTAATCGCCAAGATGGCAACTAATGCCTACTCCATCAAGAATCTCTTAGATGGAAGAGTTGTGAATTGAGTCCATGATAAGTATCTAAAGCGATGAATTGATGAAAAAATAAAAGAGTTCCTGAAGGACTGAAGAACCATTAAGTTGGACATGTCCTGATGATTAGGTCAATTCCAAAAAAGGACCTCTGAACCAATCTAGATGGTTAAGTTCGAAAAAAGGACCTCTGAACCATGGAAAAATGGTAGGTTTAAGTACCCAGGACCCAGTTTGGGAAAGAAATAAAAAAGATGGACTGCTGAACTGAAACAAAGTCAAGTCCCAAAGGAAAAATAAAAATAAAGATAAAAATTGATAAAAGATATTAAAAAATTATAAACTGCATAGAGAAAAAAGCTGAAATATTTTTATAAATTTTTATTTTTATTAATTGTCTTCAGTATGGGGATGATTCCGCCTATGTCGCCTCTTGGGGGAGGGAGGATGGATTACGGTAGGATTAACAGCCCATCAAAATTGATATGTGATTGGATGCTAGTGAAGGTGAGACCTACACGAAACCATGTTCTTTGAGTGGATGCCGAGTTCTGAGAGAAAGTGACTAGGGGAAGGGAAATTGAGATGTTGGATGAAGCCAATTGTGAAACCCCGGAGCAGGGAAGAAAGCAACAGTATAAGAAGAGGCTGTCAGTGAATAACCCTGAGTAGTCATGATATGGTACTGGAGCCAGAAGATTAGTCCTGAGCACCTGATGATGGGCTTCATTAAGGACATCAGACATGTGGTCCAGCAACAAAGAAGGAATGCTTGACGGGGGTTGCTGAATCATGCCCCCTATCAATGCCATCAGCGGAAGATACTGATGGGAAGCGCCAGAGAAGAGATAGTCATGCAGGGAGCAGATTGCATTGTGCAAGTGGCAACTATGGGATTCTCAGAAGCTAAAGCTGAATGAACGGTGGAACCCAAGCGAGGCTGGAAACTTCGTGGACTGACTTTGAAGAACTTGGCCAGCAAAGCAAAGAGCATGAGCAGCGGTATCCCAATCAGGATGGTATCAAAATCAGAGGGATTCAGCACTAAAGTCAAAACCTCAGTGACTTGGGCCCAGAATTCAGCGTAGGGGAGCTCAAAAGAAAGCTGTTACTGATTGTGAGATCAGAGACTAGATCAGCAGGTTTGTAATATTGACCAAGTCAGAAGAGAAACTAGTGGAGCATGTCTGACCCGTCAAGAAATGAATGATCCAGAGCAACCAGCATAATCTCCAGAGCATCTATGACGATGTTTTAAGCATCAGTGAAAGGAGCCAAATCCAGAAGAGTTTCAAAGTCCAACTCTGGGATTGACGTAAGTTGAAGAATCAACTGAGAGTTGTTCAAAAGATAGCCAGCCTGGTTTCAGAGGGATTAGTTACTGTTTCTGGTAATTCTACGGAAGGTCTAGCCACTGGCACCAGACTAGGCGTATGAGTCCTGGAAGGACCATATAAGAGGTTCCGCCAAGCATCCCAACTCATCTGCAGGAAGAGACGAAGGTCTGGATCAGACAAACTATTCAGGAGCTGCCGGTATCATGACTCAGAACTTGACATATGAGCTGGATGAGAGGTGGATGTTAGACTTATATAGAAGTTGAAATTATGCACTCTACAATCCATTAAGCTCCAACTTTGGAGAAATAAATCTCAAAATAATGGGATAAGGTCTCCAAGGAAAGAATTAGGAATGACTTGAGCTAAGAATTTAGGAAGATATAACAAGGGCAAATAAAATAAGTAATTTTGATTAAGCCAAGAAATGAACATTGACGGCAAGAGTCTCCTGTCTAGGATAAGGAGAAAATCAGGAAATCAAGGACGCCGGACCAAGAATACTGAATATGACAGCAGGTCATAAACCCTGATGGGGGAAAAGTGGATCTTGGGACTAATATCATCATGAGTAAATTGATCATCCTGGCACAACAGCAGGTCGTGGGGACCGCGCTCTGAGAAGGCGGTAGCAAGGAGGAAGAGGAAGAATGCCATATGCCAAAGGTCATCCCGAGCAGCGTTGAGTGTTGATGAGTGTACTCCACTTGAACCAATGAAGTATTTGACCAAGTGTCCAAAGTGGTGTTCTCATGCCCCAGTCCTTTTCTCACTGGAAATCTAGGCAAGAGGGGGATGTGTTGGGGTTTTTGCCCATATTCACAGCCTGCTATATTACCTGGTATTGCTAGGGGGAAATTCCTAAGTTGAAGTGAATTGAAAATTAGTTGGCCTAAGTTTTGGAGTAACTACGTTTGGGGGATTTTGGGATAATCGCCTGGTTGTATCCATTGGGGATCGATCCAGACGAATACTTAACTTCTCATTGGGTGGAGTTGCCAACAAAATAGGGGCATCTGATAGTGATTAACTATCAGGTGTACCAATTGTATTGTTTGGGCTTCATCACCAACTGATTGGGAATAAATAGTGAGTTGTGAGGCGAGTGATGCCACCTGCAACTAGCAAATAATCTGTTGGTGAGTGACATGCCATAATGAGTTATAAGTCCCATTACCTAATCAGGTCACTAGCCAAATATGGTTGTTTTGCATGGATCAAGTGGATAATATTAGGGACACGTTTTCTGACTTTTTCTGTTTGAGGTCTCGAGGATGTCCAATAATGGAATCCTAGCCAGGATGGGGAAGAACATCACTTCTGAGATGAGTATGGGTGATTCAATGGCAACGGCTGCCATTTCATTGAGTAGGTGTCAACTGAGGGTTAGACAGCCAAATTCCCCAATATATATATTTCCTAGGAATTACTATAATAAAAAACATTATATTCAAGAACAGTAATATTATCAATTCAGTATATAGTTAATTTATCATCAGCTTCTATTGTGTTGTTCAGTCTCAAGGATATTATTTCTGAGGGCAATAATTGGAAGACTCTTAGAGAAAAGAGTAAAGATCTGAGTGGGGATCTAGAGAAGAAGGAACCACAATCAGGGATAGCTGCCAACTGTGGGTTGGGCTGAAGAGACTGTCACCGGGGTATCTCAGCAAAGATTGGGTGGACAAGAGCCAGGGAAAAATCCCTATGAGTACGCCATCATGAGTATTTAATTGGGAATACTGGCCGAGCTTTGGGCCAAAATATAATTTATACTCAATTATGGATAATAGTCTCCATATTATTATCAATTAATAATTCATTCTATACAATATGATGAAGTGCATGAGGGACTGAACCTGTGCAGTAAAAAGGTTACTAGGTTGCTTGCCAATAACAACTTAAGTAAATTTTTACACAGGATCTCAAGCACATAAAATTGCATGCTTTCCCAATAATATTGCAGCCTCAACAATTCAAGAGTTTTCCGGACTACACCATTGCAAATTGCTCAGTATGCGCTCATGATAATATCTGGGCATATGGAAGGTCTTGGGATAATATGGTAATGTCCCCTATACGCTTAGAAAATTCCCCATTTTTAGCAACGTATTGGTCCTGAGTCCATCTAGTAACATGATAACTTGAGGCAGTTTATAATCGTACTTTTCACTGAGCATTTTGTTGAACATTATGTCACCTAAATCCACCATAACTGCAATTGTTGGCAGCCTTGATAAGCAATCAGCATTTTGGTGTTTTGCTCTTGGTTAGTGAAGAATTTTAAAGTCATAAGCTTGCAGCTAAGAGCCCATTGGGCCAGTCGCCCCTCACACTCTCTTAAATTCTGCAACCAGCGCAATGATGCATGAACCATCATGACTTTAACTTTACTCCATGCAAATTATACTCAAAACTGTTCATATGTATAGATCACCACTAAGCACTCTCTCAGTTACAGTGTAATTCCATTCATGGCAATTCAAGCTACTACTACGGTATGCCACAGGTGCTCCTCTCCCTCATCATCCTTCTGAGACAGGACATCCCCAACAGTGGAAAGTGATGCATCCATTTGCACTATAAATTCCTTATCAAATTAGGGTAGCGCAACACGGGCGCACTAATCAATGCCATTTGAAGTGTACTGAAGGTGCATTGGCGTCATTCCATTCATTCAAACATGGCATCTTTCTTTAGTAGCTCAAACAGCAGACCTCCAATGCAACTGAAATTGGTTATGAATTGTCAGTAATAACCCACCATCCCCAAAAGTATTTGAATGTCCAGCTTATTAACTGGCTTAGTCATCTTCTGGATAGCCTCTACCCTGTCTGGTTGAGGTCTTAGCCCAGTTGCATCCACCACAAACCCAAGGTACTCAGGCTGATCCTTGAAGAAGTGGCATTTCCAAGGCTTGATTTTAATATTGGCCTCAGACAGTCAGCGAAATACCGCTTCCAAATGGGCGAGTTGCTCAGTAAATGTGTGAGAGAAGACGTAATATCATCAAGACACACAAGAACACACAACAGCTTTAGATCACCCAATATGGTGTCCATTGCTTGTTGAAACGTAGCTGGGGCGTTACATAGCCCTTGCAGCATGCGAGTTGGTTGTAAAAGCCCTTTGGATGTGATTATAGCTCATTTTTCTTGTTCCGCTGTGGGCAACACAATTTTCCAATACCCAGATATCAAACCCATCTCTTAGAAGTAGCAGGTTCCATCTAACTGATCCAGAGCATCATCAATCCGCGGTAGAGGGTATGAATCTTTTTGGTGATACTATTGAGCTTCCAGTAGTCAATTACTATGCGGTTAGTGCCATCCTTCTTTTTAACAATTAAGACAGCCGAAGCCCACAGACTCTTATATTGTTTGAAAATTCCTGCTCTAGCAGATTTTTAATCTCCTCAGTGACAACTTATTAAGCTGCCCGTGATCAGCGGATTGGTTGAGACCTGCTGGGGGGATGATCTTCAGTGTCTAGCCAATGAACAACCCCCAATTGCACCCCAAATCATGATCATCAACCGCAAAATCTCTTTATAATTTTGAAATAATGTTTCTGCCCGCTCCTTCTAGTCTTCTGATAACCCCATTAAATTCTCCCGTGGTACAACCACAATTTCACCAAGATGCGGTTAGATGGGCAGACCAAATTCATCCAGAGAACTGAGCTCATGAACCTGGTTGATCTCCTCAACTGGGTTCAGATGTAAATACGTTATAATATGATGTCAGTAGATTTGAATTAGTAAGTTCTGAAGTCTTGCTATTAATACCTTGATTTCCTCATGGCCTGGAAGTATGATACTTGGAGCCACATGGGGCTCAAGCCATGATTGCTGATAAGGCCCAATGATCTCCCCATAGAGCTCAGCTGGCAATTTCACCTCTAACTCAAAATCTACTATTAATTTGATGTCCAGAGGAAATGGATATAGCTCCAGCTGCTCTAATCTGTAGCCCTTGGTATTCATATATCTGAAGGGGAGGGACCGAGCTTTCCCTATTAATTAATGATAGAGCACTGGAATCACCCCATCGCTGTAGGCAAGGCTAATCTTTACCATATGCCCTGAGCCCTTTGGAACTCCGCTAAAGGTAAAATAAATTGGGATTCTCTGTCCTAAAATGGCTAGGGTCTCTTCCATCATGTCAACTACAGCCTTATAGTGTCTCATAAAGGCATTTCCAATCAACAGATTGTAGTTACTAGTTTGGTAATACCACCGCCAGAGCCACAACAACAATGGATCCTAACCGCAAGGGAAGCGCGCTATAAGCTCATTCAGAGACTGTGGTTTTGGCTCCAGCGGTCCCATACATCATCCAGTGGTCTATGTCAGGTTTTTAAGGATAACTTCGCCACCAATTTAGTGGAGATAATATTAACAGGGGCGCCCGTATCAATTATAATATGTACCCAAGTTTTAGCTACCACAATGTCACATTAAGTGCATTCTGAGTAAGATGCATGCTGGCTATTAACTAAATGTGCGTTCAGTGATTCATGTTTTCCCAGGAAACTCATAATACCCACACCAATTTTAGGGTATTGTGTTACAATAGCGTCCACTGAAAGGGTGTCATCTACTCCTCTTAGGGACAAAGCATCTGCGAACGGTTCTAACTGGTCTGAAGGACTTTGGTCAAAAATTTGACAAGCATAAAGCTTCAGTCACTCTAGAGATTCTTTGTCCGCCATTTTTTCGACTTGTGCTTGGGTCAGCACATTTACTCCCCCAACTGGCTGTTGGTAGAGGAATGTTTAGTCATACTGAGAGGCTTCTGCTACAACTAACACAATAGTTCAGGTGGGACGTTTAAATTCAAGAAGGCAGAAGTAGAGAGTCCTTTCTCTACTCCGCTCTGAATTTTCTCTGATAGCCTTAATCCCATTGTACGGGAGGGATCTGTTGATTGGGGCACCATCATCCCATGTGCCCAGTGTAACCACAATTCAAACAACTTACTCCATAGGGCCTACGGCTGTGCTTAACATAAGTTGGTCCACTTGGTAGGTGGTTCTGAAAAGAATCGGCATAACTGGACCCCCATTGGTAAACAATCGCTGCTGATCAGCATAGTTAGGGCCAAAACGATACTTGGTCAGATGTTGATCAGTAGTCAAGGAATGACCGTTGGACTGCGGTGAGTAACCTGACAGAACCCTCACTGACCTGTTGACTCACCCACATGATAGGGTTGTCAACAGCGACAGTGCAGATTTTTTTGGTATTTGGTGGAGGGAAAGTTATGACTAAGCGACATAAAACTGAACAAGTTTAAGAAGAGGTACATCTTCCTCCAACAATGGGGCCATGACATTGTAAAGTTCAGGGTATGGCTTCACCACTGAGGCCATTGCAATACACACATCAACTTCAGATAAAATTCCTGCCCAAATCAGCACGTGTGCTTACATCATAAATCGCTCAGCAAATGTGGTGAGGGTCTCATTTTGCTGAAACCTGATGGTCAAGAACTAGGATTTTCATTGTGACATTTTTGCGGTTCCACCAAACAACTGCAGCACCATCTCCTTAACTTCTTGGTATGAAACAGAACAAGCTGAGAGGTAACAAACGAATTGATCAGCACTCCTGACATCCAAGGAGGAGAGCAATAGTTTTGACCTCTGGCAATCCAAAGTTCCTTCAGTTGCAAACCCAAATTATTATAAGAACCCATGAATATGTCCTTTGCAATCAAATGGTGGCAACTTATCACTGTAAACCTTCTGAACAAACTAATCTTGCCTTTTGAGCACAATATCTAACACGAGTCTCAGCTCCTCATATGCAACGGGCCCAGCATGTCATGTAGATTCCTTATCAAAACAACCTGGATCGACATAGGCGGAGCTGAGTTTTCATTGTATTGTTATTGGTCAATGGGCCCCCTGTAGTGAGCACCACTGTTGAAACTTGGCGATTCCGTATGTATCCATTGAAGGACTTTTTGCAGAGGGTTATGGCTATTGAACAATTGGAGTGGATGATATGATGATCGCCGGTTTCTTGGACCATTTTTAAATACTTAATTTATAATAAAACGGGAGCAATTTCCTCAAGACACTTCTTTATTTTTAATATAATAAATCGGCGGATCTTCTTATAGTCTGCTCCCTCTTTCTTCCTATCTTCTTTCTTTTCTATCTCAAGACCCCCTTGTCAATCCCCTTGTTTTGTTGATATCCCAGCGACCCCCATCAGTACTGACTCTTTTTCTTATTTTATTCATTCCGCCGTATTCTCATTGATTTTGGCTTGTTGTTCTTTAATACTTTATCTCCCTGATTCAAGGCGATCCAAATTATCTTTTGTAAAATGCTGATATCACCTTATCGCCCTATTTTGAAGGCAATCTGATATGACCCGTTATAATCCATTATCACCTCATCCTAAGGCGATAAATTACTAATAACTCTGAAACATCCTCGGCGGATTCTATCTATTGAACCTTCAGCAAAATTCCTCCAATGATTCGCTTTGTCATAATGGTGGCTTGTCATCCAGTCATATTGATTTGTGACAATTGGTTTTAGGGCGTTGAGAATAGTTGTAGAGTTCATATACTCATAGCTAGGATATTTAAAAACCTTTGATGCAATTTCCTTCCCATTATCACATAGTAGTGCCTGCTGGAAGCCATGCCTAGTAAATGTATTTTAGTATAAAAAGTTAACAGTAACATTTAAAATCTTCCCAGGAATGGTAATTGCTTTGACACACTTTGTGATATAAACAATTCCTACAAGGAAGTATCAATTAACTCTGGTGTGTTCAGGTAATGAAATACAATGTCTAAACTGATGGTATGAGATAGCTGCTGTGTGGTCATGGGCTGATCCTTGTACTTGGCATTATGTGGCATCTGGTTTTTAAAAGTTATGCAAGCGTCTAAGTCTCCCACTACAGAGCCTAGTACTTCTTTCCAATAGAAGCGATCCTTGATCCATTCATAAGATTTCTTAGCTCTTCCATGTCCTAAGGTATTGTGGGCTTCCAATATTACTGGTACCAATTTCTAAAGGTTGCAAGTAAGGTATACAGACAAATCTTACTTTCTTGTGAAGTAATTATTAAGAAACCTTATATTTTTGAGCATGAATTTTGAGAATCTTCTGGATTGGTTCATTTATGTCCTCCTAATAATCTGGCTTTATGAGTAGGACATGTACCGTTCATTTTTTCTGTTTTTTTCTAGATGTAGTAGAGACAATCTAGTCAGTTTATCTGCATCCATATGTCTTGACCCAGCTCGATGGATGTTACTCTTGTAGTATTACTAAACTTAAAAGATCATCAGGTTAGTCTTTCCGTAGGATATTTCATGTTTTGCAGCCCTTTAGAGAAGCGTGGTCTGTTATAACTGTGAAGTTTGCATCAACATGAAGGACTGTAAATGTTTTACTGCCATTAGAACAGCTAAGCATTATTTCTTTGATACTATAGTTTTGCTAAGATTTAGAAAATGTTTTGCTATAATATGCCATCAGGTTGTTAGCGTTATTCTCATCCAGTTGAGAAAGTATGGCACTTTGTGCTAAGTTGAGGCTTCTTTTTTTAGCATTAGTGGTTCTCAACCTAAAAAGGGGGAGCAGCCATGCATCTTTATTTGCAAATGGGCCAAACAGAGGGATTGTTAGAAATATAAAATTCCTATTATGACACCTCAGCTAACATCCTAGGAAGCCATATCAGAAGATGAGCAAGCTTTGGGAAAATTTTGTCTGGCGTCCGTTTTAGCTGGCTGACCATGGTGGACAGAATTGGGGTGAGAGCATTAGCGACATGGGGAATAAGGAGGTACAGTTGTGGGTTTAATCATTTATGAGGCCAGTGGGGCTAAGTTGAGGCTTTAATATATACAGTATTATCAAGATTCTGATATGAATGGACAATAAGCCCTGAAGATCTATGGCGGATTGGCAAGAATCCGCTGACAAGTATGATTAATTATGCTTATTTGAGCGCCTTGAAATGGAGCAATAGAGGAAAACGAATTATTATTGGATTGCCTAAAAATAAGATAATAAGGCAATGTCAATATTCAACAGATATTAAAATTGCCTTAATATAAGGAGATAGAATATCTATTAATATCATCCAAAAAACAATGGGAATATGGTTTAACAGAATAGCTTAAGACAAGGAAACAATTTTGTCCAAAGTCGCAATATATAAGTGAGATGAGGCAATTAAAAGAAAAGATAATTAGTAGTTTTGAGAGAGTGGAACACCGAGGAACTGCTGTATTTATTAAATAAATAAAAGTGTTGTTGGGGCAATTGCTCCATATTTTATTATATTTTTAAATGTGTTTGTAGGACTGATAATTCTCACATCATCCGTCCATTGTTTGGTGAGTTTGACCTTTGTGACCCTTAAAGCTTATCCTAACGGCACTGCCAAAAATTATAGCAAAGATGAATGGCTTTCTATAATCCAGATGTCATAAGATTGGACATCTATTAACAACCACTTTTTTAGTTTTAAAAGCAGTTCATTGCTCTACTCCCCATATGAAAGGGGTGTTTTTGGAAAGCTTTTGGACATAAGATTTGGCAAGTTGAGAGAAATTAGAAAAGAATTGATGGTAGTATCCCATCATTCCTAATATTGCAAATATGTCTCAAAGGCTCTGTGGCTCAGGAATCTTTGAATTTCTTCAATCTTATTGTACAAGGATGAATTTCTTCCCATGATATGGCATCTTCTAGAATTCTAACTTTCTTCTGAAAATAAGTTACTTCACAGGTTTTAGTTTGGTATCATTTTCTCTCAGTCGTTTAAACTGCCTTGAGGTGGTCTAAAAGATCAGTAAAGTTTTTGGAAAGTACCTTTATATCATCTATGTAAATATTCACACATCTAAGTTTATGGTCTTGCATGATGTAATCTAGCGCCCATTGGAATGAGGTGGGAGCATTGCATAATTCCTTAGGGAGCCAGGTAGGTTGAAATATTAATACCGTGAATATCAACGCTCAGCTTCTTGGTCTTCTAGTGAAAGATCCATGTTGGATTTTAGGCGTTTAAGATGCTCGCTAGTGCCTTCTTACCTTAATTACAACAATTTATTTCAAGGATTACCACTTATATAAAAAATAAAAAACACTAATAAAAACTAAAAAGGTTAATTTATAAATAATTTATCAGTATCCGCGCAGGGGTAAAAGAGAACCCTATTCATAAACTGGCGCTTAGTATTTAAAGTGACTTTGGGCTTCAAGTGTGATAGGCATCAATTTCATTATCAGCTATGAGCCTAGTTTAGAAATATAAACATTTGGCTTATTGGTGCTCTCAAATCTCGGCCTGATTTGATGGAACAGGTGATGGAAGGTTGGAAGTAGGTATGACATATCTGTGAGGCAATGATTGTATATATTTGGGCCAACCTTGGCGGAAAATAGTTGCACCTTGAGGGCTCCCCTTCAAGGCTATAAAAGGGGGTGTTTGCGGCATAGGTGCTTGAATTAATTTAGAAGTGGGCTGGGGAAGAACTACCAATGGTCTTTCCTGATTTTCCGCAAAATTGGTGTGATTTGCTTAACCAAACTTATGCTATTTGCCCAAGAATTATTTATAGAGGTATTTCCCCAATTTGAGTGGATCCAACACAGATTATCCAGTGTTCTTTTAGCCAATTGTATTGTTATATTCATCTCAAACTCTCTATTCATAATATCTGACTAGCAATTGTCTGACATTACCCCCTTCAATAGTTTTATGGGTAATAAAGGTGTAAGAACGGCCATGGACCCAGTTGATGGTAACTTTAGAAACAAGGGAATTGATGTAGTATTCATCCCCTTGCTTATATGTGACTATGAACAGTCCATACCAGATAGAACCTGAGCTTCTCACTCCTAAGGGCAATCCAATTGTGGCAATACATTACCAAGTCTGATACTTGGTAAGAAGGAAGAGGGACTGGCTCTCATTAGTGGCTTGACTTCCTTTAGTGATAGTCTTAACCAGATTAGTCGTAGCCTCTTCTTGTAGTTGGGTAATAAGGTAGCCAACTTTTTCATGGCTTGCTCAGGGTAAGTCCTTTCAAAGATATATTTTTTGGCTAATAGAGCTGTCATCCTGGGTTCTTGCCCATATAACACATGGAACGGATACATTTTGAGGATACAATGGTAGCTAATCCTTTAGGCCATGAGGGCACTTGGTAAGGGAAGATCCCAGTTGAGAGGCATGAAACTAGCCACTTCACAGAGCATAGAGACCAGGGATCCATTGACTCTTTCTATGGCACCATTTGGAGATGTATTACAGTGTGCTGAGAAGAGATGTTGTGCTCGCATGGAGGTGGTTAGGAGCTTTACCACTTGAGAGGTGAAAAATTTCCCATTATCACAAAGGAGGACATGGGGCAACCATACTGCATAAGATAATTTGGTGTAAGAAGGTGGCAGTGATTTTGCAGTCTGAGAGAAGAAAGCAACAGCTTAAATCCGTTTGGTGAGATTATCGATTCCAACTAAGATATAATGATTGTCCCCAGTAATCTGATGAAAAGACCTACCACATCGAAGCTTATGGTGTGAAAGGAAGTTGGGGCATCATAGGTTATTAATGAAATTGGGTCTCGAAGCTGGGTTGTTTTTTACAGGTCAGGTAGGAATCCAAGACTTCATTTATTTTTTAAGATGCCCTCCCAGTAATACAGCTCTTTTACCCACTCATAGGTTTTACAATCTCTGACATGCCCCATGATAGCGTGAGACTCCAAGATGACAGGTACTCACTATGAGAGCCAGAGATAGGGCAATACAATTTACTCCTACTTTCTTATATAACTTCTCACTTTACACTTTGTGTTGCGGGAGTGCCATTCTAGCATCTTATGTACAGGTCATCTTCACCAGCCCACATGTCAAGAGTCATTAGGAGGTCATGCTACCACTCTGCTTCACTATTGTAGAGGTGAAGAACAGGAAGCCGTGTCAACCTGTCAACGTTTATATGGCATGTCCCAGCTTGATGATTAAAGTCATATCGTAGTGTTGGAGCTTTAAAGCACAGGAAGCCAACAACCATTTAATCTTTCATATTTTGTAACCACTTTAAATAAAGTCCAATATATAAAAAAGGGTAATAGTATTTGACAGCGAGCAGGACAGCCAAGCACTTCTTCTAAGCAATGCTGTAATTGCGCTCAGCTTTTAAAAGTATTTTATAAAGTAAGACTTGGTATGATTGATACCATTAGTATCCAATTTGATCCAATATAGCTCCAACAGCATAGTCAGAGGCATCCGTGAACACCATGAAGGGCTTGCCATAGTCAGGGTGGCGGAGTGTTGGGATTTTTGCCCACCTTTCCAGCCTTTTAGATTACCCTGGAGTGCCAGGGGATATTTCCATATGGCGAGTGAATCAGATATCAGTTGACCCTGATTTTGAGCTAATAGTGTTTTAGTTTTTAGGTAATTTGCCAGGTTTAGATCTGTCAGGGATTGATATTAGTGAATGCTTAAGATCTCGTTGGGCAGAGTTTTCAATGAAATGGATGCATTTGATAGTTGATAAATGATTAAAAATTGGGTGCACTGATTGAGATTGGTTGGGTTTCATAACCGACCAATTGAGAATTTAATGAGCAAGTTGAGAGGCGAGTGATGCCACCTGCAACTAGAATATTGATCAGTTGGTTTGAGACCTGCCATAATGGATAACAAGTCCAATTACCTAAGCAGGTCACTCGCCAAATATGGTTGGTTTGCTGGGACCAAGTGGGAAACGCCAGGGACACAATTTCTGACTCTGTCCATTTTAGGACTCAAGGATGTCCAATGAAGGAATCCTAACAAGATGTAGAAGACCATCGCTGGCGAGACATCAAAGGGAAGTTCTAATAGTAATGACTGCCGTTTCATGGCTGATGCGCCAACCAAGGGCTATGCGCCAAATTCCCTTTATGACTGCCCTGATAATTCACATTAATAATGATACCAAGTTTCTTAGAATTCATTACTGTGTTAAGTTATATTCATCTTCAAGAAATTATTACTGTATGCTATAATTGGGGACTCTTTAATCAGATAAAGAGTAAGGATTGAGGATCCTTAGAAAAGCTGAACTTAGACGTGAATTGATGCAGACTTCATGTCATAAGAGATAAGGCCATAAACTTAGGGATCTGAGTGTGGATCAAATTAGGCGGATAAGGAAAGAAGTCCTACAGACGACATTAATAGTATTTCATGGAGAAATACAGGTCTAGCGTTAGACCATAATGGGTTATCCATTCAACTATGGATAATAGTCTTCATACTATCAATCAACTACCAAATACTATCAAACAACGTGAATTGTGCGCATACCAAACCTGTGCAGTTGTAGTTTGGGAGCTATCAATTTGAGAAGAACCCAGGATTGTAACATTTAGTACTCACATAAAGAGTAGCCAAAAGGGGCCAATAGTAGCCAACACCCAATTTTTCACATGGAGTATAGAACTTTTTTGCAATGGCTCCTTTAGAGTCTCAAACGTGGCCTTCTGTTCAGCACCTCAATGGAAGGGGGTGCTCTTAGTCAGATGGCGGACAAGGGGCTCGCTGGGCTGGGAGAACTTTGGGATAAATTAAAGTTAGTAATCAATCGTACCCAAGAATAAATGAATGTAGCGAAGGGTTTTGGGTGCAGACAGTTTAAATATTGTTTTGACTTTATCTTTTAGTGGTTGTATTATATCTTGTGAGACGGCGTGTCCAAAAAATCCAGCTTTTTCTGGAAGAACGCCATTTGGAGGGCTTCAGTATGATAATAGATAACCGCAAGCATTGGAACACTTCCTTTAGATGAGTGAGGTGCTTGTTGAAAGTCTTGGAGAAAAGGTGATGTCATCAAGATAGACAATCACACAGCTCAGCTTAAGGTCCTGAAAAATGTGATCCATTACCCACTGGAAAGAGTTGGGCGCGTTACACAACCCCTATGATAGTCGGGTAGATTGGAAGTGACCCTCACTGAAAATAAGAGCGCATTTCTCCTGGTCTTGTGGGAAAAGGTACATTTGCCAATAACCACTAGCTAGGTACATGGCTGAGAAGAAGTTAGAGCCAGAGAGTTAAGCCAAGGCGTCATCAATGACGGGGAGAGGGTAACTATCCTTCTTTGCGAGTTTGTTTAATTTTCAGTAGTTCATCACTACCCAATGACCTTCATTTTTCTTCTTTATTAATAGAAGTAGGGACGACCAAGTGCTTTGTGAAGGCACTAACAACCCAGCGTCCAGCAGCTGTTTGAGCTCCGTCTGCATCTTTAGCTCCTCAACTTTGTATTTGCAGTAGAGTTTGTAGCAAATAGGACGAACATCCCCAACGCAAATACTATGAGTCCACCCCTTTATGTGCCCATAGTCATTGTCAGATTTAAAGAAAATGTCTCTATAGGCCTTGAGCAGAGTGTGGACTTTATCCAGCTCAGCTGTGGCTATATATCATGGATATGAATAGAAGGTAAGGTACATAAAGATTGGTCAGAGAATAAACCTATACCCGCCATAGATCTAATATAGTAACTTGCTTTATTTCCTCAAGGGAATCAGCATGCCTCTTCAGATCTCCTGATAATATTTTACCACCATATCATTATTGGTGAGATTCCCTAGCAGGAGGTCGATAGCTGATGATAGATGGAGTCTAGCACGCCTGGCAAAACTCTGTGATTTGAAGGACTAACTCCATCAATGCTATTTAGGTGCAGTAGGCAGTTGTGTGGAATTTGCACGGTAATCTTCTAGTAAATTTTAAATTTATTTTGAGGCATGCACCAGGGGATGGACATTACTGAAGCTCAAAGATCTAAAAAATTGAACGAACTAACCACTCAAACAGAATAAAATGACCACCCAAAATGAGCGGGCGAAACACAATTAAAGAGAAAACAACCAACCAGATGGGACAGCGCCAGAGGCGCTCAACCCACCATGGAGGAAGGGGAGGGGAGATCAGGTGGCTTATCCTCAGTATCAGAGTCCTCCTCAGCGAGAGCGTGGGACAAGGAGGAAAGCAAAGGGGTGGGGTGATCAGCGACATGGGGAGCGATGATGCTGATGATTGGCTGGTTGGTGAAATTACTGGAGGATAGTAAGTCGCTGATGTACTTGGAACAGCAAGCCTCCTCCTTAATGCGGAGGTAAGGAAGCTGGGACAATAAAGCCACAGAGGTGAAGGTGACTCTTGGGTTGGTCTGCAAGGCGGAAACCACTTTCTGGATGGCGTCATTAGCACGCTTGTGGGCAAACAGAATGGACTGTTTGTTAGGTGGGTATTTGGACGTCTTGATGATGGGAAGAGGGATTTTGTAATAAGTGCCGCTACTGACAACTTGGCCATCTCATGGATGGCGGATACATCAGGGTGAGCAGCTGCCACAATAGTGAGCTAGTGATCTGAGCGGAACTCCAAGGCGTCCAGCTGGGGGCTAAAATACTGAGCGACCAGTTTGGGTTTCCATAATTGGATAAATTCATTGTATGTGGGCTGCAAGGCTACAATTGCATTACCCATCTAATTGGTTTCAGCCAATGAGGACCATGGATTCATGTTGAATTCGAAATTGGGGGTCAGCGAATTGAAGTGGAGTGGCGGGCAACTGCAGAATATCATGGGAACCCACATTTGTCCAAGTCGTTTCCTGATTGGTTGAGGCGCAAGTGGCACTGGCCTGAGGAAGGGGCTGGTTGTCTGCAGCGGGTACTGAAGCAGCAGCAGGCTTTGGGGGAGGGGGTAGGATCATACCCCATGCCGGAAAGGCAGTGGGGTGAAGGGAAAATTGGGGGCCAGATGACGACAGCAATGGGCCAGAGGAAGCCACAAGGGAGGAAAATTTATGCTTTGAGTGAACTAACTCAAAGAAGGAAGGACAATGGTCCTCCCACCCTTGACAAGGGCCTATAATGGGTGGTCAGGGGCAGAGGGAATGACAGTGCGGGGGTGGGGGGGGGGAAGCTACAACGTAATTTTAGAAAATTCTGGGCTGATTGTGGCGAATGCCTGAGGCCCAGTTAGGCAAGCAGCCCCATTGGGGACCATAAACTGAAGAATGGGTGTCACAATTCTATATAACTGGGTGATAAGCCCTAAGTCATATGGCAGATTGGATGGAATCCACAGAGTTTGCTATGAGTTATGGTAATTTGAGAGCCTCAAGATAAGGTGATATTGGGTTGTGTGAGAAATCGCCTCAAATTAGGCAATCAGGAAATTAACAAATGAAGAATTGGTGGAACCAATGGGATATGGCGAAGTGAATTACTAAGCCATGAAAGAAGTATCATCAAAAGTCGCTATGATACAAGCAAGAGGAGACGATCAAGAAGAGGAGGTTGTTAATAGTTTAGAGCGGGCGAAACAGTTAGGATCAGCTATGTTTATTGTAATAAATAAAGAAGTAAAGTGGGGGCAAGGGCTCCATATTATTAATAAAGTTTATTTCTGTTGTTTCGAGGACAACAATACTCATATCATTTGTCCTATTGCTCAGTGGATCAAACCCTGTTCAATATTGATTATGGCATATCTCAACGATAACGCCAACTTTATAACAGTGGTGCTCACTACAGGGGGGCCCATTGGTCAATCAAGGTGACTGATAAGCGTTTCTCAGTTGCTAGTCATGTCATATCTGGTTTGCTTTATTAAGGAATCATCTTAACACACTGCAACTGCTGAATATGCAGAACCTAAGCTTGCTCTGGACACTGTTCTTAAATGGAAGAAGGAGTTCCTGCAAGGATATTGTATCAACAAGCTGCCTCCGTTTGATCGCATTGGAAACATTCATGGATTTTTAAATTATTTGAGTTTGCAGTAGAAGGGGCTTCAGATCGACGTAAAGCCAAATTACTAATATCCAAGCTGGATGCTGTAAGCGCCAACCAAGCTACTTGTTTTCTTCCCAACAATCCCGTTACCTATCAAAAAGTGAAGGATACTGTGCTGTGGTTGTTTGGAGGAACTTCAAAAATGGTGCAACGGAAGGATAAGTTTTTTAGATTGGGTTGCAACATAACGAGACCCTCACTGCATTTGCCAATAGATTTTCAGCAGAAGCCCATGTGTTAAGTATAGCAGGAGTTTCAACTGAAGGTGACACAAGCATAGCATTGACCTCTTCTGTGAAACCATTTGAGAGCTTTTATTGCCTTGGCTCCATATTTAGAGGTTGAAATATCCTTGCTTAAACTTGTTCAAATTCTACGCCATCTATCTGCCACCTTCCCTCCACCCAATATAGAGCAGAAACCTAGCGCCTCTGCTGCTAGCCTTTTTTATCCGGAGGAATTATCCATCCCTTTTCAGCATCCAGTTGGCATCCCCTGGCCTTATCATCGATACAAGCCTCACTTCCATCCCAATTGCCAACAGCAGTTCACCTATAGGGAGGGGCCAGTTTACACTGTTCAATTCCAGACCAACCTTAGGGGTGCCTCCTTTTACAACAATCAAGTTTGCAGGTTTTATGGGGTCAATTTCTTTTTTGTGGTTGCTCAGGAACCTGGCTATAATTTGTCACAATTGTTGGGTCCAGTACCTACCACAGGAGCAGTACCACCAGGGAAAGGTTAGAGCGGAGTAAAGATGGAACTCTCTACCTCCACTATTCTGACCCAAAATGTCTCAACTGAAACTATTCATACACAGCTAGCGGATGTTTCCTGGTATGATGATGTTTTTCTATACCAGAAGCCAGTTGGAGGGGTAAATGTGCTGACACAAACGCAATCCATGGACATGGCAGAAGCAGGCTCTCAGGAGCACCTAATACCATATGCTTTACAATTGATTGATTACCTTCCTACGGATGAACCAAGTCCATTAGATGATGAGATTCTCTTAAAAGGGGTAAACACAGCCCTCCCTATTTTTGCTATTGCTAAAGAATACCCTAAAGTGGGGAAGGGTATTATGAGCTTCCTCGGAAAAGAAATCAGTTAAATGTCCATGTTTTAAAACAATCAGATGCACATTACTCTATGTGTACTTACTATGACACTGTTGTAGCGAAAACCTGAGTTTGTGCAATAATTGATATGGGTGCCCCAATCAACATAGTGTCCTCAAAGTTGGTTTCAAAGTTAGCATTAAAGCCTGATGTAGAGCATCGTATGGTGTATGGGACCACAGGCGCAGAAAGCACAGTCTCTGAAGGAGCATACAGTGCACTACCTTTGCGGTTTGGGTTAACTGTCATTTTAGCCCCCAGATATAGTGTTACCAAAAAATAATTATGACCTGTTAATGGTACCACTTTTATGCGTCACTTTGGAGCTGTCGTTGATAAAACAGCATAGACATTTGAAATTCTGGTGCAGCGGATTCCAATCTACTTCACTTCTAGCGGAATTCCAAAGGATCCTGTACACTTGAGTCAATTTAACCTTGCATATGGTGATGTGGTGGTTTTGGTTCACTATCATCGATTAAAATGAAAGACCCAGGCCCTTCCTCACCAAATTTATGAATATCAAGGGCTACCACTTAGAGCCGCTGGCCTTATATCTATTTCCTCTGGACACCAAGCAATTATAAGCACTGTGTTAGAGGTGGAAGTGCCTGCTGGGCTTTATGGGGAGGTCATTGAGCCCTATCAAGAATCATGGCTCAAGCCCCACATGGCCCCTGGCATTATACTTCCGGGCATGGGGAGATCAAGGTCTTGGTAGCAAATCTTTAATATAAACCGATGCAAATCCACCGACACCAAGTAGTTGCATTCCTCCATTTCATTCCAGTTGAGGAGGTCCTTAGGGTTCATGAGTTTTGTTCACTGGATGAATTTGGTCTGCCCGTCAAAACACAGCCTGGTGTAATGGCAGTTGTACCACATGAAAATTTAATGGGGTTAACATAAGATCAGAAGGATCGAGTGGAAGCCTTATTTCAAAAACACAAAGTGATTTTTGCTGTTAACGATCATGATTTAGGGTGCTCCCAAGGAGTGGTCCATTGAGTGGACACTAGGGATCATCCCCCCATCAGATCTCGGCCAATTTGCCAATCTAGAGCAGTGGAAGAAGTTGTCACAGCAGAAATTGATAAACTGTTGGAGCAAGGAATTCTTGAACCATTGAAGAGCCCATGGACTTCCCCTGCCCTTTGTCAAAAAGAAGGATGGTATTAACTGGGTAGTGGTAGAATACTGCAAGCTCAACAGCATTACAAAAAAGGACTCATACCCTTTGACACATATTGATGATGCGATGAACTGTTTAGGGGAGCTCATTACTTCTCTGCGATGGATTTAATATCCAGCTATTGGAAGATTGAGTTACCTGTGGCAGAACAGGAGAAATGCGACATTATCATGTCGAAAGGGCTTTTTCAACTGACACATATGCCCCAAGGGCTGTGTAATGCCCCTGCTACTTTTCAACGGGCAATGTACACTATCCTTGGCAACTTGAAGCTGTCATGTGTTCTTGTATACCTTGGCGACATTAATGTTGTCTCCAGCACGTTTTCTGAGCACCTTAGCCATTTGAAAGAGGTATTCCGGCAGTTGCTGAGGCCAACATCAAAATCAAGCCTCAGAATTGCCACTTTTTCAAGGATCAGCTTGAGTACCTTAGGTTTGTAGTTGATGCAACAGAGCTGAGGACCCAACCAGATAAGGTGGAGGCCATTTAGAAGATGACTACACTAAACAGTAAACGAGATATACAAGTATTTTTAGTGATGGTTGGCTACTATCACCACTTCATAACTAACTTTAATTGTATTGGAGGTCCTCTGTTTGAGTTATTAAAAAAGGATGTCACATTTGAATGGACGGAACAATGTCAACCCTCCTTTGATACTCTTTGAACAGCATTGATCGAGGCGCCAGTGCTACGCTATCAAATTTTTATAAGGAATTTATTGTACAAATGGATGAATCTTTTTCCTCTGTGGGGCAGTTTTGTCTCAAAAAAGATGATGAGGGGGAGGAGCATCCTGTGGAGTGTTGCAGTCAAAGTCTGAATAGCCATGAACAAGGTTATACTGTGACAGAGCAGGAGCGCTTAGCAGTGATTTATGCTTAAAAGCAATTCCAAGTATATTTACATGGTGTAAAATTAAAGTTGTAACAGATAACGCCTCGTTATGCTGGCTGCAGAACCTTAAGGAGCCTGAGGGCCGGTAAGCACAATGGGCCCTTAAACTACAGGCTTACAACTTCGAGATCCTTCACCAACCAGGAGCAAAACACCAGAATGCTGATTGATTGTCAAGACTATTTCTATTGCAGTTACGGCAGACCTGAGAAATATTATGTATGACAAGATGCTCAGCGGAAAGTACAATGATGAGCCGCTTCAAATCATCAAGGCTTTGAATGAAATGTGAGCCAATACTTTCCAGCGGAATGATGAGTTGTATAAGCGGATTGGTGATTCCATGGTAAATTTTCCGCGACCCTCAATATGGCCTAACATTATCATGAGCGCACATAGGGCAGTTAGGCATGGTGGTGTGCGCAAGACATTGGAATTATTGTAACCTCGGTATTACTGGGAAAGCATGAACTTTGATGTGCTTGATACTATCTCCTCTTGTCACTAGTGTCAAGTGGAAAAGCCGTTTTACTGGAAGACCCCATATCAGTTAGTAAAGCTGCACTTCACATGGCATACAGTTTCCCTTGATGTCATTGGCCCTCTGCTAACGGGAGCTAACTGGTTCAAGTATATCCTGGTGGCAATTGACCACTTGACCAGGTGGGTTGAGGCATGGCCATTCAAGATCTGGGCGCAGGTACTGTGGCTAATTTTGTAATGGAATGCATCATTCAGCATCACAGCTGCCCGCAGTTTCTCCTTACCAACAATGGCACTAATTTCACCTCTCACATACTTCCCAAAATCAATGAAATGATGGCCATCCGCGGGGTTCTAACAACTCCATATCAACCCAAGTCTAATGGAATGGTTGAACGGGTTACTGGAACCCTGGTGAACATTCTCTAGAAGTTGGTTACTGATAGGCACTTTGATTGAGTTACCCTCCTTTCTACCATGGTGTTTGCCTACAACATTAGTTACCATTCTTCCACGGGGAAAAACCCATTCTAATTGCTTTACAGATGGCACCCTTCTTTGCACGCACTTCTGTATGCCTTTTTAGAGGACATTGGCGGAATAGATCCACTATGATATCTGGCCATCCTAACAAATACGCTAATTAAATTACAAACTGAAGCATACTCATTCAGCTTAGCCAAGATCAAAAGCCAGTCTGCTGATCAGATATGGCGAAGTGGCCTTGCACAGTTCAAAGATGAAGACTTGGTCCTATTTCATGATCAACATGGGTTTGGCTGGAAACACAAGCTGGCTAGTATCTGGATTGTGCCATTTGAAGTAATTGAGAAGACAGGTATAGATGCATACACAATTAAGGACCCCGCTAGTGGTCAAATCATTAATCAAGTGCATGTGAAGTTCCTCCAGGAGTACAAGCAATAGGAGCCTCATCATTCAATCAAGGAGGGGGTAATGTCGTGATTCCAATATGACAGGATGATAAGCCCTAGGTCATATGGCGGAATGGATGGAATTCACAGAGCTTGATATGAGTTATGTTAATTCAAGCACCCTGAAATAAGGCGAAATTGGGCTTTTAGGGAAATTGCATCGAATTAGGCAATTGGGAAATTAATGAATGATGAATTGGTGGAACCAATGAGATATGGCGAAGTGAATTACTAAGTCATGAAAGCAATATCATCCAAAGTCACTATGATGCAAGCGAGAGGAGACAATCAAGAAGAGGAGGTAGTTAATAGTTTAGAGCAGGAGAAACAGCTAGGATCAGCTGTGTTTATTGTTATAAATAAAAAAGGATTTTGGGGGCAAGTGCTCCATATTATTACTAAAGTTTATTCATGTTGTTTTTAGGACAAAGATCCTCATGTCATTGGTCCTATTGCTCAGTGGGTCAAACCCTGTGCAATATTGATTACTCATATCTCAAAAATAATGCCAATTTTATAACAATGGGGTTGGAGCCGTATGCAGACAAACCTTTCATCAACTACTGATGGAGTATTGTGGGGGGAGATGGGTTGGCAACCCCATGAACTGAACCACCATAGTGGTGTCAGTTAGGAGCTGGGTGCGTAATGTTGGGATAGGGGTGCCCTTGAAAACCAGGGACACTGTAGCCGCAGTGGCGGCATCAGCTTTACAAGTGAAGACTAGGTCAAAATACCCCTCAAAGGGGAGGAAGTCTATAAAGCTGTCCAGCAGCATCAGCGCCTGGGCCAAATCAAAAACTGCTTGTTCCTCATATGGAAACAATCTCCCATACTCAACCTGAAGGCCAAAACGAAGCTGGGAGCATGGAGAACAAGTGGGATGTGAGGCACATCCTGGGCACGTGCCATGTGGATTGCGAGATCCTTGGGCGGATTAAACCAACCCAAGGACTTAGTTGGACTGGATGAACCAGTCTGAGCGCATTTTCATACTGGACAGAAAACGCTGGATGGGGTTTTGTCGCTGCCCCACACTGGAGCAGCCGCCAAAAAATCCAACATCATTGGGGATTGAATGGGAGTGGCAGGCGTAGGATTAATATTTGTTTACTTACTTTTTTGAATAAAATTGCTTGAAAGTGACTTTAGCGGGAAGAGAGTTTTCATGGTTTTCTTCTTGTCAACTACCATTTGCTAACCAGCCTTAATGAACCCTTTTCAAAAAGCATAGAAAGGGCTACCCTCCAGTGCTTTCACTGATTGAGGAAACATTTTTGTATGCCATTCTTCTGTGGTTTAATATAGGAATAAAGCTGAAGAGGGTAAATCAACTGTGCAAAATATACTTTTTATTAAGCTCTTCATTTGTTAAAATCAGGGAACCTCGTAGTTAAAAACGGAGAGATAGCCCAGATTCAAGTTATAACCACCTTCATATCCAGGCATAAATTGGGTCCCAATAAGTAGATTGTAGGTATTATTGGTCAAAGCCACTGCTGGAGCCAACAAGAGAAGCTTTCCAAAACAAATGGACAGAGAAGAGTATGCCCCAATGGCGCGGTTATTTTTTTGGCCTAAAGTTCCAAACAATTGAGTGTAATTGAGGTCAAGGTCCAAATTAATTTTCTAAATGAGCTTAGTTGGCACTGCATTCATAGGGGACCTAGTGTCAAGGATAGCCTTATCCCGCACTCCATTAATGACGATCTCCACTTTGGTTAAAGTATCACCCAAGTTGGGGAAAGTGCGAGGACCCCAATAAATGGAGAGTAGAAACAAGTCGTCTGGCAGTCACAGAGTATTTCTACTGGATAGAATTAAGGGTATGAACACACTGGGTAGATTGGACATATGTGGCAATAAGCGGTTTAAAATCATAGGAAGTTTCAGTAATCTCGAGACCAATTATCACTTTCTAGAGATAAGTTTGATATAGATTTTAGCCCATTTCACTCTAACCAGTTCAATTGGTCGGATACCTCCACTTCATCTTATGCTCTTAAAACATAATGACCAACATCTTTGCCACCCCCTTCATATTCATCATCAGAGGGGTTATTGATGCACCATGAAAAGCCCATAAGAGGTGAGGTAGGTTCAGGGTTTCCCTTATGGCATAATATTTCATAGGGTTTCTCATCCACCTTATTAAATTTTGAGGAGGCGTTGAAATTGTCATGGCTTGATTTTAGACCTTCAAAATAGGGTTTGTGATCTCTCATGGAGACAGGTTGCAAACTAGATTTAGCTGGATGAGAGGTCGAGAAAGATATAATTGTGGAGGTGGATGCTTTAATTACGCCAGTTTTGGGTCAGTCAGTGGCTGTGAGATTTTGGGAAACAGGCGGTTTAGCTTTTTGTGCCCTGGTCATCTAACCCATTGCTAGTGGGGGCGATTGGCACCTGAAAAAGGAAATTAGTCTTAGGAGCAGGTTTCAAGAGGGAAACGGCCATAGTAGAGGATAAATTGGTCGGCGTAGATGTTTGCCTCAGAGATCCTTACATAAGGACAAGTTCATGGATATCAGCCACCGCTAGCAAGGCCTCCTTGATATCTCGTACATTTTTTTGAGAACGCTTAATGGAAGAGAATTTCATCACCAACAAGGGATAGGAAGCCAAGCCAGCCAACATAGCCTCAATAACATTATTGATAGAGAGAATTTTGGCAAGCAACAGAGGTTGATTTTTACTATAAAAGAACTCAATAAGAAGTGATCAATTCTCCCTCTTTCAGGCTAAGGTACATAAAGACCTGTTTTTGCCATTGCAAACTCTGCTTCGAGCCAAATTCTTCAAGAAGCACTTGCTTAACCTCCGCCCAATTGCTGTGGGTATCATTTTGGGGACCATTCTTTCTTAAGCTATATGATTTAAGAAGGGAAGAATGTACTGGATTTTTTGACAGACAGTTGCTTTTTTCATCGCAGATTTATAACCATAAAGGAAGGAGGCAACACTTCCCCCACCAGGTGTGAACTTGTCTTGGAGAGGGGGTTTTGTTATAACAATGCGTTGAGATGAGTGCTGCTTAAGCCTTTTAAAGCGAGACAAAGCACTGGCTAGCTGTAGTTTCATAATTGCTAACCTAGGGAAAAGATCAGCGGGGAGGCTAGAAGGGTTACACCCACAACATACTCCATTTTTTTGAACGTTTTGTGATGTAAAGGTGCCCATGTAGTGAGCACCACTTGCTGAATTTTAGGAGTTGAAGATGCTCGCTGGTGCCTTTTTACCTTAATTACAACAATTTAATCCAGGGGTTTTTTTACCACTTATATAAAAATAACAAAACATCAATTAGTACTAAAAACGTTATTTTATAGTTAGTTTATTATATCCTCGTGGGTTAAAAAGAGAACTCTATTTATAAACTGGTGCTTAGTATTTAAAGTGACTTTGGGCTTCAAGTGTGATAGTCATCAATTTTATTATTAACTTTGAGCCTAATTTGGAAATATGGACATTAGACTAATTGGCGCTCTTTAATCTCAGCTTGCTTTTATGGAAAAGGTGATGGAGGGTCAGAAGTAGTATAACATATCCGTGAGGCAAAGATTGTATATATTTGAATTAATCACCTTGGCGGAAAATAGCTGCACCTTGAGGGACCTCCTCCAGGGCTATAAAAGTGGGTATTAGCGTCATAGGTGCTTGAATAAAGTTAGAAGTGGGCTGGGGAGGAACCAACAATGGCCTCCTATAATTTCGCCCCATAATTGGTGCAAAATTGCTTACCCAGAATTATGCTATTTGCCTGAGAATTATTTATAGAGGTATTGCTCTGATTCAAGGGGTTCCAACGTGAATTAGCCAGAGATTATTGGCCAATTGCATCGTTATATTAATCCCAAAAGCTCTTTTATAATATTGGACTTGCAATTGTCCAAAAATCCATCTGGTAATAACTTTTGGCGAGGTCTATTGTGGAGAAGAAATTCTAAGCGGGAGAGTTGGGTCAGAGCATCATCAATATGTGAATTTGGATAGCAGTACTTCTTAATGAAGCTGTTTAGCTGCATATAATCCATCACTATTCCGTGACAACCGTTATTCTTATTTATGACCAATAGTGGGATGACAATGGACTCTAGGAGGCACAAGTAAGCCGGCATAATAATTGCTTGAGCTTGGTCTTCCTTTATTGCTCCTCTATCTTAAACTTCATTAATGCTTTGATCAAATAAAGGTGGCTTCTCCTACATTATCATGAGCACAGTCTTTCATGTTATAATAGTCAACATCTGACGTGGACTAATAATTTGATAGTTTTCATATAATTGATTCAGTTTCTCAAATTCCTCCTTATTTAACATATCAGATATTTGAACTTGAGGGATAGCGCAGATTATTTTGTCAATGGGCAGGCATAAATCAAGGAGAGTACTAATAAAGTGTACCTTTTCGATATAATCAAAGGAAAGTAAGTATCCTTTCACAATCTCTTAGTATTTCTTGACTAGGATATCTTCATTTTTTAAGTTCATGTAATAGCCCAATAGGCCGCTGATAAGCTGAACTGAGGACTCTTGCCAAATTCTGGGTTCAAATCACTTACTCTATCGACACTACTGATATGTATCAAGCAGTACAGGTTATACACAGGGTTAAGTTGGTAGAAGACTCTCTTTGTACTCTTGCTTTAAATCTTTACCTCCATGGTGGCATAAAATGGCATGTTTCTGCTGAATCTACTGGGCTGGGTAGCTTTTTCATGTCTTTTCCAGAAGAAGAATATTTAAAAGGCAAAGTGGAAACAGGGTATATGACCAGAAAAGAGTATTTCTTCTAGCTGGAGACTTGATTATCCAGTGCGAGGGGAACTTAATAATTGAGGCGTGTGTCAGACATTTACCTTTGCAGACTAAAGATAAGAATGCTGTAGGGCTAGTTCTGCTGAAAAAGGGAAATTTCAGCCATTTGCGACATTCTGATGTCATTAAGAGCTCATTTATTAAAATTAATAAATAAAATCAAGGAAAACGTCCAAATGTCCCTGGCTGAGTCTTGGTGGAACCCCGTTAAATGGTGAAACACCAGTTTGAAACCTGTACGGGCACTAATAAAATTGGATGGTCAGATTACTCTGACCTCACCACAGACTTTGAGAGAATCATAGGAAGGCACTCCCCCAACCCCAACAAAGTCCTTTGTTTGAATTTTAACCAGATGAATCCTTCTGATAGTATCCAAATTAGGGGTTTCAGTTAGTCAGGCGTAATTGCCGGCTAATTGCCTAGTTCAAAACTATTTAATGTTATATGTTTGTTTGAGTTTAGGTTTTAATGGAAGCTGCGTTCACTGCTGAAATGCCATTTAAGGATCGTTGTGGGAGTTTCCAGTGGAAGCTGATGAATCTGTTACGAATTGTCCAATGTGGTTATGTCATCCAATTTGGAGCACCGCGACTCATGCCAAGTATGCTCAAAGTCTTATTTTTTATGAATTTATATATGAATGACCAGCGACTTATGCTGAGGATGAATTGACCTAATTTAGCATTAGGTGATTAGAGGAGCGGATCTAAAAGGGAATCGCTATGAAGTATGAATGAAGATTTTATGATCTGAAAGAGGTTTGGAATCAAAAGGCTGATGGGTTTTCCGGCAGATGATTAGCCAAAGAGTAATTGAGTGCAGAAGCCCTGAAAGTAGTATAAATAGTCGTTCATTCCCTTCTAATGTACATCTCTCATTTGCCATCTTTCCTGTTTGTTTGAAGTAGCTTGGTGCAACTAGTTTGAGGAAGATGGTATAGGAGATCCCAGAAGGAGCGGGTGATCACTCCTGGAGTGGCTGGCGCTGCAAGCTCCCATACCTCCTCCTTATGAGGAACCAGCGGGAACCTGGCCAGTAGGCTACCAGTGGGTGAGCTGCATAGCCACCAACCCTAGCGGATTGCAGCGCGGGAGGTGCCATAGCCGCCCAAGAAGGGGGATGGACTCGCCAGGGCATGCCCAGATGGGTTGGTGAAGGGTCAAGAGGGTGGGGCAGCGCGGAAGTGTTTGAGCTGCCCAGGAAGGGGGCAGGACTTGCCAGGCACACGCCAAGGACGCCTGGGGCTAAAAGCGAAGCCATTGGTGATTATTTGGTAGGTTGGATGCAGGACTTGTAGTGGTTGGTACGCCAATGAAGGTGAAATAGCAAAGGGCCACCAGTCTTCATACTGGTTGGCCTGGCACACTAGTGGAGCCTAAGGTCAATTTCGTGACATCCTTCAAAGCACCTGCACGGGGACCCCCCCTTTTATAGGCTTGGTGGGGGTCCCCCAAGTTGAAAGAATTTTATTGGGCATTGATTGGCTCATATTTATAAAGACATTACCTCATGGGTATGTTTTGGGCCAATCAGAATTCCTCTTCCTTCACTCCGCTGCCCTGATGCAAGTTCCCAAGCCATGATACACTATTCCTGAATATTTCCTAATTCAGACTTGTGAAGGCTATTCCAAACATGTTCCCAAATTCCCCCTCGGCCTTTAAAATTTTAAATACTAGATAGTCAGAGGTTGAGGAGTATCGTTTTCCTCTTTATTTCACGGGTAATAGAATTTTAACATCCTATTTTTATCAGCGCTTTCTATTTAAAAGCTTATTTTATTAAAATACGTGTGAAAATCAGCTGGCGGAATGCACCAGCGAGCAAAGTAATCTGTTTCCCACAAAATGGTGCTCACTACAGGGGACCCCTGTATAAACAGAATAATTGCTCTTTAGGAGCAACTTGCTAGTGCCTTATCCCGCCTTAAGGAGCTTGAGCAGCGCCCTCATAGTTTCCCCAATATGGAAAAATTCACTCCTGGCGAAGGAAACATCAATACTTTTTTGTATGTTTATGAAGCTGTCATATGTGACTCAACTGATACACAAAAGTTCAGTACATCCTTCCCTGTCTAAGCCGCCTAGCACAAAGAAATAATAGTTCCTTACCTGAACCCTTCGCTCACTTGGGTAGAGGTGAAGAAGGCTCTTGTGGCTGAATTTGGATCTAAGCGGAGTCTACTCAGGGAAAAACAGGCATTTATGCTTCTTAGAATGTATGAGGATGAAAGACTCCTTGCCTTTGCTGATCAGTTTTACCTCACTGCACAAAGGTTAACAAACTCTAACATGCTCACCCTGGATGATGCTATCGCTGCCCTGTTAACTGGATTAGCGTCTCAGCCCTCTCTAGCTAGGTATATTATCTCAGTAAAACGCCATTTCCAAACTATCCGTGATTTAAATGAGGCGTTAATAAAGGTTGCTGATTTCCATTCATATGCCACAAACAAGGAAGATGAGTTGATCCCTCCAGCTCTCACTATTGAGGAGTTACCACTAGTTGATCAGTTGAGACCTGCTTACTCTGGGCAACCTAACAGGAAGAACACTTTCTTTTATGAATCAAACCCTGTAAGGTAGTAACAATCATCCGTCCGCACCAGCTCACTAAAACTGCTGTGCCCACCCCTCCAGCTAAGCTGGTAAATGCGCGCCCTAAGGCTATTCAATCTCCTTTGGCCATTTCACCTACTCCATCGCAGCCTTGCCAGTTGTTGAAAATACCCTTGGGGACGAATCTGAGGGGGGGTTATGATGATTTGGTTACTACATACTTGGAGCCCCCGCAGAGGTAGATGTTCCTGATCATCTGAATGCTAAAGGAGTAGATGAGACCACCATCCCTGAGAAAACGTACCTCAGCTAAATCATAGGGTGTCCACAAGTGATTGACACTGCCAGCGATGGTAATCAACTCTTAGCTGGATTGATTCAACATATTCAGCGTGTTCATCCCTTATGAACCATCATGAATAACTACCCTGAGGCTGCTAAAAAACTCACCTCCACCTTACGGTTCAAGGAAGTTTTAGCTTTGTCGCCTTATTTTAGAGGGACCCTCACTAAGGTTGAAGTAGTTATTCAAAAGGTCCCTATCTTATCCATCTTGGACACTAGCTCACCAGTCAACGTGATCTCTACTAAGCTTATCAAGAAGATAAATCTAGCGCCTGACTTGGAGTACACGAAAGAATTTGGAACTTCTGGCCTCAACAATATCCGGGCCATTGTGCCTACTCTTCCCTTCCCATTCGAGTTGGGAATCTTATTTTATCACCCCCTGCTGTGGCTCTAGATAACAATGCGTATGACATGCTCATCGGCAGTCAGTTTATGATTGAGTATGAAGGAATAATCAACCTGAATCAAGGTTACCTCTCGTTACTTAACTATGAAGTTCCGTTGGTCTTAACCAATAAAGAGCCCAGTAAGCACGAATACTCTTGCCTGATCGAATACCCCCTCTCAGCGATACCTGTGTCATATACCACTTCTGGGCGCAACACAAAGAAGTTACCTGATTCAGTGGATGCTAGAGAAGGTATCCCTTTTTATGCTGCAGATGAGGACGTGATCAAGCCTGGTGAACAATAAGTGGTTGACACAAAAATCACGCTTCATATCCCATGCCACTGCTTGTTGCACCTCATTAGTATTGATGGCGTCAGTCCATTGGAGCCTTGGGTACTGCCTAAATTCTTGACCCAGCCTACCAGAGGCCCATTACGCTGCTGTTGGGGCTCTCACCCCAAGAGACATAGTTGTGAAAAACACCAGGAGATGGGCAGAGGATTGTTAGTCCCTGTGAAAGACCTTAAACAGATTCACTCCATTGGCTCCATGATGGATATGGGCCTGCCAACGGATACCCTGGTGTGTACCTTGCCTAATGTACATATTTAAAACGAGCTGACCCCAGATGAGCTGGACAAAATTCATACCCTCTTTGAAGACTATAGTGACATATTCTCTAAATCAAATAACGATTATGGTCACATGAAGGGCTGACGCCACTCCATTATGTGGGTGATGCCCATCCCATTCAGTCAAAACCCTACCACAAGTCCAAGGTAGAAGAACAGCATATGATGACAGAACTTCAAATGTTTCTCGATGCGAGGTTGTTAGTGCCTTCACAAATTCCCTGGTCTTCCTCTCTCTTGTTAATAGAAAAAGAAGAATGGAGGACATCGAAATATTCATGAACAACCACAGGTTAAATATCCTCACAAAAAAGGATGGCTATCCTCTTCCTTGTATTGACGGCGCCTTGGCTCAACTCTCGGGCTATACTTTCTTTTCTGCCATGGACTTAGCTAGCGGCTATTGGCATATGGACCTTTCTCCTCAAGACCAGGTTAAATGCGCTCTTATCTGTATTGAAAGTCTCTTCCAACCCACACGATTACCTCAAGAGATGTGCAACGCGCCTGCCTCTTTTTAGCGGGCCATGGTTCACATTTTTTGGGACCTAAAGTTAACTTGTGTCATCGTATAACTTTATGAAATCACAGTATTTTAACGAATTCTTCCATGAACAACTTGATCATCTGAAGGAGGTGTTTGAAAGATTACACAAATCAATTACGAAGTTAAAAACTTCAAATGTACATTCTTCCAAAAGAAATTGGATTTCCTTGGATACTCTATTTCCCAAAAGGAATCCAACCCATGGTAGATAAGGTTAGAGCAATTTAAAAGATGCCTCCCCCTAAGAACCTACGAGACATTCAAGTATTTCTAGGGATGATGGGATATTATCATCAGTTTATCCCTAAGTTTGCCCAGCTCAGTGAACCTCTTGTCCGCCTAATAACCAAGAGCACTCCTTTCCAGTGGGGTGCAAAACAGAAGGATGCTTTTGAGACGCTTAAGCAACTGCTGCAACAACGGCCTATCCTAAAGCACCCTGATTATAATAATTTTTCTTCATCTTATTCATTGGTGCTTCAGACTATGCCGTTGGGGCCATCTTAGCCCAGGTGGATGAGAACTGAGTAGATCATCCTGTCTCCTAATTTAGCAAGATGCTGTCAAAAGCTGAACGTAACTACAGTGTCACGGATAAGGAGTGCCTTGCTGTTCTGTTAGCTGTAAATTGCACTATCGCCCCTTCCTCTATGGAACTACCTTCACTGTAGTTACTGACCACGCATCTCTAAAGTGGTTACAGAACATGAAGGATCCTACTGGTCAGCTAGCTCGCAAAACTCTAAAGCTCCAGCCTTACAACATGAAGATTGAACACCGCACTGGAACCCATCACTTGAATGTTAAAGGGTTGACTCGACTATAGTCCTTCACTTGGATAATAGTGATGCGGAGAGGTTACATGACCTCTTAATGACCCCCAATGAATGGGAGGATGAAGATGAGCCCGTTCAGAAGATGTTAGCCTGGTACTCCCGTAAAATAAAAATGAAGATGGTAAGTTGTATAAGCAGGTGGGACTAAATGGCTACCTTACCTTTGACCTTCGGAGTGTGTAATAGCTATCTTAGAAGCACATTCTACCCTAGGTCATGGAAAGGGTAAGGAAAACCTATAAGTGAATTAATAATCGGTTTTACTGGGACGGAATGATGGAATCTATTGTTGATGTTTTGGAAGCCTGCCTTTCTTGTAAGAAGCAATATGGCTTCAAATCTAGATATCGATATCAACCAACTACCACACAACAACCATTCCATACCATCAGCTTAGATGTAATAGGTCCCTTTCCTCAGTCTACTTTTGGGAACAGATTTATCCTAGTAGCTATTGACCACCTCACTAAGTGGGTTGAAGCTGTGGCTCTTCCTGATCAAACATCTAAGGCCACCGCCACCTTTTTACATCAACACATCTTCACCCGTCACAGTTGCCCCCAAGTACTACTCTGTGACAATGGCAAGAACTTCACCTCCAGAGTAGTCAAACTTCTGGCCACTTCTATGGGAGTACAACAACTCTTCTCTGCTCCATATAACCTCTCCACTGATGGAACAGTGGAAAGAGCAATTGCAACCTTGGTTTACAATCTGCGAAAGCTGGCATCATCTGATCCTCTTCACTGGGATCAATATTTGCATAGTGCTCTTATGGCATACCAAAATTAGCTATTACCAGATTTTGAAAATGTCACCATTCCAAGTCTTGTATGGGCGGGAACCAGGCATACCTGCCCTCTTAGCTAAAAATGTGTTCTCTTCTAGAGTTGAGGAACCAGAGAAAGTTATGAGAAGATTGGCTCAACGTATAATTTAACTTTAATCCAAAGCTATGACTAATCTAGCTACAACAGTAATAAGAGAAGGGCAGGCTGCAAATGAGTCCCAAACCTAATTACCCACCTTCTAAGGTTTCGACATGGTGTTATACTACCATAACCAAATCACCCCTAGAAGCGGTAAACTTGGAACAATCTGGGAGGGTCCTTTTACCATCGTCTACAAGAGAGGAAATGAGTACTCTATCAAAAATCTAGCTACTGGTATCACTATTAATCATGTACATGGCTGTTTCCTTTGACCCTACTCGCCCCCCAACATTCTTGAGGGGGCGATGTTGGACATTTACATTTTTAGACTAAAGATAAGAATGCTGTAGGTCGAGTTCTGCCAAAAAGGGAAATGTCAGCCATTTGTGATATTCTGATGTCATTAAGAGCTTGTTTATTAAAAATTAATAATAAGAAAGTCAAGGAAATTGGCCAAAAGTCCCTGGCTGATTCTCAGTGGAACCCCATTAATTGATGAAACACCAGTTTGAAACCTGTACAGGCACTAATAAAATTGGCTGGTTGGATTACTCTGACCTCACCACAGACTCTGGGAGAATCATTGGAAGGCACTCCCCTGACCCCAACAAAGTCCTTCAATGCACCTGCGCGGGGACCCCCTCTTTTTATAGGCTTGATGGGGGTCCCCAAGGTGCAAGAATTTTATCAGGCAGTGATTGGATCAACTTTATAAATATGTTACCTCACGGGTAGATTTGGGCCAATCATAATTTCTCTTCCTTCACTCTGCTGCCCGATGCAAGTTCCTGAGTCATGATATGCTATTCCTGCATATTTCCTAATTTGGACTTGCGCAGGCTATTCCAAACATGTTCCTAAATTCCCCCTCAGCCTTTGAAGTTATTTTAAATAAAAGATAGTCAGAGGTTGAGGAGTATCGTTTTCCTCTTTATTGCATGGGTAATAAAATTATAAAATCCTATTTTTATCTGCGCTTTCTATTTAAAAACTTAATTTATTAAAAATATCTGTGGTAACCAGCTGGCGGAATGCACCAGCCTGCAAAAAAGCTGGTTTCTCACAGTGTGTTAAGTATCTTCTTTCAGATTGATAACTCCTTTATATTTGATCATAAACTATATTACCATTGAGTAAATTATATTGACTGTTGTCTATAGCTACTGCGGGAGCTGAGAAAATTAACTTGCCAACTTGGATTGGCAGAGATTACTATGAACCTATCACATTTGTTTTATAAGACAGGTAGTACTATATTCTTGAGTGTAATCAAAGTCTGGGGCGAGTTTGATCTTATTAACTAGTCAGGATGAAACAACATTTATAGGTGATCCCATATCTAAAATAGCCATTGCTGAGATTTTGGATTCACATACTTCCACTTTAATGATGGTTCCTCAAAACTTTGGTGGAAGGGCTAGCACCTCCTTGAGGCGAGAACGTTGCATTAAGCTTTTGGACAATCTTGAGATAGTCTTCTTCTTGATCTCCAGGAGACTGTGGACGCTTGAGATGGATCAGATCAACAGGAAAAGTTATTATTTAGTATTAGTGGCTGTATCAATTATCTTGAGATACCCTATAACCTGACTGAAGTAAGTACCTTAGGGGACAGGGGCATCGTTGATATTTTCATTATTTAAATGTTTGTAATGGCATCTTAGTAAGTAAACCTAAGGTGTAATAACCTATGTCTTCATGACACCCTTCATAGTCATCATCAGGTTCATTCTCAATGAATACAAGATGAGCGAGTGGCAACGTTTTGCTTTCAAATACTTCTGGGTCAGTTGGCTTTAGATATACCTGAATCTTAGCCAACCTTCCTTTTACCTGCTTGCCAAGGGCATGGTCTTCCTAAAAAACAAATCTCCTAGGTATCATTGTTCTTCTTACAGTGTTTCATCTTTTATTCTCCTCCTTCTTAGGATTTTCTTTCTTTATGGTATACACTCCAGGTTTTGTGGTGGGCTTTTAAGAGGTTCTGGTTTGTGTATATCATTTACATCAAGTAGGACTTCATTGATATCCTTAACTAAATTGAAGCTTTGTTTAATATATTTAATGTATATGGAAGGGATGTGATTACTATGTAAACAAGCAACAACAGTGGCTACGGCATTGTCTAAGATAAGCATATTCAAGGTCAACAGCATCAGTTTTTTATAAAAGCAATCAGTGGATTTGGCAAGATTTCCATTACATCATAGCACCTTTCTCATGACGGCCTGTTTCTTCATACTCAAGCTCTGCTTTTATCAAACTCTTTGATGAGCACCTCTTTAAAGTATCTCCAAGTATGCAGGTCGTCCATATGAGGCATCATAACCTCTTGAGCCATACAGCTTAACAAGATTAATTATATTTAGCCTTTGATCCGTCAAACCTTTCATCGCAGCTTCATAGATGTACAGGAAAGATGCTATACTCCCTTCACCAGGTGTATACTTGTCCTTGAACGTAGGCTTTAAGGGCTGGTATCCAATCCTGAAACAGTTTGTACTCCAGGAGCTTCAGATTTCAGTAAATTTGGTTCTTAAATCTCTCCGTTCAACTTTACATTCAAGTCAACATATTTGGCCCTATAGAGGATTTGAATTTTACTTTATTTCTTCCAGGTTATGTTTTAGTGTAATATCCATCAATTAATTCATCCTTCAGAAATGACTTTATCACTCTCCAAAATCTTGATGCAGATGTCAAGATTTTGAATTTGCCGGCGAGCAGATGAGCAGTATGTTTGAAAAAGCTTGTACTCATCCTCTATTACTCCAATGCGCGATTTAGTTCTTCTTCATCTCTTTACATTTGGTGCTCTGAGGAGGCTTGTCGGTCTTGGCTTTAACTCTTCTGTAAGACAATTCTGGCACTTCTTAGCTTCTATGAGGTGACAATAGACTTGATTACTGTCCTCTTGACAGGGGATTTGCCTCCTAAGTTGCTCTCCAAATCTTAGTCAATTGATAATGGAAAGAGTAGATATTTGAGTAACACAGTTTTACTAAATCCTGTTTGACTTGGGCTACTCTTGAAACGATATTTTGTGACACTTATTAAGTCTCGATGTTTTGATGGGCCTACAGTTCAAAAATTCATTTTTAAGCTTGCTCTAGCTGTGTCTTAAGTGTAAAATCAAAATTTTTTCCTGCTGATGGCTAGTAGAAGATTGGGCTGCCATTTCGCCACGGTCTTTGATATCTTGTCTTCAGAAATCCTATGAAAAGGCATCGAGTAATTGATAAGTATCTTTTTTTACTCTATGACGACCTTCTGAAGGAGCTTCGTAGCTTCCTACACATACCTGATAGCACCAGAATCAATGGTCCTCATTTAATTATGTAACTGAATGATGTAAAGAGGTATACTTAAATCTAACGGTGGACATCTTCTATGCTTTGTGAAGCTAAATTATATATCTATTTGTAGGCCATCCATAAGGGCCCTTGGAAGTTGATTTGATGATAGAGTTCCTCGTTATGGACTCCTAGTAATTAAACAATGTGGTAATGCACTGGTTGTACAATCTAAAAATATAGAAAGATAGATTTGTACTTGATCCATAACTCTCTGGGAGAGCACTGGATTCATACAGGTTCATAATATTCCTGTCCAAGGCGCATGCCCTTTTGTGGCTGTCTCTTTCTCCTGTGCAAATAACTTCACGAAGTATTTCTTTGACTTTTTAATTGGAAGCCCAAGTTAGACAGAAAACTTTGGGAATCTCCATAGGAATTATTGAAGCTCTTAAAATGTGACAATGAGTGGGCTTTCTATTTGCTCATCTTATTCACCGTTCTTGTTGTGCAACCAGTGGGTGACACTATCAATTGGGTTGTCTTTCATGATGTGATCAATTAGTTGTATGTATCATAAAGCATCAGATGAGCCCCTTTAGTGAAACCAGCCTGTTGATATTCCAGTTTAGATCGATAGCTAAGCACAAAAAGCCTGTCAGTTGATAATTGAAGCTTCCTAGGTCGCATGATAAGTTTCTTTTCTAGTTAAAAGGGTGTGAAGTGGCCGCTTCTGTCACATCAGCTATAGTTTATCCTATGGTAAGTAGGAGAAATGCCTTATTGAAGTCAAGTACTAAAAGGAGATGTAGAATTAATAACATTAATGAATTTATTAAAATGAGCTAAGCCAACCATGGGACAGACATTACTGAAACTTGAAAAGCTAACAAATAAATCCTCACCAAACAAAATGAACAAAACGCCCAAAATGAGCGGACAACACACAAAACGCAAAAAAACCTACCAGGTAGGACAGTGGGAACCGCTTATCCCATCATTGCAGAATGGGAGGGGGGATCAGGGGGCTCATCCTCGTCCTCTGATTCACCCTAAAGAAGGGCACTGGCTATGGTAGAGAGAAGGGGCGTTGGGGTGTCAGAAGGATGTGGAGATAAATTTTGATGATTGGGGTGGTAGGAAGGCAGTGGTTTTTTAATAGAGATATGACGCATTTGCAAAGCTGCTTCAGCTTTCATGTGTGCAAAGGGGAGATTTTTCAAACGTAGCAATATTTGTGCAGTTAATATTAAATTTGGCATTCCGCGCTACTACTGCCACGTGCTGGATGGCATCATTGTCGGGTTTGTGAGAATTGGTCACCATCTGCTTTTGTGGCTTATTGGAAGTGGAGGGGATGATGAGAGGAGGGATTCCTCCTGTGAGCATCGCCACTGATTTGGTGGCAGATTAGTGGAGAGGACGACAATCTGGCCTAGCTGTTGCATCAACAGACATCTGGTGGTCACCGCAGAACGTTTTGGCGCTTTTCTGGGGGTCGTATAAATGATGGGGTAGCTCATCATCATGGTCAATAAACACAAACTGCTCGAGTTGGATAGTGCAGTCTTTAGTAATATTCCAGGACTCATCAATTTTAGCCAGTAGATCCCATGGATTTTGGTTGAATTGAATTGGGGAATCAGCATATTTCTGAGGTTTGGTTAGTTTGTTGGAGGATGCATGGGCTTGAACTGGGGTCCAATCCTGTGCTTGATTGAAGGGAGCATTTGTTTCACTAGGACGAGGAGGAGGCTGATTGGTGGCTTATGGTGCAGCTGCAGCAACAGGCTTTGGGGGAGGGCGAGGTAGGATTGTACCCCATACTGAAGCTGGCGTGGGGTGAATGGCAAATTGAAAGCAGGCAGACAAAAAATCAGAGCCATTGGAAGCAGCTAAGGATGGACATTTACATTTCAAGTGGTCCATCTAGAAATAGGATGGACAGATTATCCGCCCACCCTCAATGTGGGCCCAGAATGGATGGTCAGGGGCTGAGGGGATGATGGCGTGAAGAGGAATCGCCAAGTCAATTTATAAGATTCAGGGCTGTTGTGGCATACACCTGAGGCTTAGCGAGGCGTGTGGCCACATTTGGGACCACAAATTGCAAGATGAGGTTGAAGCCATAGGCTGCTAAACCTTCCATAAGCTCCTGGTGGAGCACCTCAGGGGGAAGGTGGGTGGTCAAACCAGTGAACTGAACCACCAAAGTAGGATCCGCTGAGAGCTGGGTCTGAATTGTGGGGAAAGGGGTACCATGGAAAACTAGGAGGACTGTTGACAATGTAGCGGCGTCAGCTTCACAGGTGAAGCCAAGATAAAAATACCCCTAATATGGGTAAAAGTCAATAAAACTAGCGATGCATCACCACCTGAGCCAATTTGACAATGGCTTGGTCATGGTAATGGAAAAGTTTCCTATAATCATCCCTAAGGCTGAAATGCATGTTGCTCCAGGGGAGCACCAGGGGGCAGTGAGGCACCACTTGGGTACAAGAGAGGTGGGCGTTGAGATCCTTGAAAGAAATGAATTGTCCCAGGGGTTTGGAATGAATAGTTGAGCCAGTCCAAGCGCATTTTCCTGTCAGATGAAAATTGACTGGAGAGTTTTGCCGCTGCCCCACACCAGGGCAGCTGGCGGGGAATCTGAGGATATAAGAGCAAAACTACAGTGGGTGATTAAGATTTGCTTTTTTCATAAGATTTTGCTTTTAAAGTTATGCCGAGTGGAAAGAGGGTTAATAACGTAACTTTATCAATGTAAAGCATTAGTTATTATATGTTGCATTTAATAATATAAACTTCCTTTTTTTTAGTACTAGATGGTCCCAATTAATAATATAAACTTCAAAAGGGAAATTATTTGAGAAACGATGGAGGGAGAAATCCAGAAGGGAGGCTTTTAAACAGTTGATGCATTGCAGTTAGTTTAATTCATTGTAAGATATTTTTGATAGGCAAATTTGTAAGCTTATTAACCAAATCAGATTGACTCATTATCACTTAGGTTGATCATATCAGCAAATTTTGATTCTTAACTTTTTGCATGTTCACCTTAATTTACTTCCTCAAGTGCCACCTTGAGTAGTCTTCTTGGCCTACTAATGATCAGTCATTTTAATTAGACAGGGCTTCATCTCATGGTATTTTATTATAAAATTGACATGAAAGAGTTTTTCTGGGTCATCTGTTCATACTGAATATTGATTTTCCGGGTGATTTATCAAGGTAACTCCTTTAAACCCTTCTCAAGTCTAGAAATCAATTTGGGTTTTAATAATCAAATGTTCAATACTGGATATCTGAAAGGGACATCATATTCTTCACTACTAGAAAAAAGTCTAAAAAAGAGCATTACCTTGATTAAATGTGGATATGATTGTAATGGCCTTACAAAGGATAGATCTTTTAGGTCAAACAATGTTAAATTGAGCCAACTTTAATTCAGACCAAGCAAGCCAAAACTGTCTTCACTACACCCTGCAGCAAGCAGAAGTCCATGGACCTCAATCTCAGTTGATTTTATTGTATGTTATCACTGTCTAAGGGCTTTGACGCCATCATGGTTGCTGTGGACCAATTCACAAAATACAGCATTTATATACCCTATTTACCATCTATAACAGCAAAGGATATGGTGCAATTGTTTGTCACTCATTTCTTCATGATTGGAGTACAAAAAAAGATATTGATTGATTATATTGAAATTGATCTGACCAAACATCTAAAAGATGTTTACCTATATTTTTATTTTATTTTTAGTATTATATAGACAAATGTTTCAATCAAATAGGCTGCTAAGCCAATGTCAATCTATAAAATTAGTTTTATATGAATTACTTTGACATCTCTCCCACATATGTATTCATTAAATCGATAGTGTTAACTTACTATTGGTTACCTTTTTTGGCGCCTTTGACTACTGATAATTATGAAAGAGTTTCATTTTTTAATTCTTGCCATAGCAGCTCTTGTTTCTCCAATACCTTAATCACCTCATCTTGCGTCCCAAGATTTCTATAGCAATTTTTAATTACTTTATTACTACCTTGTCCCAGCTCTGGCGTGGACTAGTCATCTATAGGTTTAGTAATAATCATCTGTCCATTTGTCAGTGTCTCACTGTAATTGCTGAGTACTACCTTTATGCAATTTCCCTGAGCCTTATACATTCATTCCCTGACCTACTCTTAGTTTAATGCAACTATCCTGTACTTCTCAAATGCTTCTTAGTTGCATCAAAGTTATTACTGGTAGTGAGTGAGCATTTATAATGGATTGTCATTTAAATAGATATTAATTTTACATTATCTTTGTAAGTTGAGAACTACAAAAATTTTAACTGCCTCCCCTTAACCACTGTGAGTACTTAATAGCATGATGTGCAGATTTGTCTTGATAAAATCCTATTGCAAATACATCAGAAACTATCTACCTTTTTCCAGGCATTCTTTTTTAGCACTAGTGGTGCTTTACAGGCATCTCTCTTCATACAGACTACATTTTATATAATTAATACTTTCCTGTGCTAATTGCAATTGGCTCAAAGCACCAAGCAAAATAGAAGGCCAAAATCTACGTCTAAATTCTGGGAGACAATATATAAGATGTGAAGATAAACTCCCTAGTTTGTTGGAAAAAAAGTCTAAATAATATTTTAACCAAGAGAACTAATTCTCATGAGCAAAATACTTGATAGTATGCTACCACGGCCTAGGACAATATATATGGTTGACCTTCCCCTAGTCCAGTTTTTCTACAAAATATTTATCTAATCCTTTAAAGGATTATCCATTTATTTTCGCGAACCTAGGTTATATACTTTTTTTAGTTAGTCCAAGAGTCCATAAGTGTTTCCCAGAAATAGATAACATTGCTTTGCATATTTGTAATATTCACCAGGAGCTTCTATGTAAACTCTTAAAATCTTAAGTGATACCAAGAGGTTTGAAGATAAGAAGCGCCACAAAGCCTCCAGCTACCAGGTGGGAGATCCTGTTATGGTAGACACTAAGAACCTGCACCTTATGGTCCCATGCCACAAATAGACATATGAATGAGAAAGGCCATTCCCCATTTAACAAGGTTTGAATGGTGGAGCTTTTCATTTGAAATTACTACCCCATTTAAATTCAAACTCTATTCAATCATCCTCTTTGTCTCCCTTAAGAGGCAAAATGCCACGTAAGCTGAGCCCATAATGGTGTAGGGTGCGCCAGAGATTGAAGCTGAAAAGTTTCTGGGTTTACGATGGGTAAAACGTAGTCTCATCATCCAATATCATAGAAAGGGTGCCCAACTTATTTGAACAGCTGGATCCCTTACAAAGATTGTTTTAACTGCCATGGATTTATTACAGAATCCATAAACACAATTCTAGTGAACCATCACTCACTCATCAAAGAAAACAGACATTGCGGCTATCAAGCTGCTAACAAATTAGAAGAACTATGCTCTAGAAAAAGCTCCAGAAGGAGGAGTAAACCCTTTCCTTATAAAAAATGGTAATGCAATGGTCTTTGAATCAGCCATCAAGCTGAACAGCACCCTGCCCTTTTTAAGAACCAAGATAGATACCAACCCCAGGATCATGCCACTTTATAAGCTCAATGACTTGAAGCAAACCTTAAATGAATGATGAGTAGCAGCAGCCCCTACATGTTTGACACTTTACTCATATAACTCGATATTGAACCCAAAAAGAAGCCATCTACCAATACTAATTTAGAAGAGTATTATGTACTAATTTTTTATATTTTTGTTATAATTTTAGTGATGTACTTAAAATGTATGGGGCAAAAGCGATTTACTTTCCATTCTAAAATCTCACCCATTACATCATAGGTTGTTAGAAGTTTGATACCTAGGGGATACGACTTAATTTGTTAAAAATAAATGTTTCTGATTGTCATGCGCCTTACATCACTATTATTGAACCGCATGGAAATATGTATAATCTAGAGATGGACTCTCAAGGCAAGCGTTAGAGATGGATGCCACTGTTGGCTTACCAGTTCTCTAGATTGTAAGCCAAGGTTTTGATAGGGCTTGAAAAGATTTAGTGAGGAAGTTGAAGAAGATAAAGAATATGGATTAACAGACTTCTTTATTAGATTAAAAGGCTTATTATTTATAAGTTTAGCTGGGATGCGTCAATAAGAAAACCTCCATGGCTCCTAACATCAGGATCATCCAAGTCATCCTGGATCAACATCCCAGTTGAGGCCCTGATTGTTCTCCATCAATGATGACCTTGTGACCACATTGATTGAATTCATCCTTTTTCAACGTTGGAAGATGAGGGGCAACCCAGAAGGCATCTATTTCATTTAGTGAGCGCGTGTTTATTTCCTGTTTAAATTTTCTCTATGGTGCCCTCATTGGATGTCTCTGCTTGAGAAGTCTTAATAGTAGCCTCATTGATATTTAACTTGGGAGCAGGACCTTAATAAATTATTAACTCAAATACAAAAACTCTTTTCCTGTTAGGATTTGAGGCAATTAACGTTTTGAGATTCCCATTCCCAAATCAGACCTTGATAAGCCAACTCTTTAGCCCTCTTAACCAGAACTTACCACTGAGGACGCTGTTGGAAATTCAATAAAAAATCATCACACACTTGAAACAAGGTACCGTTTTTATAGTTGCCCCTCAACTTCATGAACCATGAAAGGGATGACTCTGATCAAATCAGTAATGAGGACACTGCAAATGGAGAACAATGAGAGATCCAACTAAGGCAGTTGATTTGTAGAAACTTAAAAGATCCTGATTGCTATGAACCATGGAGGTCTACATGGCATCACTTGACCACTTGAACATAGATAAAAAATCTTTTTAACTCATAAAGTCATCTTTTTATATCGTCTTTGTCTTCATTGGCTGATCCTCTAGTTTATAGCTTCAAGACCCATTTGAACCTTGACATACAGTATAGAGAATTGTAAACCAACATAAAAGGTGCTCACTACATGGGCCCTCTGAGCTGTAGAATGAAAAGTCTACTAGAAAGAATTGAAAATAATATTAACCAGAAAGTCAATATTTTTTTGGTTATGAAGCGTAACTAATGAATCTACATGTGTCAGTGCAAAGTATCTCCTCTGCAGCCTGAAAGCTTAAGAAATCAGCCACTTTTCATATAACCCTACCCTTTGTTGGGTAAACTCAGTACTAACTCCAGCATGAGAACAACAGCTAAATTATTTATCAATTAGTAAATGGTATATACTTTATGGGAGGCATATAGACATTCCTGAGCATCCTTCGTGCCTTCCACAATTCAAAATGTAAATATCTCAGCTCTGCTACCATGGGAGAACTGGCTAAGAACCAACCGTTACCTATGGAGTTTAATTATCCATCCATACATCATAACCTACAAATAGATGGCCTACATCATCATGAAGTAGCTTGAAAACTAAGACTAAAACCTGAATTCAAATTTTATCAAAGTCCAAGATGCTGCCTCTTCAGCATTATACATCAAGCAGAATTCTATTGAAGACTATTGCCATTTGATTGATGAAATTTGAAAACAACTTGCTATGTTAGATAATGGAATCTCAGGTTACCCTTAGGACCTTTTTTGACAAAATGTAATACTCATATAGTCTTTCTGAAGCCGATGCATAATTAATATTAAGGACTTCATCCTGTTTATCGGGCACTGTTACCAGAAATTAGCATCTCATAAAACACCCATAGAACTGAAGGGCCTTAATGGCCTAGAGGGCTATAAAGACCTGAAGGCCCTGGAGGCCATAAGGTCCTGAAGGTCTCGCGGACCCTAAGGTCCTTATAGTTCACTGGTATCAGATCCTGAAAATCCTAACAACTCAGAAACCAAGACGTCCTGACTGCAATTGCAGCCCTGAGAGATCAAATAAGAGATGTAGCTCAAGGATGCTTTTTTACTTAGAAGGGGTTTTTAAATTATCACAGAGTTTTTGTTTAAATTTTTGTTTAATGAGATGAACAGTTTTGGTAATTTTAAGATCATCAACAGTTATATTTCTCATTTTGAGCAAACCTACTGAAGTTTCAGAACTCGCTTAATTGACTGTAAAAATCAGCTCCTACTCTAACGTGGTGAGATACAAACTTTGAAGGATCAAGTTGCTTCAAGGCCTCTGTTACCTCTCTCTAAACTGTCACTGGTATGAAGCTTAAATCGACTTATAGGGTGAGATGCTGATTAAATAACAGGCTGTTACAACTATTCAGAATCATAACTTCTGAGCCTTCCCCCTGTCCCAGCCATCAATACTCTTTACTCTTGTTATGACTAGCTTTTTTTAGTTTATTGAAAGATTTGCTTGAGGGTCAAGAAAGCATCTCCTCTTACTGTATTCTTATGAGAGTTTAGTGGTTGAGGCCATCGTTTATCAGAAGCTGAAGCACATCCACTCCTGTCTAAATAGATGGCTTTTGAAATTTAGAAGTTTTAATTTAAAAGAATTACAAATCTGTGCACAAATACGTGCTACCTTAGTAAAGGAGTTCATAAGCAACCAGACCTTGGCCAATCAGAAGCAGGCGTTCATGGCTATCCATATAAAAAAATTGAGATCCTTTGGAGTTTGCTATTTAATTCTATGCTTAAGTGCAGCCCTTAGTTACCACTAAAAAAATCATGCTGACAACGCCATAATTAATGCAATCTCCGCCTTAGGGATCTAATCCTGAGGTCCAACTACATATTATCAGCCAAAATATTGACTTCACCTGTATTAGGAAATTAAGGAAGCAATTAAAGAGATACCTGCATTCACTTTGAATCCCAAGAACTCCACTTATACCTATTTCATATATCCACAAATTCACATCGTCAAGAACCAGAAGAATCTCAAAACTTGATACAGTTATTGTAATGGAGTCCACCGTAACTCCTAGAATTGTTGGGCGAGACTTTTAAGGTTGTGGGAAAAGACAGTCAGCATAAAGGACGAGGCACTTCATAATGACAACCCTGTAACGCCTCAAGAACCCTTAACAACTTTTTCTAAGTCTGATTCTATTGTATCTAGGGGAATGAGTTGATACCAATTGATACTAAAGGATCCTTTACTTCTTACTCTTTTTCTGATGAAGCGCCTATGTTTCTTACTCTCTCCCCTCAAATTTGGAGTTTGATAACATGTGTTGCTGTTTGAGTTATAAGGTTCCTGTTATGTCATTGTCAACTGTGGTTCCCTCAGGAATGTCATCTTATCAAAATTAATAAATACATCAAGGTAGAACCTGATTTGCCTCACTACATGGAATATGGTAAAGCTTGACTGCAATGCATTTGGTCCATTAGGGCCTATGCCTCAAACCTGTTTGCTTTGGAAATTTGTCACTGAATACCTGAGGAGTTACTTTAAATACTCCTAAATATGCCTCATCCTCTGAACCCAGTTTCTCCACGACTAATCCATTGTCATGCACTATTATAGAGATTTTTATCTCTCTTAGTGTATAGAGTCCCATTGGTCTTTGAGACCTCTTGCAATGTCAAGTTAGAGGTCAAAGCCTAGGTATTACTGTTGAAAAAATAAACTTTGATTGATGGGATCATATACCTTTTGCGAGGCTCTTGTTTATTGATAGCCCTCCTGTAGTAGACAGGCAAGATGTCATGCCTGTCTTTTATCTAAAATTGACTACTATACCATCCAATTCACATGTTATTATTAAAACCAGAGTACATGTCAGTATTGCTTAAGGACACTTACTAGAGATACAAGTGTGGGTAACTATCATTAAAAGAAGTCCTGAACTACCCTGAGATTTTAGATTCTATTTATGCTTGATCCATATTGGCGCTACTGGAACAGCCTAATTGACATATACAGGACAGTAAAGCACATAACTCCACCTTTTTATGTTAGCTTACTGCCTGAATAAGCAATTGATAATGTGGATAACCTTATAAATCTAAGGATTTTTTGGCTAGATCCATCCCCATCAGTAGCCCTAATTAGTACTCTATTGGGCGTGGGCTAACTAGAGAGCAACGGAGTCAAGTTAATCATATATAATAGAAGATTATTCCAACTTTTTCAACGTACCACCTATTTACTTTAGAAAAAATGAATGACGTTCTACAACAAGTCAAGACCGGGGATGCTAAACCACTCTGATTAACCCAATTGAAAGTGTAAGGTCAAAGAAGATCAGGTGACTATTGACCTTAAGAAGCTATTGGAGAGATGGTTTGCTGATGCCTTCAAGTAGTCCTTAGACCTAACGCCCTTGCTAGTTCAGAACAATGGAGGTAGCTTTTGGATTGTGATGGTCTATCAAAGAACATATTTATTTCTAAGAAGTACAGCTACCCTCTGCCCTGGATTGATGACAATCTCTAATTGCTTTCCAGGTTTCATATTTTTCTGCAATGGATCTTACTAGTTGATACTGGCAAGTACAACTGGCACTCAAATATATATACAAGTGAATAGTCATAGCCAATAAGGCTATTCAACCAAGTCATGATGCCCCAGAGCCTCTGCAACGCGCCTGCTACCTTCCAACGCTCCATGGACAGGATCCTGAAAGGTTTTTGGCTGTCCTGTGTCATTGTTAACCTTGGTGAAATTAATGTATTTTAAAGAGCCATTTAATGGTCATAAGAGCATCTTTGGGAAGTCTTCTTGTATCTTAAAAAAACTTTCATAAAGTTCAAGCCTTTAAACTGCCCTTATTTTAATTTGAGATAGAAATCCTCAGGCACAAATTAAAGCATGGAATTTAGTTATTTCAAATAAGATTGCAGCCATTGAGAGGATGCCTTGCCCCCAAAGCCTCAAGTATATTAAATTAATCTTAGGATATTTGGGCTACCAGCATCAAATTTATCCCATGGTTTGCTGACTTAGCTGAACTCCTTGTCCATCTCCTGAAGAAGGATGTTCCTTTTGATTGGCGGCCTGAGAAGGAACAGGCTTTTAATATGCTGTGGGCCGTCCTTTGTACTAAGCCCATTCTAAACACTCTCGTTTTGACCAGCCATCTCTGCTGTTTACTAATGTTAGCAATATGACAGTAGCGATATCTTAGAGCAACGTGACAACGATTAAGTCAACCATCCAGTTGTTTATTACAGTAAGGTCTTGAGTAAGGCCAAACTAAAGTACAGTGTTGCCAAATGCGATTGACTGACTATTTAATTAAAAACGAACATTTCCAGCCATACCTATATGGAACCCATTTTTCAACTTTCACAGATCATTTCTTTCTCCAATGGTTACAACAGATGAAGGACCTGGATCAGCATTTTAGCTAATGAGCGTTAAGAATACAGAATTACTCTTTTCCACCTTCCATTTCATAGGGGTGATCCATCAAAAAGACTGGAAGCTCTTGAAGATGCCGATGCTGGCGCCTTATCTCTTTAAGAGGACATTCTATATGGTTTATTTGGATAGACTGAACATTGGAAAGAAAACCCCCCAATATTTAAACTAAGTTACATAAAATGACAAATGATTTAAATTAAGAGAGAGTGCTATATAAAAATTCAGAGGGAATTAACTCCCCCACATATGCCCATCTTGATGTACTATTGTCATTATGGAAGGACATCCAACCGTGGAACACAAATCAGTTAAGAAGGCTCCTAAATGGTTAAACTTACGCGGGTCTTAAGATCATATGGTTGAGACCACCCAAAAAGTTTTAGAGGCCTGTATAACTTGATTTACCCAAAATAGGACCATCCCTTGGTATCAAAATAACATTTTATTTCATCAAGTCCCTTAATTATTGTCAGCATTAATGTGGTGTGCCCCTGCCACCAGTTTAAAATGGCATGAGTATATCATAAAAGCTGTAGACCACTTGACTAAATGTTTGAGGCGATTTTCATTCCAACTGCCACTACAAAAGCTACATCCTTATTCCTCATTAATAAAATTTTTACTCAGCTTGGATGCACACAAACTTTACTTTAAGACAATGGACTAAATTCCACTTACAGGTTGACTAAGAACTAACCTTGTTTTTTGTGACTAACCAAAGCTTTACCACCCTGTAAAACACGCCAACTAATGGGGTGGTAGAATGCACTAATTTGGATTCGTGTTTCTATCTTGTGAGAGATGGTCTCCTCTGATCCTATGTATTGTAATTACTATCTACCCAGCACCCTATTAACTTATTGGTAAGTCACCATTACACAAACAAAATGTCCCCTTTTGAAGCTTATATGGGCGTGCTCCTTGGCTGCCAGTAACATGCAACCCTATTAGATTAATTATTTATTAAACTATGAGCTGACAATGAAGGCTTTAGCAGATGAATTTATCTGACTTCAGGCCCTAACTACTCAATAAACTAGCACCTCTACTGCCAAGGAGACGTCCCGCTCTAATGTCAGATGACCTTCCTTGCCAATGTTCCAGTTAGGAGACCTGGTCGTTTATATCACCATTTACCCAAAGGCAAACAGAACAATCTCAACGTCCTTTAATCAAGGCCTAATGCGTCATATATAAGATGAATTCTGAGTACTTAATTTCTGACATTACCAAATACAGTGGTCAATCAATATCATACCCTTTTGATAGCCATATCTTCACCTCTGACAGACATTGATGTGGGCTTGTCAGGTTTTTGGGGAAATAAACAAATTGATGTTCCCACTACTAAATCAAACCTTAATATACCACCTATCAAGCCCTCACATTTGGAACCTGCCACTGAGGGTGCTGTTGGGAAATTTAATTAAGAATCATCACACATAAATTAACCAATGGAGACGACTTCTAGATTAGCTCCTCAGCTTCCCAAACCATGAAAGGGGGATTTCAATCAATGAGGTCATGAGGAAATTGATAAACAGAGAACAATGCGAGCGTCAACTAGGCAGTTGATATAGAAGGACTTGAAAGATCTTAATTGTGAGGAACCATGGAGGTCTACTCAGCATCACATGAATATTCACCCTATAAATAACAAAACTTTCCAACCCATATAGTAATTTTTTACGCCATCTTTTTGTCTTCATCAACCGCTCCACTATTTTTACAGCTTCAAGCCCCATTTAGACCTCAGCTTACTATCTAGAGAACTGATTGGCTGACATCTTTCAAAGTTTATATCAGTGAGGAACATATAGCTGTAGGAAAATGGATATGAATTTGGTTGACCTAGATTCCTTTGGTAACGTCCGCATTGGAGTACTCAAAATTTCACTATATATATGACGCGGTAGGGCCCTTACTAAAGGCTGTCAAGTCTGGTTTGTCAGCCCCCAGGTTAAGGGTGATAGAAAAGGGCCAAGATTTTTAATTGGAAACTCAGCAAGGAGGGTTGGATAGCCCTGTAGTGGGGCGTCTCCTTTGCAATAATGGAGTTAATTACTGTTTAGCAAGGGCTTGAATTCAGATATTTTGTCTGATAGAGCCCTGATTATTGGTTTGGAGTTCTTAAGCACTAAGAAATTTTTTAAGGGTTGCACACTACTTGGTAGACAAGGAGTAGTCCATATAGGGCTTCAAAAGGGTACATCTAGATTATGCAATGATAACTTATTCATTAAACTTATAGGGTGCTGGGCTGTTAATGGTTACAGAATATAGGCTTGGAGGCAGCCATCTACTGTAAAAAAACAAAAGTCCTTTTAGCAAGTTCTACCACACCACTGGTAGATAGGTCTTATGGGGTGTTAAAACTATGATTATCCAAAAAAACAAGTTAATTCTTAGACTACCTGTGAGGTAAAATTTAGTTCATTGTCCATAAGTAAAGTTTGAGAGCACCTGTACTGAGTGAAAATAATTGAATGTGGAATAAGGCCATAGTCTTTGCGGTGGCAGCCAGAATGAAAATTTCCTCAGCCAATTTGTTCAAGTGGTCTACAGCCATTAGGCTATAGTTATGCCCAAGTAAACTAGTGGGCAAGGGGCCCACCATATATCAATAATGAAAACATCTAAAGGACTTGATGGAGCCACCTTTGTCTTTGAAATCAAGGGCTGAATTGATCTTGGGTAGAACAAATTAAACAAGCCTCTAAAGCTTCTTGGATGGTTTCAACATTCAGATCACAATAGCAGCAGTTGGTCAACCATTTGTTAGTCTTCTTCACTTCTCAGTGTCCCACAGTTGAATATCCTTCAAGGATTGCATAGATATAAGAAGAAGGTTATATGTAGGGGAGCCACTCGCTTTTAACTTTCTTGTATTCATTCCTTCTTTAATCAGGGTATAATTAGAAATTTTCATAACTCAGTTTGAGTCTCAGGTGTCTCGAGTTCCCATCTTCCTGGTAATCCAAAAATATTGTACAATTGGTTCTCTTCAGAAACTAAGATGGCTAGCACCGTTGATATTAAGAGTCTGTTGGAATTTTGGTGAATCCCCTCAGTAGTGAACAATGAAAAGTTCATAATTCTGCAATCATAACGCGCATCTCACTGATTGCCAATAAGGGCCCTTCATTTGTTGTAATTACTGGAGCAAGGCAATGTCTTTAATAATTGTAAAATGAGCTCCTTATAGGGACAGCTGAAAGTCTTTAATCACTAATAAAACAACTAGGCATCTGCATTTGATAACACTATGTTTTGTTCAACTTTACAAAGGCTTTCTGTAGTTTGCCACCGAAAGTTCAACCTGATTTTATTGTATTATGCTAGGATAGCCCAACTGCCACAAGCTGACATCAATGAACAACTAGAATGGCCAATCAAACTGCATCCAAACTAGGATAGAATTAACGCAAAGGGCGGTTTTCAACAAATTAAAAGCAAGTTCCTGCTCAGGACTCCATTCAAAGAGGACATTTTTCTGAATGAGAGACAACGGGTTCAGCTAGGTCAGCAAACTGATGGATAAATATACAAAAATAAACCACCATACCTAGGAATACTTGAATATCCCTGAGTCTCTGAGGCGTGAAATTTTCATGATGACTGCAACATTGTCGATACCGGGTTGATTTTTAAACTTTAGAACTTTGTGCCCGAGGAATCCCATCTCATAATGAAAAAAACACATTGAGAGCTTTAACTTAATAGAGCTGATTTCAGGCAAAGGAAGACTTCCAAGAAGTGAACCAGATGCCATTAATAGTTTTAAAAACAAGATGATGTCTTCTTGGTAGACAAGAACACAGGAAATTTATTTTAAAGGATACCATCCATGGCGCATCAAAACATGGTGTGCGCGTTGCATATGCCTGGGACATCATGATTGGCTTAAATAGTCCTTCATTGGCTATGAGCGTGCACTTTGATCAATCCTTTGGTGCCAACTCTACTTTTTAATATCTGTTAATGAGATCTATTGTGAAAATATTGGGACTGAAATTCACGTGGAATAGAGTCATCAATTCTGGAAAAGGTTAGCTATCCTTCTTAGTAATAAAGTTGAGCTTTTGGTAGTCCATCACCACCATTGGTTACCTTCTTACTTCCAAAATAGCATGAGAGGAGAGGCTTAAGGGCTATAGAAAGCATTAGTAATCCATCTTCCATTAATTGTTTGAGCTCAAAAACCACCTGAGCTTATTTGGCCTTGCTCTTCCTATAAGGGAAGTATTGGCTGTTATTAGAATCTCCAGTATTGACATGACGTAGGACGCAACTCATTTTTCTGAAGTCATAGGTTGAGGGCAAGAAAAGATTGGAGTACTCCTCTAAAGTCTTGCTCACTAAGCTCCATTGTTTTCTGGTTAACTTGTTCCCAATAGATGTCTCCACAAGGGCTACAAAAAGAGGAGACTTCAGCCCAAAACCTTGAAAACCCCAAAGTTAAACACAACATTGACCATTTCTGCATGAATTAAGAAAACTTAAGAAATTAAAGTATTGGGCCTCACTGTCCTAGATTTATTATTAAGGTTTTTTGAGCAACACTAAAATAAACCCACAATAAGCAGGATCTTTTTATTGGATTAGATCAGAAATCATTAACGGATGGGATATCCACGTCTTGTAATCCTAGTAAGTGTCCAGGAGTTATTTGACCTGTGCCCTTGTAATGATACAATTTTGGGACTTAGGCGGTATAGTAGTCAACTTGGGTAGGTAGATAGTCAGGACCTCTTGTCTATCTACCACAAAGGACATCCACCCCTAGAGCCCCTCACTAGTATTTGATCAAACAAATCCAATTTTCATATACAAGAGGCAGGCCCAAGCTTTGACCTCCGGCTTTGCATCTTTAGTTGTCTCAAATACAGTGGGACCTTATTTATTAAGAGATATAAGAACTCACCATCATAGTTCACAATGGAAGAGTAGTTGCAGAGAAACTTAATCCTATGGAGGAAGGCATAACTAAATTTCTTGAGCGACTGCTGAGATACTCAGTCACAACTTGCTAAACAGATAGGCAATAATGAGTAGCCCCTAATGAACAAGTACTTTATGGTCCCGCTGTACCATACTTCATCTAGTAGGGTAAATCAGGAGCTACCATGTGCGTTTTATAACTTTTTCAGGATAACATTCATAGAGGAACCACTGTCAATATGATGTGAACAGAAACTTTTTTGAACATTAACAGCAGATCTTGTCACCATTTCTCAAATTAAAGAAACGGTAAGAGACATAGGAGTTTCATAAAAAAGATTGAGCAGTATAGGGTTCTCTATTATCATCTAGTAACACTTTTTACCTTAGGTACAGCAACATTGGACTTGGAAGGTGTTGTTAAGGATTCTTTAGGAGATACAATGATGTCAGCATAGAGCGCCTCGTCCTTTATTCTGACTGCCCTTTTACTATCTCTCAAAAAGTCTCTTCCAGAAGTTCTTGACATTATTGCTGAATCCATTACAATAAGAGCATTGAGGTTTTGGACCTTCTGGTTCTCAACAACGGGAATATGAGGCCGACCAGTGGAGGCTGAGGCGGAGGTCTTCAGACTTGAGGTGGAATATGGTTTTTTATTGAGAGATTCTTTGGTTTCTCAGATATAAGTGATGTTATCATTGCATACAATCATACGTAGTTTGTCCTCACAATAAGAATCCAAGGCAAGGGTCACAGAGTCTATAGCGTGGTCCATCATGATCATTTTGTGGTGTCAAAGGCTGTGCCTGAGCATAAAAATGACTGATGAACACCAAGAGACTTTCTCCTTTATTCAGTCAAATAACCATGAACGCATGCTTCTTATTTCCCTTGGTATCTTTACTTATAAGCTCATAAACTAGGGTGGTATAGGCTTATTCTAAGGTTTGGTAATCTTTTAGATGGAGAGTCATGGATTTAAATTCCGTGCTTTTCAAACAAGATTAGTATGCTTCATTCTATGATGATAATGGCTTCCTTTATCAAACTTTAATAAGCGTACAGAAAAGAGGCGATACTCTACTGACCCAGAGTAAATGATTTTTCAATCTATTCTTATAGTTAGTTAAATATGGGTAGAAAAGTTAGTGAGGACAGGGATAGGTGCAGGCTCATAAATATTGGTTTCTGCATAGGATGAGGGACCTGTTGTGATAAAATCATCGCCACAATTATCTCAAGTCCTATTTAATATCTCCAGTGACAATTAAAGAGGTGACTTAGGCCTTTTGGGTTAATTGTTCCTTCAAAGCTTGTATTTTGGTATGTGGGAGATGAAGCTGGTTTCCACAATTGCTCAAGAGGACTCTTTACTACAATATGCTTGTTCAAGTTAGATATATGATTGTCAGTGAGATTAACAAGTACTAAAATTGTCCATCTCATCTAATAGGCATTAAGAAAGACTCTGAGATCAAGTAAAACCCTGTTCAGAAAGTTCCTGTAACTCTTAGCAAAATTTCTTATCCAATCTTTGAGTACTGTATGACAGTATGGTCGTCTTTTCTCCTCAAATTTGGATTGTCAGGAGTCAAAAACAAAGAACCAGATGGTCCTTGGGGTCCTCGGGATCTTCTGGGCCATCTGGCCTTCTTGGGCCTTCAGCTTTTTCAGGCCCTATATGCCCTATATTCCAGGGGTACTATCATTGAGGCTAAATTTTGTAACAGTGTTGTGGCAACTATAGAAGGGCCTTGTTTTAGTTAAGGTTTTGACTTCAGGAGTGTAAGCCTTGGGTAACAGCCCATGCAGCTAGATCAGGAGAACTTTCCATTTCAAACAAAATAAGGGAAAGAAGGTGGAAGCAATTTCTCTTATCGCTCAGGGCAATTTAGCACAAGTAGAAGATGAGAGGTGGTTAGCAGCATATCCCCTGAAAATTGCGCCTCTTCTACTAATGCTCACCACCCAATTGCTGGTAAGTATAATTCAGAAGGTGTGTCAGGAGTTGGCGGTGGTTATAAGCTATTGCTAGTGGAAGTTGAGTAGTGCATGTCCCCAGGAGGTGCTCTCATCTGGTTTAAGTTCTTCCAAAAACAATATATTGGCAGTTGGTAACACTAAAATGAGAAAGTTCTTCTTATACCCAAAAATCTCTATCAGATCTCTCCCACCTTTAATATTATGAATGACCTGCCCCAATAGGTATGGGCGTTATAAACTGTTCCCTACCAACTGGAACCAGGAACTTTGGCTTGGCCATAGGCGCAACCTGCTGTCCACCAAAAGCGTTTTTGTCATCATGTCAAGTGTTATTGTGGCATAATGTATATTTCTCACCAGAAAATTTGATACAAATCTGACTTGGTGGGTCAGATCTAAGTCAAAATTGGCAATTTCTTAGAAGGTTGATCCACACTAATTGAATCACAAAAATTCTTAAAAGTAATGCGTTTAGTCCTAGTTCCCATTCAGCGAACATATAGGGCATCAGTCCCCTAACAGATAATGTGTCGCTCAATTTTTCCCTTCCATCATTTTATTTAATTAATTCTTAAAGAGCCAAGTTTACTTGTTAATTTAAGAGTTCCGCTGAATAGTTGATGGCAATGTTTTCTAATTTTAGAAATCCATGGCTATTCCTTTCATCTGCCCTCCTCATGTTCCATCCATCAATATGGATGGCTGTACTTGAAGTATTCTGTATAGTGTTCTGGGTGCTCACTCAACCAGTGTTCCAGGATGGTCTTATTATTATCAACACAATCTATGACAAGGAGGATTTAAGTAGTAGAACATATAGAGAAGCTTGTCCTCAAGGTAATCAGAGATCTTTAATACTGCATAGAAAGCTGACTCCAAGACACATTAAACTTTGGAAGCCCTTCAAAATGGCATCCTGATTGGTGTTGACAAATAATGATCAGCATTGTAGAAATCAATAATATAACTAAATTCAATTTTTGGGTTATTACCAGCTAATGTTCTACATCATGGTGATAAAGTCCTATCACTTGTAGGATATGATTTATGTCTAGATGAACAATACTCTGGAGATAATACTTGGTTTTAAGGGCTATTTTTCCTGATGGCAGAATAGCTAAGTAATAAAAACTTACATTGCATAAGGTATGGGTGTGGCTCAAATGGCTGTAACAGTCTCTCAAAGATTATATACCATTCAAAACCTGATGAATAAATTATCATTGTTTTTATGCTGAAGTTGATACAGAGCTTGATCAATAGGTGTGTCAGGATCTGGCTTAAATCAAAGGTTTAAGTAAATCTGGTGACAGGATTTTAACCCAAAATTAAAGGTTTGGTTGATAAGATTGTCAGATATAATCCCCAATAGACTTTATTAAGCTTCCTGATATTGGGGTTAACCCCAATCTAGGCGATTAGATACTGTTTGAAAGAAGTTTTTAGAATGTCTCAGAATCCTTGAATGCAATTAAATATATATAACAGCTTTGAAGCGCTTAGCAGATTTTCCTAAAATAATTCCTGATCTCCTATATTATCATGTTTGAGAGAAAATAAATAAAACGTTCTTTATGCTTTAAATTTTGGCTTTCCACTATCTTGATAGTGAAGAAATATGACCATCTAGTACTAAAAAAAGATAGTGAAGAAATATATGGATATGACACACAAAGAGTTTTTCCTAAGGGTGAAGACTTTTATAATAAGTGTTAAAAGTTAGGGGCTTTATTGCTTGTACCAAACTGATAACCCCTAAATTGATAACTGCAAAGGTTTGGTATGTGTACTCTTTGCATTGTCTTATAATATATGACTTTTGATTGATAATAGTATGAAGACTATAATTCATAGTTGAATAGATAACCACTTCTGGTCCAATGCTTGACCTGTATTTCTCCTCAACACCTCCTGATGTTTTCAGTAGGGATTTATACTCTTATCCACCTAAATTTATCCACGCTCAGATTCCTAGTTTACGGCCTTTCCTCTGGTGACATGAAGTCAGCAGCAATTTCCGTCTAAGCTCAGCTTCTCTTCTGAGGGTCCTCTATCCTTACTCTTTATCTTACTAAAGAGTCCCCACATAAATCACACAAGCAATAATTTCCTGATGATAGATAGAACTAAAACTAATAATAAATTCTGCCAAATTAGAAACTCCTTTCTGTGTTTTATTAGACTCACATTAGGCTCTTATTTAATGTTTTTAGGCTCACATTGTATCTTTTTTAGTGTTTTTTTCAGTGTTTTTTTAAAGTAGATTATCAGGGGGAATTTACAAAGGTAATTCAGCGCCCAATGCTCAGGAGGCGCCTCAGCCATAAAATGGCATCTATTGTCAATAAATTTCCCTTTGTCATCTCACCAGCAATGGTCCTCCCCATCTTAGTTAGTATTCCTTCATCAGACATCCTTAAGACTTAAAACGGAAAGAGTCAGAAAATGTGTCCCTAACGCTTTCCACTTGATCCCAGTTGCTAAACATATTTGGCAAGCAACTTTCTTAGGTAATGGGACTTGTTACCAATTATGGCAGGTCACAAACCAAATGATCAATTTGCTAGTTGCAGGCAGCATCACTCGCCCCTCAACTTACTCCTTAAATTCCCAAATGGTCAGTGATGAAACCCACAAATCCAATTGGTACACCTGATAGTTAATCATCAATCAACTATCAGATGCCCCATCTTGTTGGCAAATCTGCCTGACGAGATTTTAAGCATTCACCCAGATCAATCCTCAGTGGATCTAAACCAGGTGAATTACCTAAAATCCCCCAAACAAATTTAACCTGAAATTGGGTTAACCAACATCCATTTCACTCACAATAGGAATTATCCCCTAGCGATCCATGGTAATATAGACGGCTAGAAAGGTGGGCAAAAATTTCAACACATCCACACTCTTGCCTAGATTTCCAGCAAGAATCGAATTGGGACAGGAGAATCCCATCTCGGACTCCAGGTCAGATACTTTTTGGTTTCTAGCAGAGCACAGTTGATCTGCACTCAACGTTGCTCAGGACAACCTTTGGCATGTGGTTCTCTTCCTTTTCCTCCTCGCTACTGCCTCCTCAGAGTGTGGTCCCCACAACCCTACGTCGTGCCAGGCTGATTGATATACTCATAATGATATTAATCCCAGTATCTGGAATTCCCCCATCAGGGCATATGACCCGCTGTCATATTCAGGATTCTTGGTCCAGCGTCCTTAATTTCCTGATCTTCCTCCTTGTCCTCGACAGGAGGTCATTGCTGTCAATGTTTGTTCTGTAGCACAATTAAGAATGCTCCCTTATAATTTCTCTTGTTATTTTCTCATAATAACTTCTTAGTTCATATCATTCTTAATTCTTCTCTAAAGAGCTTGTCTCATTAATTTTGAGATCAATTTCTTCAAGATTAGAGCTTAATTGATTCTAAAGTGCATAATGTCAACTATTAAAAAAGTCCAGCATCACCCCTATTGTCCAGCTCATATGCCAAATTTGGAATCTCAATATCAGCAACTGCTCAACAGCATATCTGATATAGAGATATGGATCTTCCAACCGATTAGTCAATCTGCACGACAGAACCTCTTCTATGGTCCCCCAGACTCATACTCCCAATCAAGTACATATAGCCGGTCCTTTCATGGAATTATCAGAAACGGTATCCAACCCTGGTTAAATAAGGTTAGTGATTATCTTTAACGAATAGTGACCAATACTCCATTTGTTGTCAATTTCCAAATTAGAATTTAATACTTTCCTGGATTCATTTCCATTTGCAGATACTCCTACATTAATTAGTGAACCTCCTGAAACAATGTCCTCTGCTCTTGCTCAATTGTTCCTCACCGGATATGACTTGCTCCTAGAGTTCCTTTTCTGAATCAACCAGTTTTACAAACCAGCTGTTCTGTCAACCAAACTAGCCATTAGAAGCCATAAACATTTTATACTCCCCTAAACAGAAATGAGGACCCGAGTAATTGAGGATCAGTCCATAGCTCTGCACCCCTTTGATATCAAAAATATCCTATATTGAGACAAATCAACTTATGCTCCTTTTTTTGCCAGCCAAGTTCATTGAGTTTCTGTGTACCCATTAGTGCGCCCAGTGAAGGAAACTTTGTGTGGTGAAACCCAGGGTACTTCCCCCACTGCGCAGGGGCTGCGTGAATCTAAGCACAACTGAAGTGGTCCCAACTGCGGGGGAGGTGGCTCACACCACCATAAAATTGATATATTCCTCGCTGTTAGGTATACCAGGTAGCAAAGGCTACCCAGACAGTTCAGAGATATGCCTCCCATCCATTACTGCGAGTAATGAGACCAGACTGATCCCCAAGTTGGACTAACTTGAGGAAAGAGGATTGCCATAGCTTTATACAGCTATTTCTAGCCATCACCTTACTATGGCCATGGAGATTGTTGCCTGGATTTCTTCTAAAAACTGATTTCTGGCAAGCCATAGACCATACATTACCTCCCCCTTATCGTGAACCAGACCCTAAACCCCTCCTTAACCGTAAGCAGACTTAATGGGCATACACAGTCAGGATTTCTAGCCATGCGAGATACCAGAGGATAACTTACACCCTGGTTGGTATGCTTCATATGATAGGAGAAAACTACTCCACACAGCATCTGTTTTTGGACACTCTGGAAGATGTGCTTTGCCATCTCCTCCCCTCTGCACACCTTACAGTCATACAGAAGGTCATCCTCCTTATGCTTACTACACTTACTCAGAATCGCCTCAGTGACCAATATGTTGCTGAAGAGTTGGAAGAGAAAGTTCTGAAATGGTATAAACCAGCATCCCTTAACCCTCCTCCCCATCATTCCATAAGCCAAGTCGCAATTTTGCAAGTGATCTGGGACAAGTACTTTGAGCAAAGCTCTCTGTCCTGCTTTTCTGGAACCTGGTGGTTGTGAAATCTGAGATGCAGGCACCACTACCTCCCCACACCTTGAGCCAGTCCTGAATGACGAAGAGGCTTTCCCATCTGGGGTATCTCCAGCCTTCTCTTCCTCGTGGGAACACCCGCTGAACCTGCCCTCCACGACCTTCTGAACAGGCTTCATCAGCCTCTAATGCAGCCATAGAAGGAATTGCTTCCCTACAGAATAAAGGAAGTTCATCTGCTTCCACAAAATCCATTGCATTCCTTACCAGCACCTTGGAGGCACTGGAAACATAATTAGCTGCTTCCACCCTAAGCACTCTTTAGCCATCGCCATCAAGGAGTCCCCCTAGTGAACCACCCCAATAAAGTGCTTGAAGGCCTTGTGCAGACGAGATTCCATCTCCAGTGCCTAAGATCCTCCCCAAAGGGGAATCACCCGGATCATTTCAATGGATCACACTTATCCCTCCAATCTACCCTTGCTGCCCGCCCAAGCTCTAAAGTAATCCTTCCAGTTGACTAGTAAGACCATCGCGCTTGTAATGGACCCTTGATTGATGCCCTGCTGACACCAAGATCCTTGTCCAAGCTGTCTTTTGCTAGCCTTAGAGAGATAGTCCTCCAGTATTGGAGCCCAACAGATGGATTTTTCCTCCAAAGCAACCCTTGTGAGACATTTTAGCTTTAATACTTTGATTATAATCCCAAAGTTAGTCAGACCAATGTCCTCCTTATTCATCTCCTGACACAAGTTAAAGAAACTGGTTTTTGACGCTCGCCCTCACCAAATGAACTAAACGATGAACTCTATATTCTTCTGATAGAAGATGCTGGCGGTGGAACAAATCCATCAATGTACCATATTCTTTAAAGATAAATTGTTCATGACAATGGCTCTTCTCCTATAATATAAGTTAAGCCATTGCTACTTCCAAGCCGCTTTTTTAAGGTCCGCTTTAAGTTTGAACCAAATTTTGTGTGGCGACACCTGCCCAGGGAGGTACAAGGAGGAACATAAACTCCTCCCCTGTTGCAATCCAGGGTATCAAGCTCTTTGGTGCCACACCCAATATTACTGTTCTGCCGATGGGCCAAGCCCTGGGTTTTGACATATTGACTTTGCGTTGCTTGCATTCTGGTACATCTTCAAAATGTTCATCACCTCCTCCTCTTATGACAAAACATAAATTCACATATCATCCACAAACATTGAGTGAGAGTACTCCTCGCTATTGATGGTAAGTTTCATCCGGTCTGACTTTTGCAGATCCACTGAAAGATTTTCTATTTTAAGGACAAACAACAAAGAGATAGAGGATCTCCCTGACGAACGCCTCTACACGCCTTAAAAGGGTGGGTGAGGACCCCATTGATATCGACAACTGATGTGGCCTTCTCATAAAATCGTTTTAAGCAGTTCCAACAAATGCTCCTTTATTCCAACCCTACTTAAAAATTTCCTATAGAAACTCATGATTCACCTGATCATACACCTTCTCTTTATTAGGAAACATTAGCCACCCCCTCTAGTCATACTGTTTACATGCCCACTATTCTATCAGGTGAAGAAGCATCAAATTGTCAGTAATTGAGCGTCCTAGATAAACACATTCAGCTCTTTCCCAACAACGTCCGCCACAACCACTTTAGTCCTTTAGTTAGGATCTTTATTAAGATTTTATAGTCAACGTTAAGCAGAGTCAAAGGCCAATAGTTCCCCATAAGGGAGGGATCGCCTTTCTTATACAGCACCACCACACCTTTTGAGAACTCCAATATAATTGTACCAGAGGCTAGGAGTTGATTGTAAAGCTCAGCAAGCATCTCAGACATTTCTGCCTGAAATAACATAAAGAGCTCCGAGATCAACAATCCTCCCTAAAAGACTTTCCATTCTTTCCTTTGCGGATGGCATCTGACACCTCTGACTTGCAGATTCTGCTACATAGGTGCTGCTGAGTCTCCTTCAGCAGTACCCACAGTCTGCTTGTGAGTACTTTGGATGACTCTGCGTCATTCTCAGAGGGGCCATAAAGGTCCTCATAGTAGGATTTGGCCACCTCAGCCATGCAGCTGCAACTTTCACTTCAACTCCCTCATCACAAAGTGACAAGATCCTTGCTGACCAGCCAAGCTCTTTGAAGTTGGGCCAAAAAGCTTCCAGCCTCTCCCAACTTCCATCGATCATTCTTCTTTCCCTTTTAAGAAGCTCATAGTTGTCATCTGCAGGATGCCATCCGCTCCCTGCATGACTATCTCATTTCTGGCACATCCCATCAATACATTCCCTGATGGCTATAATAGGGGGAATGATTTAACACCCCTGCCTAGTATCCCTTGCACGATGCTGGCTCATATGTCCAATGTTCTTAATAATCTCATTAGCAAGCTCTCAAGAAAAATCTTCCAGCTCCAGTGCCATATCAGTATTCCTTGGGGTTAATTTCTGACTGCCTCTTCTTGTTCCTTTGCATTTCTCCCTAATCTGGGTATCATGTTTGACAGTAACAATAATAAAACTCTCTTCCCCTAGTCGCATTCTCACAAAGATCAGCCTCTGCTCAACAAACTTGGCTTTGAGTAGATCTAGTACTTGCTAGCGTCCAATCTCAAATAATTTTGATTGTTTGTTCACTCCTACTCCAATACATTTTCCCTCCCCAAAAGGCGACATAGGCGGAAACATCCCCAAGTCAAGGATAACTAATAAAAATTATAAAAATATAACTTTTTTCTATGCAATTTTGATATTTTTTCAGCTATATTTTAATCATATTTTATTTTTCTTCTTTTTTATATGAGACATGACCTTAACTTGGTTCGCGGTCCATCTTTTTTATTTATTCCCCCAAGATGGTTACAAGGTATACTTTGACCTGCCAAATTTCTATGGTTCAGAGGTCTTATTTTTTAGACTAAATTATCTATTTTGGTTCAGCGGTCCTTTTTTAAAATTAACCAAATCATCAGGATATAACCATCTCAATGGTTCAGTGGGAAAATTATTTTCTCGTTGCAATCACTTTTGCAACAAATTCAATTCAAGACTGACTTTAGTTTGATAATCTCACAGAGGAGATTATTTTGCGCCCATGTCAGGGAGCAGTTGGGCAAGTAAGGTAAAAGGCAAAGGGGGGCCTGCAACTTCCAACTTTTGCAAATGTGCCGAAGAATCTGGCAGATTAGACAAAAACAAAAAACTGGTGGTTACCATTTCCCCAGAAATTCTAGCTTGGCAGGTGCAATGTAACCAGTACATCAATACGCCACACTCTCAACCACTTTTCGTCAGTGGAATATGGAGTTTGGGTGTTCCTGGATATTCAACAAATGGCGCTGTGGGAAAAGTTTTGTGGAGATGTACACATTCATTTCCCAAATGCAATGTACGTACAATTCCACTCCATGTCACACGGTTGGCTGGATCTTGGTTTTGAAAGTAAGGAGGCAGCGGATGAAGCTGCTGTGGTGCACGTTGTAATTGACCTCCTCAAAGGACAACGGGTTATTGAAACTAAGTGCACCAGATGGACAAAATCCAACCAAATTTTTCTCACCTTCAACTTTCTGTCTACTATAGTCAAATGCGCCATACTAGAACGACACCTGAAGGATGGGCTCGCCATATATGGCGAAATTCAATCCCTCGAGATGCAACGCTTTATGCTGATGCCACACCTGTGCACTGGCAAAGCCATCGCAGTTCTGACCCCACCCCGAGGAGATAGTGAATGATCTAACCCAGATCCTGCACTCCACTTATATCAATATTGAGGGGCATACCACCCACCCTTTCCAGGTCACCGTAAACAGCGCCCCCCCATTTGCACCCACTGTGATGCGTTCAGCCATAAGGCACACGCTTGCCCCATAAAGGAAGGCATCATATTTCAAGAACACCCCTCAGTGGCCATGAACAATGGGGAGGCCCACTATGAACCACAACCAATACTAAAGAGACCTTCCCGTGGGGAGCACAAGGCTGCTACTTACTAGTAAAGCCAATATCCCCTCAATAGTGGAAGAAGGCCAAGCAGGCCCGCAGGGCTGCGGCCAAGGAGGCAGCCAAGGTCGCCTCCACTATCCCACACTACCAACGCCAGGAGGACATTGAGACCTTTGCAGCAGAAGCAACTTAAGAATCTCTCAACCAATCAGATAGGGCTTCCCAAGCTGATTGGGCCACCCAATCAGATGATCCGATGATTGACTCAATCTCACCTGACCTTTGCACCCAAGCCTTGATTGGAACTGATTTGATCTCCAGCCTGCCTGGAAATTTTTTTAAATTCAACCGATTGTGCACTGCACTCAAGCGCACCACAAAAAATTGCTCTGCAGCGGGGAAACCAAAAGTGAAGGCTAAAGCCAATGTGAACCCAACTGCCAAACTCACCCACTCTTCTGACTATGTTGCTGCACACACCCGAGGCGCCAAGAAGCGCTGTGAGGATCAGAGGAGGCTGAAGGGCCCGAGCCCTTCCCCTCACACCTAAGGTGCAATGGGAGGAGCCTTTACTTTAGGGATGTTGAACAACGCTGGACTTAAGGCCTCACCATCCCGGGCTAGGAAACTGAGTTTTTTACAAAATAATTTACCCATGGATATCCTGGCCATCCAGGAGTCCCACTGTCCACACAGTTCTGAGGATGCTTGAAAAACCATGCTCCTCCCATCCCTGTCCATCTGGTCTGAGCACTGTGGGGTGCTTGTTCAAAATACATTTTTTTCAAATTTTTATCATCTGAATCCTTCCTTGATGGCCAAGTCCTTGTGGTCAAATTTTTGTGGGACGATGTGGCACACGCTATTGTCAACATCTATGCCCCAACTTGTTCATGAGAGTGTTGGGAATTTTTCTCATCAGTCAAATCCCTTCCGCTACCCCTTGACCCTTTTGTAGTTGGCGATATGAACTGTTGGTTGGACCCATACATTGACCTCTGGCCTCCCTCACCCTCCCCACCCCAGGGTCATGTAGAACTTAATGTCCTAAAGGCCACCCTAGGGTTGTTTGATGCACTGCTGTGCCATGCTCCGCTACTTGAGAACATGTCGCGCCCACACATCCACAATGGGTCAGTTAAGGTCCATGTCTCACATCGATCTTATCCTCACACCAATGAAATTTTGTACCCAGATTTCCCACTTCCACACGTTGAAAATCAATATCTCTGATCACATGCTGATCTCGATCACCTTCCACCTACCCAACCCAGCAGCTCAGGCTCTGCACTGGTGCAAACTTTGCCCACCCGAACTTGCATCACCAAGATTTTCCATATGGGTGGAATCTGTGACTTTGGCACAGGAGTTTATCACACCGTTTTGTGCTGACCCAATTTCCACCTGTTCAGCCTTCAAAGTGGACACAATCCGCCACGCTCGCCACCTCTCCTCCCACCACTCACGCTCTACCTCAGCCATCATCTCGCACGCTCTTGCAGAGCTAGCCCACCTGGAGTCCAACATCCCAGCCACGGGCTACAGCCCTGCTTGGGGCTGTAAGTGGGCAGAAGCAGCTGCCCACCTCAACGCGCTTGAGAGGCAACATAAACATTGGGTTTGTGTTCAATACAGGGCTATACACATTACAGCAGGTGACACGTGCTCCACTTATTTTTTTCAAAAATTCTTCGCACACACCAGAGCTTGGCCTGCACACAGGTGCGAAAGCCAGACAATTCCATCGTGGATAAGCCGGCCAAAGTAGCAATTGAGATACATAATTATTACTCCAAGTTATACCGATCTGAACCAATTCTGCCAGCTGAATTGGCGAAATTCTTAATAGCGCTCACATCTGCACCGTTTCCCAATACCTGGAGTTAATGAATTTGATTACTCCGGATGAACTCTGATACACTGTCCAAAGTGCACAAAATTGGAAATGCCCCAGCCCTGATGGCATTCCATATGAGTTCTATAAGAAGTACTTCATATTTATATCCCCACTGCTGCTTGCCTCCCTTAACCAGAGCCTTCTGGAAACGCGCCTCCTACCAGGAGGGCAAGAGGCCTACACCATTACGCTATTTAAGAAAGGGGATAAGCTAGACCTAGCCAACTGGCGCCCCATTTCTCTAACTAACATGGATACTAAAAATTTTAACTAAAATTATGCTAACCTTCTAGGGATTGTAGCATCTGCCACCATCTCCCCAGAAAAATTAGGTTTCATACCCAGAAGATCGATTTGGGACAAAGTACACTCTGTGGCTAATGCATGTCAGTCTACGGCCTCTGGGGCACTTGTATTTTTAGACCAAAAGAAGGCCTATGATAGAGTAAACTGGGATTACCTCAGGGTCTGCCTACACCAATTCCGCCTACCCCCCCGCTTCATCAGCTGGGTGATGCTGATGATGGAATCTGCGACAATGGCAGTGCGTGGCCCTGGCTTCCTCACGGAAGTAATCCGCCCTCAAAGGGGCCTACGCCAAGTGGACCCCCTTAATCCTCTCCTATATAACTTCAGCCTTGACCCACTACTTTGGAACGTGAATGCCCGCCTCACTGGGGGTCCATGTGCAAGGCCAAGCCCCAGTCAAGATGATGGCATTCGCTGATGATTGTGTGGTCAGGGTGTCTAATAATCATGATGAACGCGTGCTTGAAGCCCTTATACACGTTTACTCCTGGGTAAGTAATGCTGCACTAAACGCCTCCAAAACCAAAATCATCCTCCTTGGTCGGTATCAAACCTGCTGGGCCTCAGCGGCCTTTTTTCAGCACAGCCCATTTGCTCTCACACATGCCTGATTACCCTGCCCACCCCACACCGCCCCACTTGTGCTCCCCTTTGTGTAGCGCCCTACCATTGGGCCTGTCCGCCACTTAAGGTGTGTGGTTGGAGGCGGGCAGGTATGCCTCTTCAATGATGGAAAACCATATTCTGGATAACGTGACGAAGTGCATAGCCTCCCTCAGACCCACCCTACTTCCCTTACTGGTAGGGTTGTTCTAGCCAACTCTATGCTCCTCTCTCCAAAGTTTGGTTTGGAGCCCATGCCATCGCCTTCTCCCCAGGTTTTTTCAAATCTTTGTATGCCCTTCTACAAGGGTGGCTCTGTGTCATGGTTGGATGACCTAATAGTGGAACTGATGCTAAAGATAAGACTGGGCGACAGGAGGCCCAGAAGTGAAACTTCAGGCTCTTCCTGACCTGAAACACACCTTAGATCAATGCTGGGTGCAAGCCAAGCATGACCAGGCTGATACTAATGGGGTGCAAAACGCCCAGCCTCTTATCTCGGCCCAGGCACTGAAACAAATGATTTATGTTACAAACGAAGATGGTTTAAATTGGTTAATTTGGAGAGCAAGGGTTCGAATCCCATTCAAGTTATGAAATTTTAAGTTTGGGTAAAATATGACTTCAATCAATTACTCAAGTGAAGGCACTTTCGGTGTATTTTATGAAAATGGATGGAAGCGTCTGTTTATTGGAGCGTCAAGGCTTGGGTGCACTTCCGCAGAACCTGAATTTCTCCAGCCCACTTTATATATGTTTTTGCAACCAACATTCCTTGTTGGTTGACTTTTCTTAAAAAATTTACCCGTTATTTTACGTTTTTAATGGTTCCTTAGGCGAACTTGGTGGTGGACCTCTTTGGGGAGGTCTCCAACTATGTGGGCCACTAGCTCTTATCACAATTTACCCAAATCCCAGGTGCTCCCTTGGGCCGCCAAGGTCCCCTCCAGATCGAGGCACCCAAGTCTACTGGCGCCAAGTTACACTTGATTATGGACCCCTCTGGGGTCCACTCAAGTTGTGATGTTTCTTACTTACCTGGTACTATATGTTGCGCTTTACACCCTTGTTTGGGGTACTTTTGCACAAGCACCGTTCAAGGTGCTTTCTTTCCCATTCTCCTAACAGCTATTTTCCTAGCAATGTGTGCTTGCATCCCACATCATCTTGCTGTGAACGAGAGAGTTACAGACACTCTCTTGACATTAGTCAACCAACCTTTTTATTATATGTGCATGAGAATTATCCGTGTGAGACTTTCGTTATTAGTATATTGGGTGCGCTGGCCATTTGTCACTGCCACGATGGTGCTCACCACAGTTTTCTCATTTGGTTTTGTATTGGTGCGTCTTGGCGTTATTCTTGCAACTACCAATTGGGAAGTGCCCACTCTTCCTGCTTGTACCTGGTGGTCTCAGACTTTTCACAATCCTGATGTCATGATTCCCACCTTTCTCCCGAGATTTACTCAGAAAATCAACAAGCCTTGGCATCCTTTGAGCCAAAACCCTCGTTAAGTAAAAATAATCTGTCTATTTCACATC